>JANEHU010000509.1:0-215706 GCA_027563435.1 Nasonovia ribisnigri
TGTCAATAAAATTTTATTTGGTGGGCCAAAAAGTCTGAAAATTTAATACAAGCTTTCTTATATATTGTTACAACATCAGTTGAAAAATTTTAAAAATACATAGGCACGATTTTTTTTTATAAGCATTTAAAGTTCGAATTTGACAAAATTTGTCAAAATCTCGAAAATTATAAATCATTGTAATTAAAAATTATAAAATGTTCAGTTTTTATAACTAAGTGTTGAAAATTTAAAACAAAAATTCTCATAAATAAATCATACTGTAACCAAAAAATCTAAAAATTATATCAACATATTTATTTTTTACAGACATTTTAATTTCAAATTTAGACAAAATTTCATATTCAAACCAAGAATAATGATTTTAGTTATTTTGATATAATTTAAAAATATTATTTTTTGGTATATGAAACTTTTAGAATATATTGTTGTATTTATATACACGCAATGGCATTTTAAAATATAATTTTTTTGAGAAAAATGAATTTAACCAACTATAGTAAATACTAATGCCTATAATACTAAAATTAATTACTTTATTCACAATAATATCATCAAATACATTTAGACTTAGTAAGATATTATAGACTGACTGACCGTCTTCGCTCAGAATCGTTTTTCTTATTCAATGATATTATATCATTGGATTAAATTATTAAAATCTAACACAATCCATTACAGTGACTCACTTGTAACCTACTGTACAGCAGAGCGACATACACTTACCCGCCCTTTTTTATTTTTTTTTATTTTTTTTTATTTTTATTTTTGTGTCTGTCATCACGTTTTTTTATATTATATTTATAATGTTATTAGTTTATTACTTATTATTAATACGATAACCAAGTTAGCATAGTAAGTTGAATTAATGCTATAAAATTACAACAAAAATAATTAAAATCGTTATTCTTAGGTGTTGAATATGTAATTTCGTTCAAATTTGATCATAAAATAACTATAAATAAATATGTTTTTATATTTTTTCTATTTTTTGTTTACAGAATAATCTACTCCCGTGGAACCTTGTTCTACATTTTCAATCCTTAGCTACAAAAGTTGAAAATTATATCAATTTTTAACTACAAAATCATTTTTAAATTTTAAATTTGATGAATGTTTTCAAAAATCGAATTTGAAATTCTTATAAAAAAAAATTGTGCCCATGTATTTTTAATAATTTTCAACTGCTATTGTAACAATGTATCGGGAGCCTTGTAATCAATTTCAAGCTTTTTGACCCAACGAATAAAATTTTATTGACATTTATAAAAAAAACTAAAAAAAATTGTAAACAGAATATGTTCTCAAACAGTTGTTTATAAAAATGTTTTTTGACTTTCCTGTAGATATTTTTTTTTTTTTAAAGATAAACAATCTTATGAGGAATCTTGTATTAATTTTCAAATCTTAGATTTAAAAATAAAAATGTTTATGAATTCCTAGTTGGAAATGATTTGCAAATTTTGGTTATTTTTACGTACATTATTACGTAAAATTCGAAATTCAAATGCTCATATAAATTATTATTAATTTACAATTATTATTTTTATTTAATTTCTACTAATAGCAAGACACCTTTTATCAAGTTTTTAAGTTTTTTTGACCGGGTTACAATTTTTTAACGACATTAATAAAAAAAAAACTTAAAATTATATTAAATTTCATATGCTCATAAATTGTTCAACGTGATTCAAAATATCTTGAAAATTGTTTCGTGTACAGAAAATGCCAATATAAATTTTATATATTTATGGTAATTTTCATCAGAGTTAAGCCAAAAACCAAAATCAGTTTTGTCGAAAACCGATGTTGCGTAAAAATTCCTATTTTCTTTAATTTTTTTTTTTTGTCTTTCTCGGCGTTTTAGAAAACTACTGGGAAATGTTTACTCTTGACTCCCAAAGTACCAACTAGATTCACTTTCCTATCAGAAAAGATGTCGTCGAAGAATATCTAAGCATTTTTACTGTCCAAAAACGAAATGACGGACACAATAAATTAAATTTTAAAAAAAACACACAATATGTAAAATCAATACGTTCATTGCCCTGCTCAGAGTCCACAACTATTTAATTAATAATTTAAAAAATATCTAATTAAAATATACATTTGAACGTTTTCGTTAAAAAAAAGTTCATAAGGATACGATCATACGGACCACTCTGGGTTATGCAGCTATAAGTGCAGGCACCTACAACATATATTATATATAGAACACATTCCGCCAATATTATTTACGATTTATTTATTTTTCGTTCACATATTACATAACTACTACAGTACATATAAGTATACAATATAATAATATGACTCGTGTCTACATAATATCATTATATCTTTAGATCATAAACATAGAGGCTCAGTAATATTTTTTATTCATAAATGATATACAACGTAACGATAATAGTATAGTTTTTACAAGCATACGCGGCACCTGGCTGGCGGGCACCAGTAGTATATTATTTTATTATTACATTATTATTATTATTATTTTTTTTTTTTTTCATTTTTTTTTACATCTAGACACATATTTCATTACAACATATACAGATCATAATTTATAAATTAATAGCCGTTAAAGCATATTATATTAGTTATTACACGCTTAACTCTATATGATGTCGAACACTGACGACGCGAATCAATAATATATAATATAATAAAAATAATACACTATATTATTATAATGGCTGTCGGGGGAATATTATTATTACTATTATTTTTATTATTATCATTATTATAGGTATGTATGTTTTATTATGGTATATATTCAGTTCTGATATTCTAATCGTGCGTTTATAATATACCTAGTTGTATATACGTATATTATAATAGAATACTCATTACAAATTAATAAGTCCGTCGTCATTCATCGTTTAATTATCACAGTAAAAAATAATAGTAATATCAATAATAATAATAATAATAATAATAATAATGAGAGAAGAGGATAAATCGTTATGATATCGTAATGTAATACAGTTTACGCGGCTCGATTATATATTGTAAACATATTATTATGAAAAAATAATAAAATAAAAAAAACGGAGTAGAAACGAGTCCCTAACGCGACGAAATTCGCATTCGTTCGTTTGGAATGAACAATAATAATCTGCTCACAAATCGAATTGGGTAATACTATAATAATATCGGTAATAAAATATATTGTACACAAATATAGGTAATTCCAGAGTAAAAAAATCGGTTGGTTATTCTTATAGAAATGTTTATTGAAATATTGTTCGTGGATTGTCTTAAAACGATATTATTAACATGTATTACAATAAATATTATTGTTATACGAACCTACCTATTCTAAGGGTGGGAGGCGAAAAGCGTATCGTTTTCGGTAAAAAAAAAAAAGACGCGTTTGAGCTCTGCGCAGTCTGTACATTTCTATATTATATAGTACATAATATCATTATTGTATTTATATATAATATATTATAATATTATAATGTACGTATATTAAAACAATGGGCTGGATTTGTTTCCGGCCGAAACGTGTGATGTGAGTCTAACGAAACGTAAAATAAACTAATTTACATAAATAAAATAGAATCTATCACAACAACATCTCGATATATAAAAGAAAAAAAAAATAATAAACAAAAAGGAACTATATCATAAAATTAATACCAATCGAGTTTACAAATAAATAACAATTAATTATGTACATTATACTTACAAAAAAACACGATAATTAAAAAGAAATCGATTACGCATTGTATATACCTACTTAGTGTACATCAGTAAACAATGAAAAAAGAGTTATATACAATACGATTTTGATAATTTATATTTACAATTAATATTTGTATAATGCATGGGTATAACTACACGTAAGTAAAAAAAAATTCGATCGAACGTTTTTCATATTATGTACAAAAAGGATTAGAGGGGTTTACTCGGAACGTTTTGATTTGTTCGGTTGCTTTTTTTTCGACTGTGAAACGTCGAATTCACTTTTGACGATTTTCGGGCGGTCTTCGACAAACCGTCGTCATCGCTGCGGTGGTTATCGCGGTCAGCTGGTGCAACTCGCTGGTGACCTGTGTAATCATAATTCATACAATTACGTTATAACATAGTTTATTCTAGTGTTCTTCGGTTATTTTATACATAAAGCACCTAATCGGGGGATGCCACGCCACACATCCATTAATTGTTTGTATAAAACTGTTTACGCGAAAAAGAACAGCTTTGCCTACACTCATGGTTGAGAAATCATATCATCGATTCGCGATAGAGGAAATAATATTTGCTACGTCAAATGGTTTTCATTCTTATATCAAACGGTTATTTTAAGTTTGAAAAATATAAATATAACGGATTATAAAACAATAATATAGCTTTTAGGAGCCGCACACGTTTGGGCAAACTTAAATAGGTAACAGCTCCGCTAACAGGTGTCGAATGTACCTCATCGTTGAGCGTAGGTCACAGTAACGGATGTGGTAAGTCTAAACTCAATGATACATCATTGCAGCATACGACGATTAGCGATACTATGAGCGGAAACGGTCTGACAGGGTATATAATTTTTTAAGAATATTATATTTTAAATCAAACTGAATTGAATTTTTTTCATCGTCAAAAGTAGGTTAGTCTGCAGAGATGAATGTTTCTCCCTCAGACCAATATTAAAGTATTGCACAGTACTGTGCGTGGGAATGTTTATCCGAAGTACATTTTTTAGTAGTTCATAAAAACTTTTGCATTGTACCTACACTATAGCAGTGCAGATCGTGGACATAACAGGTAAGCCGACTTACAACTCATTGTGACATCAACTGGCATCATTACTTGCGTCCGACACCCGTCGACGACGACGAAGTCTGAAGCGCAACCGGACACGGCACGTCCGTCGCCTCGGCGTACAGACAAGACGACTCGCTGCACGAGCAACCGCTGCTGCAACTGCCCTTGTCGTCAGCCCCCGTGACATTGACGCCTCCGCCGCCGCCGTCGTCATCGTCATCGTCACACCAACCACGGTCCCGGTGCCATTGCTCTGAAAACCCGGTTGGAATCACACAGTCAGTACAAAATATATAATTATTTATTTATGACATTCAAACGTATGTAATATTATTAGTTATACTGCAAAGATATACGACTATTTTTTGCATAAGTAGGAAATTATAAAGACGAGGACCACCCGCACTCCGCATCGATGACCGATCAACACATTCTACGTCGATTATTATCGATAGTACGGTATTTGTTTATTTATTATTCATATTTTAACGATGATATTATGCAAAAGTACAGGCTAAGAACTATACTAGTACGAATGAATTTGACATTTTTTTTTCTTTTCATTTAAATGTCAGCTGCAGGTCTATTTCACACGTTATAGATACCTGAACAAATCTCCATAACTATAGAATCTATAATTCTAAAAACTAATAATTATTAATTGCACCTAATTAAAAGACAGACTGACATCATTTTGAAACCTCTCAAATTATTAATTTCATCGTGTCGACGCGGCACAGTTGCGTGGCGACGGCTGTATACATCGTCACATCGATTTGTATTCATTGGCATTCGTGATTTATAAAAATAGTTAAAATATATACTATGATGTAATATATTGTTTCAATACACGCGATGACGATGAAAGAAAACTAAAAAATATAATAGATACCACAAAAACAATTCCGTTTTACTCTTTATAATGTTCATCGGCGATAATATTATAGTAGAATTCGAATTTCGATTTCATTGGTTTGATTTTTAAACCTAATACGACTATTATCGGTTGTAATTTGTTGTTTTTAATTGAAACACAACGCGGTTGAAGAAAAAGTATTATTAGTTATTGAGTCTTAACCGCAGATATTATGTATGGACATGCGATTTTTAACTTGATGTATTATGTTTACAATTAACTGAAAAACGCTATAGGTTATTACAATGGTTAGAACAACTATACTTAAGGTGATTGAGTTAATTAAATAACCACTATACAGTTCGATTAAAAAGTAAAAAAAAAATTTAATTAGCTTTAACTTTTTGACCAGGTAGCCGCAGTAATTCCCGTCTTTGATAATATACGTGTGCGATTGTATGAGTAGTTTCGCGTGGTATGTACCTGCATATAGGTACCTATACCTATCTATTATATTGGCTGTATAAAACGCACGAAGCCGACGATGGTCGTAAAAGTAATTTTGGACGTTCGATTATCGCAATAATTCCCGGTCCTTTTTTATCGCCTTTACGTTATACACTTATGCCAATGGTCTCCCGGGTACCGTACATCGGGTCTCGGAAAACAATATACGCTCGTCCAATAACCATGTGTATAACGGCCCCCCCGGTATATCGATATGTATTATTATACTGGTCGGTTCTTTTATCGCTAAGTGCGAACCAGACAATGCCTCGGGAAATAAACCTCGTTATTATTATTTTAAACGCCCGAGAAAATAATAAAAGCTGTTCTACGTTTTCCTACGTGGTTATTGTTATTTGTTCTTGAAATTTAAAAACTCCTCGTACTTCCCGAGATGAAAAAATCACTTTTTATACATACGGAAAACAATAACTGGAGGGGATAAATGTGTAGAAAATCGCGTTTAGCTTCAACGTGGACAAGCGAGACTATTATCATAGGCATAATATGAGACTATTATCACATAAGCATAATATAATACGATATTATTGTTAATGATATAGCAGTCGTCTGAACCGACGAAATCGGGATTTGATACTGTTAAATAACGGTCGATGAATTTTCCAACTTTCTTGTTAAACAAAAACCTGGTGTGCTGGATACCGATTACCGATCGAGAAATTAATGGAACGGAACTGCCAAAAGCCACGGATGATCTGTACTTAATCAAGTTATGAGCCGGCCGTGGTCGCTGTGGATACATGATGCACAAGCGGGGACATAAATTTAGTCCATCAGTATGTGACTGCAGGGGCAACCAATAAGGACAAACCATAAATCACATTAACCAAGAACGCCAGGTGAGCAAATTTATTTAGGACATCGGGAGGATTCGTGCAATAATACAGGTAGAGGTAATAATATAATGGATCGATATAGGGTATTAAGATATTGGAATTTAACTTAATAAAATAAAACAGCACGTATAGTACTATTCCACTTAAGTTATTTTCATAATATTACTGTTGTTACCGTTAAATACTATATTAATTGTTGATATTATATAACTTAAATTGTTGATATTGTTATTCATTTATTTATTACCACCAATCAAGAAGATGTATATAATATATTCTGAAAGACCGAATTCCTTTAAAAAAAAACCCAGAAAAAGAAACTGAACGAATTAATTTTGTTTTAAAAATGCCAAGGACTGAAACTTAAAGAGGCTAAAGAGGTTAAATAGATTCCATTTCAGACGGAACGTGCCAAAACACCGGTTATACGCATCGTAATTCGACGGACAATATAATATATTTTGGGATATGTGGTGTGGGGGAAAGAGGGATATTTTTGCCGAACTTAAATACGTGTCATGGATCCGGAATGCTCACCGGAATGATGCTTGTACGCTAGACCCGGCAGTGTGGACTGCATGCAACGGTCTATGCTGTTCCCCTCGGAACAGCAAGTGTTGTACAGCTGTGGCTGCTCGTCGGGCGTCCGCTTGTTGCACGGCGGTGGAGGTGGTGGCTGCTGTTGCTGTTGCTGTTGCGTCGGCTGATTGACGTGACCGTACAACAGTGATGCGCTCTCGTATTCGTAATCGGAGTGCATGCGGTTCCGCGACGCGCCATATTTGTTGGACGACCGGTCCAGTCCCTGGCACGAGGACACGTTGCACACGGAAGGATGAGACGAGTTCGGTACCTGTTTACAACAACATGTTCTTATATAATATTTATTTATGCATCGCGATATGAGGCGTACGACATGATTTTGTGTTGCAGGAGTGTAGCTTTGGGTGGTTGAAACTAAAAATCTCCCTTTTGTATACATGGGACATCGATGGATGGGGGGGGGTTGGGGGGGGGGGCACTGAATTTCTAAGACTACTACCACCGTTAACGGGAAAAATACCAGAAATTACAGTGACTCATTAATGATTTCAGTATTTAAACTATTTTTCTTATTGGCCTATTTTATAGATACCTATTTTATTGTTTAACAGTGTTCGACGAATGATAATTGAAATAGTTTAAAATTAAAAATGATTTTTTTTAATTTAGTTCAAAACTTGAGAGATTTTCATTTTATATTTTATTATAGAAACCAAAAGAATTGTTATAAATTCTTAAAAGCTTCTTATGGATTAAGAAATAATTAAAATGTGTATAGTAAATGTGTAAGTATAACAATATTAAATACATAACATATTTTAAACTATTCAACAATTTTATAGTTATTTATTTTTTGTTTAATGTCAGATTGTTGTTAATTATCCTTAAATACAAATTACTTTTTAAATACCTAGTTAAAGCATAAAATATGTGTTTATTCTTTAAAAAATATTGATAGTTATAATAATATACTTAACTTTAACGGTACTAATAAAACGTACTAATTACTGAGTATTGTGGGGATAATATGTATTTACTGTTTAAACTAATTTTTATCAAGAATGTAAGTATAGGATATGTATCTGTACGTCTTGTCTTTAAGAAAAATCAGAAATGTAATGTAGTAAAATTGAAATTAACTGCATCTACGAATCTACTATAAGAAATTATAAATATTTTTCATCAGTGTGGAAGATTTCTCATACATTTATATATAAGTTATAATGAAAGAATAAAATGTGTATGGAAACTGTTGTCTAAAACTACGACAGCAGTCGGGTCATATTTTATGAATGCTTAAAGAAGAACATTATATCACACGAAGATTAGGTGCGTAAGTTAAAAAATCAATTTATCTGGTACCAAATTTCGAAATCCATACCAAGTATAAGTTATTGTGATCTTTAGACTATAATAATGTGTTGACGAGCAGTTACCGGAGGGGGTTGTGTGTTAGGCGGTGGATTGAATCTGTGTTCATTGCTCTGGTTGCCAGTGTAAATCCATGCGGGCGTGTAGCCATTGCAACTACCAGCCAATGACTTGCTGGAGTGGATGTGTGACTGTTTTGAGAAACTTCCAGCGTGCATACGACGACTTGATTGTGGACTGCCACCGTTGGACTATAATATTATGAGGATAGAACGAATTAATATATATATATATATATAAAAATGTCAATACTAAGAATAATTGAAAATATGTTATTTTTCAAAATTGAATTCTATTCAATGTAATACCTATATAGATATTATAAATAATTTAACGAGTCTCTCGTATTCGTATGTATCGAATTTTATTAAAAAAAAACCAAAGTTGATTTTATGAAAGATAGCTATTGTAAATTGGAGCATATAAAAATGGGAAAAACAAAAAAAAAGAGACTGCGTTTAAGTATCAAATCAACATTCTAATAACCTAATAAGTCTTTCTAATAACCGAAATCATGACAAATATAAAAAGGGTGGGTAAGTAGATGTCACTCTGCTGTACAGTAGGTTCCAAGTAGGTCACTGTTTAATGGATGGTATTACATTTGAAGTCAGTGATATAATATCATTGTATATGAAAAACGATTCTGAGCGGAGACATGCCGTCAGTCCAAATTTGATCATAAAATAACTATAAAAAAAAACTGTATGTTTATATTTTTGAGACTTTTTGGTTACAGAACAACCTACTTATGTGGAACCTTGTTTTAAATTTTCAATCATTAGTTATAAAATTTGAACATATTTTTATCAATTTTTAACTATAAAATCATTTTTCAATTTTTAAATTAAAAATTTGATAAAATTTCAATTGATAAATGTTATCGAAAATCGAACTTTAAATGCTTATAAAAAAAAATGGTGCCTTTTTTTTTAATATTTTTCATTGCTATTGTAACCCCATATATCAGGAGCCTTGTATTAATTTTTCAAGATTTTCCACGCAACAATTAAATTTTTATTGACATTCATAGAAAAAGAAAATGTAAACAGGTCAAAATGAGTCTAAATATTTTGAAAATGTTATCAAGTACGGTTAATGATAAAATTAACATATGATATAAATTTCAAGTATCTACAGTTATTCGTTTTTGAAATACAGCAAAATAAGAAAATCGTTACCAAAGAAATCAACTGAATATCCAATCTTGGAAACTTTAAACGTTCATAAAAATTTAATTTGACTTTAATTTAGACATTTTTTTTGTGATAAAGGTAGATAAACCTATCAGAAATCTTGCATTAAATTTTTAAAATTTCTAACTCAAAATAATTTCCATATTTTCGTAATTTTTACGTATTTTGCTAAAATTTGAACTTTAAATGCCTATAAAAAAAATTGTGACTATGGATTTTTAATATTTTTCAAATGTCATTGTAAGCCTTATATTAAATTTTCAAGTTTTCTACCCAACAAATACATTTTTATTGAGATTCATAGAAAAAAAAACCTAAACAATTTGAAACTGCAAAATATGACCGTAAATAGTTCAAAACAAATCAGAATATTTTGAAAATTTTATCATGTATAGAAAATGTTTATATAACATTCAGTCAAAATTCCATGTATCTACGGTCATTTCTTTTAGAGTTATACCAAAAACCAAAATCGATTTAGTTAAAAATTGGTTTTGCGAAAAGATTCCCGTTTTTTTCCTTAATTTTTAATTGGCGCTTTTGAATTACTGAGAACTTTTACTTTTGACCCCCCAAAGTACCAACTATAGATTCACTTTCCTATCAGAAAAGGTACTATTGAAGAAAATCGAAGCATTTTTACTGTCCTAAAAGGTGATGACAGACACAAAAATAATATAAAAAAAAAAAAACAGACGTCATTGTAAAATCAATATATTCATCGCTCCGCTCAGAATCTAAAATAAAACAGAATCTAAAAAGCACCAATCAGACGAACGTAATAAATTGACCATGAAATCAAGGAAGTGTGACGAGCTAACTATAAGACTACATACCTGAGACGTTTTCCGCATAGAATCGGTTGGCGGGTGTTGAGGGGGCGGTGGGAGGAACTCGTTCCAATTCGGGGGCGGCGCTTGATTGATCGGATAGATTGGCGGTTTCCGTTTGTGATTGTTGAAGTCCACGTTTTCGTCTAAAAATGAAGAAAAAAGGGTTGGATTAGTTCATTGGATAAAAAATCAACGCCGTGGTTTAAGACTCTTACCAAGGTAATGGTTGTTGGGTGCGGCCGCTTGTTCGTGACAACGTTCGTGGCACGAACCGTTGGAACTCAGTGTTTTGGTTTCAGATGAGCTGCTAGCGGCCCCGAAGAGATGCGTAGACTCCTATGAACGAGTGATCGATAAAATACAGTTACAAATAATCTGTAGTTTTAACTATTTACTATTGTGGATTTTGTAATTGTGAGTGTGTTTAAAATTTAAAAATCAATGACACATTCTATTTAAGTATTTTTGAAAACAACGAGGAGCTATACATATATTATGAGTGAAAAGTATGAAACAATTTTGCATTTTATTACACCCCAACATACCTACGTCATACTCCAACATAATATGGTATACGCCAGAGGCGTATCCAAAGGGGGTGTTTGGGATTCATGGTACATACCGCCTTGAGCCATGTCATATTAAACTATTACATGAATTAAACTCTAAAGGAATATTAATTTATTATTATCATTATCTATTGATCGCAACAGACGTAGTGTATTTATTAATAAAAATCGAAGTTACAGTTTGTATGTACATATATTGTATAGTATTTATAATAAACAACCTCCAGGTGACGCCACTGGCATAAACAACACACGACGTGAAAGTTTATAGGTGGAAATTCTTCGAATTTGTTGTATAGTGGTTTTAGAGGGAACAATAATGACAGGACAGAAATATATCACTAAATTGCGACGAGACACGTTTCGAAAATATCGATCGTCGGTGGTAAGTATTTCCGTAGCGGCCTTCAAACTTTTAAGGCAGACGGCCACCTGTTATTTTTAAAAAATCTCACGAACCGCATTTTTAATAAAAACACGTACCTATTAAAAGATTAAAAATGAATTAAAAAAATACACGCTACCTATAATTACGCTCAAAACGCATTCGCGGGTCTAAAACAAAGTCAACAAGACGGTTCAGCGGGCGATGAAGACCCCTCGCTTAAAACAGGTCTATATATGAATACCGACGTCCGTGTGCGACGGGAACTTACATTGCAATCGTCGCGGTTCAGCAGAGTAGTGGTGGCGTACGGTGTAGGATTGGACATCATGTCTTTGCGCGGGTTGTAGAACGTCGACAAGTTCCTGGTGTCCACCTCGGCGTAGTCGGCGCAGGTCGTCTCCCTACCGATGCCGTTCAACAGTTTGGACTCGGGGTCCTTCTCCCCGTTGCGCCAACCGCGGTCGATCCACAGCGCCTCCTTCCCACCGGCGCTCAACATGCTCAATTGCGACAGGTCGCCACTGACCACCGGCACTGAAATGGTACAACACATCGATAACGGTATAACACGGGTGCATATTGTAATATACCGCGGTATAATATTATGAAGTATGGTTCACAGCTACGCCGGGTGTCGTGCCGATAAAATACTTTTTGGTATGATAACCGAAGTTGCATCCGAGTACCTATACCAAGAATTGACTACAGCTTAACCGTTAAACCAATATGATTACCAGTGGTGACCATATTATGGTCACGTACGACACGACACACGGCGTAACAGTGAATCCGGCTTAATAAGTTCTAAACAATATTATTATAATATAATATTATGTTTACCGTTGAAGTGACCCAACTGTTTTCCGGCATTCTGTTTCCGTTTCAAGTACACGACGGTGACAATGACGCACGCCAGCATGACGACCAAGGCGGCCAACAGCACGATGATCCATGCCTCGCCGTTGGTCGTAGACGAATAAGCTCTGGCCGGGTACGCTGGGTCCATGACGATCGGTACCGGGGCGCTGTAGGGTCCGTACCCACTCCGGGTGTAAGCTTGTACCCGGGCTGTGAAACTGCCACCCACCGTCAAGTTGAGCAGAATCGTCGTGGTAGACGAGTTCAACAGCTCTTGTACGGCGGCCTTTGTAGCGTTGTTATTCTTCACTTGTATCTATTAGACAACACCGTTTCGAAATGTCCGTTAATTATACGTAGTTAAGTACAGGTATACCAGATACCAACTATAATATGTAATATTGTTATACACTCGTGATCGTAATACATATCTCACCCATAATGTGAGTCATGTTGTGAAGAACACTTATAGACTTATAGAAGACTGATTCGTAATACTTAGGGTACTATTACCGTATACTATTTTGGACATTCGAGAAATATTTGAAAACTTTTCAAGTAGGAACAAAAAATAAAAACGAAGTACTGTTTATACTTATTCCATATAATACCCGTCCCCATGTTATACATTATATTATTAGGTATTGGTACATTTTTGAAATAAGTCATTGTTACGCTTTAATTATATCAACTTGTTTTTTTTTAAATGTTCATCAGATATATTACCATCAACACGATCATTATACGACATCATACATTTTTTGATATTTGAAACTACGAATCACGAAATAATTACCAAAAAATTAACTATCAGTAAAAAAAGTTGAAATATCTTCAAAAGTGTGTTCACTTACTTTGTATCCCAACAGTGCGCCGTTTACGTGCTGCGGTGGAGGTGCCGACCATCGTATGAACGCGGTAGTGGCATTTACCATACCTGTTTGAACGTCTTCTGGAGCCGCAGAAGGAACTGCAATGAAAAAAAAACAAACGAATTGAATGATTAACGAGTATTCGAAAATATAAGGTTGAGTTTAGCATTAGTCGTGTTCACTTACCATCCTCGTAGGTTTGGACGACCATGGAGTTGGACGGTTGGCCTTCGACCGTCTTAAAGAACGGGACCAAGAAGAAATCGTACTTGTTGTACTTACGGAGGTTGGCCAATGTGTACGACTTGGGCTCACCGTTGTTCATCATTACCGTCATCATGTTGTAGGTCTGCGAGCCGCCCGATAAGTCTCTGAACCGTACGTGAATACCTTCTACCCATTCAGCACTGCTCAATACCTAATTTGTATGTACATTTAATAAAATAAGTTAAATGTCAATGGTCTGTCGACAACATATCGATATGAATCGGTATACATACATCCCATATGACTCGGACCGACGTAGACGATACCGGAAACAGTTCCTTGAAGTCTATGACTTTAGTGCCGAGCCGTTCACGGGCTTCTTCCAAAGACTGCTGCGTGATGATCGTATTGGTCCCACCGGTTTTCACCATAGCGGACAACGCGCTCGGCACGCTCAAGCCGTGTGAGTTTTCGGCCCTCACCATGAACACGTACGACGTGTCCGGTTTTAGATTATCAACCTGAACACGTACACACACATATATTATAATCTAGGTATACTTACAATACTTCAAATTTTGGGCTACGAAAACTGTGAGGATTGCGTAAATATTCAAACAATTTTAAGTCTTTTCATGGCGCGAAATTTGAAATATTGTCTGCTTGGCGCGTGTCAAGTATTATCAAATTGGGATCATAAGGCTAGTATTATCCAAGCACCGTGCTTGGCTAATATACTTACGACCATGGTGTTGGTTGATATGCGATGTGCGGCGACCACCCATCCGGTTTGCAGATCCGAGCTGTAATACTCTAGTGTGTACCCGATGATCGGTGAAGCGCCAAGGTGTGGAGTGGGCGGGTGCCACGTGACAGTAACCGTGTTTCTGGTAACGTTTACAATGGTCGGCACTGACGGGGCCGCCGGGAACATGGCCGGGTCAGGTGCGCGGTGTAGTCGTGTACCCGGTGATTCTTCGACGCTCAGTGACGCCGACCAGGAAGTTTCACCGCTTTCCGAAGAAGCAGTGCACGTGTACAGACCAGAATCAGATACTTCAAGTTCTAAAAGGTATACACAGACAAGTCACTTTTCGATCATAATAACGTTTATTATACATTAGGCCTAGCGCATCTGCAGTTTAGCATAAGCTAAATATAATAATATAGGCGTGCAGAAAATGAAAACTGCGATAAAAGTGTACACGCAAAAGTATTTTTACTATTTTTGTATTTTAATTTAAATTCCACAATAAGCACGTTGAATAATAAATTATTCGTTCTAACTTCAAATACGAAATTCTGATTACATAGTACCTACCTACCATAATATATATAATTGTATCAAACGAGTCATAATTATTATTTTAAAGATTCAATTTGAACAACACAAAAACTTAGTTTTTAAAAAGAAAAGTACAGCATTTGGTTTTGCTTTTAGTGACATAGTTAAATATATAATTAATAAACACGACTGACGATTTTAGTTTGCTTATTTTCCATTTCAAAAGAATTCTGAAACGAGGGACTTTTTCAAATGATACGATAAATAATACGCTAATATAATCAGACTTGACGGTATTTCTGCTTTTACACTTAATCTTTATTAAGAAAAACAAATTTAAAAAGAATTCAGATTTAAGTTCAAAGGTACGACAAAAAGTTATTTCTTCTCCTTTAGGATTTCGAAGAAAAGTATAGGTATATAGTAAAAGCTGAGTAAATAATAATAATAATAATAATAATAAAATAATAATATTATTTTATTATTTATTTATACGAGTTCAAAAATAAAGTATAGAGTAGCTACTATACAAAAAAGGCTTTTCCCTTTTGTATTTAAAGTAATAATAAATAAAAGAAAATTTTCAATAAATAAAATCATGAATAGTGGTAACAGATTGTGCAATGTGTGTGTCTGCTGTGTATTGTATAGGTAGGTATATCTTATGGTTTTGATATGATGATAAATATATTATTATTATTATTATACAACTATCGTTTCATTTGAAACGTCAACATATTACAATAACTATTATAGATACTTACCGTCTATTTGTAGTGTGCCCGACGATGTAATGGTTACTCTGGGATCGTCTGGGGATAAATAATTTCCGTTTCTGTACCATTTTATGGTAGGTAATGGTATACCGGACGCCTGACATGGTAATGTGGCAGCTGATCTCGTGGCCAACGTTTGGTTGGTCGGTCCAATGTCAACGACAGGTGGTGGAACGTCTTGTACGGATGTGACCTGTAGACAGGAAGCGGAAAATGCAATAATGATTGTAGTTGACTTTCGATTATGTGAAAACGCAGCGAAATACGAAGCCATAAATTGTGTACAGGATGATTCCCCAAACACAATTACCACCATATTTTACTTTAATGCGGAATTTATAAGTTCGATAACTCATTTGATTTTGATTTAGATGCATCTACAATTTTAAAAACCTGTGCTTAATTATTCAAAGTAAAAAAAAAAATTTCTCATTAAAACATGAGAATTTTTTTCTATTATCAAAAGTGTCTCCAGACACAAAAAAAATAATAAACAAAAACATACATATATGTACAACTTATACCATCAGAATCTAAAACACATCGTATTGTGAAACCAATAGAATTATCGCTCTTATCCAGAATAATAATTGTACCCGTCACTTCAAGCCACTTATTAAATGATATACAATTTTGTACATTTTAGTATTTAAAAATATAGCTAAGTCTTTAACTAAGTATATATAACTAGGCCCACTTAAAAATTCCAAAAACCAAAATTTAAACATATGTATTATTTACTAATGATACAAAGTGGATGAGCTGCATGCTTGGTGAATCCCTCTGCACAGTAAACCTATATGGAATATTTACCACAAAGTATAATATTCATAGATATAGATTATTGTGGCGAAAATAATAATATGATTTGCTCGTAAACTACGACCGCGGTAGTGGTGTGAACGCAAACTACACGATTAGAATATTATTACTATACATACCTGCAAGAACGCTCTCCATGTCACCGACCCGGCAACGGAAAGCGCGGAACACACGAGAAAACCGGCGTCTTCTTTTTGAGCTCCCTGTATGCGCAGGGTGCCGTCTTGGGTCACGTGAAAATGTCCGTACGCATTGCCGGGAAACATCAACACCTGGGATCCTTCACGTGACCAAAACACAGACGGCGGTGGGTTGCCTTGGGCCACGCAATCGAAATTTGCAATTCCGTTGAGGCCCACTTTTTGGTCTTTGGGTCTGGTCACAAATGTCGGCGGGGCTAGAACAAGGGACGAGATTAACATAACAAATATATGTTGGAGGGTTGCATTTACAATGCAAAACGGAATAAGCGTACTATGACGTGTACGGCGCTGTAGCAGCTTGAAACTATATATTATAATACTCAATTTTTGTGTGTATATTATATAACCTACCTATCGTTAAGTACAGTCTATATGAAGTGTGCGAGAAATGTTTGAATAAAATATAATGATTTGTGAGTGAATGTTAAACATTTAATAATCGGATGTTATTAACTATATTCAGTTTTATGTTGTGTTTTTTTGTTCATACTTACTCACTTGTTCACAACAACAACAACCTCTTTTGAAACGGTGAAATTTTCTGAGAATTTCAATATAAACTAACCGTTCTTCAAGTACTTTAAAATATGCTAACAAATAATAAAATTAAATGGAATATAATAGAAGTACTCATATTTTAAAAAATATATGAAAGTGAAAAAAATGTATTTTTAAAAAATACAAAAGATATCCGAGAAAATAATCGTCTTATGTCAAAGTCATAATATTTTGCACAGTATATTACAGGCTAAGGTTGAGATGTTATGTGGTTTATTGTCATATTTTTCATGTAATACAAATAATTATTAATTTACGTAATGTATGTACTTATGAATAAGTTAAAACGATAACTCATCGGTATAAAATGACGGTCAATATACTTACAGTGCACGGTCAACGAAGCCTTGGCCTTCTCGGAACCCACGTCATTTTCGGCGTTACAAACGTAGAGTCCTTCGTCCTGTGCTATCACATTAATGATCCGCAGTGATTTGTTGTCCAATATCTGGGCTCGGCCGAAAGGCATTTTATTACCATCGCGTTCCCAGTAGATGTTCGGTTTTGGATCGCCACCCACCTTGCACTCGAATTC
The DNA here is from genome assembly GCA_027563435.1 of Nasonovia ribisnigri. Lineage (NCBI taxonomy): Eukaryota > Metazoa > Arthropoda > Insecta > Hemiptera > Aphididae > Nasonovia > Nasonovia ribisnigri. The sequence goes on from JANEHU010000509.1 coordinate 18,058, forward strand.
AGCAGTCTGTCCGGTGTGCACAGTTACATCTTTGGGTTCGGTGTTTATGAATGGTTTCACTGTAGGACATATTCAAAAAAGCGTGTTAAAAACAGGTTATTGGTTACCTTTTGGTATAATATTGTATAGATAGGTAATAATAATCGAAAAAATATTTGTCTCCTTTAAACTGCTGTAACTAGAATCTTTTTTTATAATATTTAGATGGCTTTTTTTTAAATATATAGGTACCTACAATACATATTATTTGTTTAACAGATAATTCAATAGTACTTATATAAAGTTTTTTTTAAATTATATATTTAATTATATAGTTGAATACAATTCAAAAGTTAAAAAGAAAAACTTAAAAAAATATTGAATGTATTCCGAAAGCCCTCTGTAATCGAGATATAAATACGTTTAATCGCGCAATGGCTTTTAGGCAAGTTGTGCAGACGATAGTTTAAGGTTTGAAAATCGTACCCAAATCATTAACATCGTAATTATCAGCGTTAGAATTTCAGAGGCATTTTGGTTACTTAGCAAAGTTGACAAATAACAGTTTATCTTGTTTTATAGAAGATTAAGCAACGCGAGTTTACCCTGTAATAACTGTTAAAGTTGTTTTGGTTGGTTGGACCTTAACTTTGGGGCGTATTACAGGGATAAGTATGTGTATTTAGTGGGTCGTAACCCGTTAATTTTAAAGGGATATTTATTATACAGTTAAACGATTTATGCATTTATAATTTATACAATGATCGGACCTGTTATAATTTAAAACAAGCGTGTAATTAAATTTATATCTCAATGTGCACGATTAAATTAAGATATTAAGATTTATATAATTATTCATTGAATAACCGTATGCAAACTACAAGGGACAAATGAATAGCATCGAAATAAGCGTATTACTATAACGCTTGTATCAATGAAATTAACGATGTAATTAAAACGGGAGTGAATACATATTTTAAGCACATATTTTTTTAATAGACATAATATTATTTATACCAAAAATTATCAAAATTAACTTTTTTTTTTGTAAAAACCAAATTTGCTTTAGCCGCCGTACAGCTAAATTATTATATGTTGTAATCAGAGTGTAACTATAATCTATATGTATATAAAAAAGAAAGTCGTGATAGTTACATTATTTATAACTCAAGAACGGTTGAACCGATTTGGCTGAAAATTGGTGGGGAGGTAGCTTAGAACCAGGAGACGGACATAGGCTAATTAAAAAGGGTAAATTCCAACCCGTGGAGGTGCTCAACAGAGATTTTAAGATTTACGATGGACACTTTAGTTTTTAAATCACGCTATTGGTTATAGGCTTATAGCAGAAATAATTAGTAGAAATTAGTATTTAGTAGTTCAGGGTGGCTGAGTTACACTTACTGCAGCGAGTTACACACAAAAGGAGTTGAATAATCATTTTTTTAAGAGTTATCATAAAATTGGAAGTTCACGGGATCAGCTAGTATTATATATAAGTTCTACAATGCAGTCCATATTATGAGTACACATAGTGACCCTGAAGGACGGACAAAATACTTGTCAGAACTATATTACAACAATGACGAATAATGACGATAAAATAATAATTATTATACTAAACGGTGTGCGGAACGTCATTATAATATAAGTACCTACATCGAGTCAATATTGAACAATATTATTGTCTATACGCGCGCAGTTATGCGTATATACTACTACGACCATTATATACTATTGTTTTGGCATTTGTTTTTTCGAATCGCCCTCATACGGGTTTTTTCTCCGTCCGTCCGTCTCTGCAGGTCTGTATATTATGCCAAATGCAACGGGTGTCGTCCCCTCGTGCTGCAGTTCCGGATTAATGACTTACCAACAACCCGCCGTTTACGTATCGCCACTGGCGGCACAATATTTTCTAAACGCGTGTATATATACGGTTATTTTTTTTTTATTATTATTATCATTCAAACGGGCCTTACTCCGATGACGTGCGCCTATTGTTGCGTCCAAAAGGGAGGGAAAAAAATACGAAAACACAAATCGTATATATATATATATATATACACTTATATTATGTATGCAAATGTGTGAATACACGGGAAAGAATCTATTTCGTACAAGAGTGGAAAACGGCGTCGGCGGATCGAATGCGAAAAAAAAATCTCAGTTTCCGGCGCATTAAACATTCCGCAGTTTTTCAGCGAATTCTCCCTATTTGTGTATAAAAAATATCTGACGTGTACAATACATCAGTCCGCGTAGTATAGTCAGAACTCTCCGACTTTGCAGCCAAATGGCTCTTCTCGTGTGGTGAACGTGTGCATGGATCGTAAATCCATCCGATTCGCCGTATTCGTTTCGATTGGGTCCGATGACGAAAAAACTTCTTTCAGAGTCGGTTCCCATACTGTCCTCGATTTACCTACCTATATAGTATATTTCTACACATAGTGTGGGAGCACGATACGGGCAAACTATGGGCGTGACATTTTATCGGGGTGCTAAAATATTGTGGACGGTGACTACTATTATTAGCGATAAGTATTGGCATTATTTGAGTAATGAGTTTGGTACCAAACACGCACGCTTGCACATTTAACAAATATACGCAAAACCTATTGTAAAATATAATATAGTCTCAATAGTTAATTCCATACAACAATACCCACTTATTAGGTGCCTATTGTACTCGACGAGTGATTTCGACACGGTTGTGGGCCCATTTTTTTCATAATGGTATTTCATTATATAATTACGTGCATATTTATTTAATTTTTTTTTTACATTAATGCTGCAATGATAAAATAATGTTCACACGGCGTTTGTGACAGGCAATTTAACTGCACCACTGTGGTGGGACCATTTATTCCGGTACTTCCTTAATATAGGTAAGTAGGTAGTTTTCGATTTAAAAAAATATAATATACTACGATGGGTAAAATCACGTTCGTCGTGCCACGAGATTGTGGGTGGTCGGCTGTTTACGTTATTACTAAACGACGACTATGCCGTCGTCGCGGACATTTACGTTTAAAATTAATAAAATAAATCGCGGTTTCGTTGTTGAGGGTATTCTTTGCACTTTGCACCTCCCCTCACCCCCCCCCCCACCACCAAAAAAAAAAATCAAACCCACTAGTCACGTCGATGCGCGGGAATAAATAGTAACTGCTCGAGACGACGAGGGTCGTGTGTAAATCGCAATCGAGAGAAATAGAGATAAAAAAAAAATGACACCGTAATATGCGCGAACAACGAATAGCATATATTATGTATTATTTTTCTGTACACATACTTATTCGTGTGTATATATATATTATACACAATACACGATATTATATAATGTGTCGTACGCAATGGAAACTGCGAGACTGCGAGGGTAACTACGGAACTGCACACGTACTTATGTACAATAATTTTTTTACCTAACTATCGTATATGTACATGAAAAACCTTCGGTATAATAATGCGTGATGTCCTAAATGTATAATACATATATATATATTAGACATATATACGAGCCGATGATGATGCGTCTATCACTGGTATTTTTATTTTTTTTTTTTGTTATCGTGTTAATAAAACGGAATATATATAGCTTTTCGTACGCGTACAAAGTACAAAAAGTGTATACCGACTCGACAGGTAGGTCGACGATACGCGTATAATATAATATGTATATAAATATATATATATATAGAAATGTACAATAATATATACTATACATACACGTGACGGGCATTTACTATTCCGAGCGCGATTTCTTTCTCACCCTCCGGCGGCGGCGCGTTCGCGGATATTTGAACCCAATATAATCGAATTCACGCGTACACACGGAAAACTAAAAGAGACCAGTACGATTGTCTGTGTAAATATTGTATGCGTATAATACAGATGTGCGTGTGCAGTGTGTGCATGTGAGTGTAGGGTGTAGAGAGAGAGAGAAAGAGAGAGAGATTGCTCATATATATTATACATTCGATTTCGACCGTGTCGAATTCGTCGTTTTACGCGATATTTCTCACGCGGAACAGTTCAGAACGACTTACACATAACATACATATACACATAATATATACATCGTGTAAACGACGTGCGAAAGCGTATAAAAAATGTACGACTAATTTCGACGGTCTCGCGGTGTCCGTTGGGTCGGTATTCGGCGATAAACCACGCGTTGCACAGTACCTATAAGTATAGGTATACTATATATATATATATATATATATATGTGGTAGGTAGGCACTATTATTTTATCCCGAAGGTTTTTACCCCACTCTCCCTAGAATCAGTATTTTCTCTGATAAAATAAAGGCCGTCACTAATTATTATTAACGTCACATAAATATGAATAATACGGTAAACGTATACATAGTCACATATTACTGGAGCTGATGGGCTGTCACTGCGGTGATGGGACTCATTCCGCAACATAAATATAATAATCTATCATTGATAAATCGCACGTACTCTATAATATCATTATAATATTTCGTCGGCTTATTTTTGTAAGCATTTATAAGTAGGTCTGCTAGCTGAAACCACGTTGAACTCAGTTGCCGGTAAAAAAATTCAAACTCTTTTATGATTTGAATTTTGTTCGATTCGTTATATTTCAATATTCGAGATATTTCGGTGTTGAAGACTTTAAAAAAAACAAGAATAGAAAGAAAAGGATCAATTTTAATTCAGCGGATAGTAATATGGTACATTTTTAGAAGTCACCAAATATTCGGTTATGATTTTTCCAATTACTCCGTGGTTAAAGTATATAGGTATAGTGAACAAATATCAAATACAGGTTAAAATTATATTCTACAATCTTGATAAAAATTTAATTGTATGAAGCTAGTGGTAACTATTTATTTATAAAAAAAATTCTTTTAACATAAATATATTTTTGGGCTGGATACAAGAATTTTTGTTAGTGACCAATTTTCGTTGTCATGGTTATTTATTAACAAAAATATATTAATTATGATTCATAGATTTCCTTGTAGGGAAAAAATATCGAGTAGCATGCTATTTTCTACTAGTTTCTAGATTCTACTCTTATACTATTATAATATGCAACCAATGGAAACCATTATAAAACAAAAACAATTTTAAATTTCATCGACAATCTAAAATTCTCTGTGTGAGCACTTCATTAAAATTTGAAATTTAGAAAATCTTTTATCAGTCCACAAACACCACTGAGTAGTGGTGACGATGGCACCATGATAATTTCGAAATCATAGTTTCGGCTTTACGTTGATCAGTCAGTCAGGACACGTTCGATTATATTTATAGAGATTTTTTCCTTTATGTAAACTATTATATTAATTATATTATAGGTACCGTTTTTGAGTAATATAAAAACATTTCGTTATAAAAATATTATATAACGTTATAGTATAAAAACGTCTCACTTATGTTCAGGTTTTATATTTTCCTTAACGAAAAAATTATGTTCTACAGCTTATTATATCATCATATCACGCATATACGTACCGTTTACGGTGAGTTTGGCCGGCGTACTTTCCTTCTTGCCTACGATGTTTTGTGCCACGCACAGGTATTCACCACCGTCATCTTGCTTGACATCTGTAATCATCAGATTTCCACCGTCTACGATTCGCATCCTAAACAAACATGTCATTATGTCAGTGGCGATCTAAATACTGCAGGCTATAGGTCGGTAATACACATGAAAATAAAAATAAAATTATGCTATATTTAGCATTTATTGCATGTATATGTGTAACACATGACGAACCGTATAAGTAACGGTTATAAAGGGCCATACGGGTTTAATACAATATAATTGATCGAGAATAAGTAAATTATAAGCAGTGATGGCTGAATGCACTAATAATTATATTGTCGATAGACCGATATGACTAGAATTAATAAAGATTGAATTTTACAACATACCAAATTATTAGGTACGATGGTGTAGGTATTACTATCGACGTTAAAATAAAAACAATTTTACTATGAAATAAACTAGTTAGTGAAATTATAATCATACGCTTGTGTCCATATAATTAATTTGGTTTATAGCTGCTCTATTCACATAATATTATTACTAGCTATACTGACTAATTTTGAACATATTAATATGTTTATTAACATGTAAGTAATTAATTTTAAATCACTATAGACATTGTGCATACATATATTTCAGTCACCGGTGGATCATAATTCATAATATGAAGTACTTTTTCTCAACACTGATTATAATTATTATGAGTGAAAAAATATAAATTGTTCATAGGAATGCGTTATAGTTTATCAGCCGAAATCGACGACGATAACAATTACTATATACATCTGCAACTGTAAAACTGCGCTATATATTATTTTATAACGCACCGGTTGGATAATAAATAATGATTACTCGAGATACTCATTTCTAAGCCACGGTATTGACTGTTGGGAGTTTCTTTTATCCACAATCGTGAAGAAACTATTATTATCATCATCATCACATCGCCGACCGATTAGGTTATAATATTATATGTTACTGATCATTCGGCGCTATGACTATGTTTGTCGAGACATCGTTTAAGTACAAAAATATATAATACGGCATAATATCCGCTGAATATTAAACTCGTTAGGTGGGAAGACTATAAGTCTTATTGAAAAATAACTTGCAAACGCTTTGCTGTATACAACATATTATTATTATTATTATGATATTATGGAGTGTATACCTTGTCATTGAATCTATGTGCACGTCTTCTCTGTCTTTCTTCCAAACGACCATTGGATCCGGATGACCTTTCGGCGGGCTGCACTCCATGAGCGCCGTCTGTCCCTGAGCCACTTTCGTGTCCTTTGGCTCCACTCGGAATTCGTCTTTGAGCACTGCGAACAAACAATAATTACCATAAGTAAAATAAACGGTAGTCAATGTATGTATTGTTTTTATTGGCGATATTATATCGAACGCCAGTTTCAGCACGTGTTACAATCAGTTTTTTGACGGAAAATATTATATCAAACTACGTCGCAGCCTGCATACTTGGGGCGGTTAAATGATCTACTAAGCAGGAGTGTCAGGGTTATCGGTCATGTTTTTGGTCAAAAATATTATATTTTATTTTGCCCCTGAATAAATTTTTGTAAATCTTACAAAAATATGATATCAAAAAAATCACCGAATCGCAGCTGTACAGCGTGTACAGATTTTGGGCGTAGGTACAATATTAGAAAACAATATATAACACGAACTCCAATAGTTTTTGACTGTGTATGTATTGTATTTATATGTGTATTGAGTATTGACTATACTAATACTGCAGCTGAGTGCATATATAGTATATACTATTATGTATATAGGTGTTTCGAATACGGCGCGGGACGAATACATATTACGCGGAGTTTCGTTAGGTAGCGACTAGCGAGCGACGTGGGACATTTTTTTTTCGCTATGATATACATAAAGGGATTAGGCACACGTTACACGCATTAATATTTTACGGGGGCACGGCTTAATAGTATATATTTTGCATTTTTAAACTTGTTTTACGCGCCACCGCATCGTCGCGCAACGCGTATATAAATAAATCCGGATTAAACGCGACACCGGATTATGCTCGCGTAATAATATGTACACATACGTATGTATATAGGTATATAGTGCAAACGCATTAGATATTCTGACGGGATTTATGTATGCAGATTGGTCGGTTTAGGGAGGCGGCGGCGGCGCGGGAGCGTGGGAGATTCGAAAACGAGTAAATTGAAATGTATAGGAATCGAAACGCGCGCACATCACTCGGCCGCAAATTAATGAATGAATCCGTGAATGGCATTTTCGGTTACCGCTCTGCAACAGTGCAGTGTGAGATGTGGTGGCTTTGGTCACACAGTTTTCTCGACGGTCAAACCTACGAAAACGAGTGTGTGTGTGGGAAGGGATGCGGGGCTGGGAGGCAATTCCGTGTTTAAAGGGATTAAGACCGGACCCGAGTCGTCGTTAGGGCGGACAAATATTGACAACACAAGGGTTGTCATCGTCTCCGCCGTGCGAGGTTTTTTTCGTCTCTCTTTACGCGTATTATTTTATATATATATATAATGTTTATAACGCTACTGTGTAAATATCACATTTTCCCCTCCTGAGGATATCTGGTGTTCGTCGCGGCATATGATGTCGAGAAATAGAAAAATGAAAACACAACAATGACTCACTCTATATTATTATTATATATATTGAATTACGGTGTACACGTTACGACTTCTGGCTTATGTCGTACAGAAACGACATACTTAACGAGCAGTCAAATAAAAAAAATAAAGCGAATTCTCACGAAAAATATTATTATCACCGTCGCGGCATGCACCGCTATAATATTTTTATTGCTGCGCACACTTATATTTTAGTCCAAAACCGACAACGGTTATTACTATATATCATTATGTTTTGCATCTATTTTCGATAAAAAAAAAAACACACCGTCGCGGTCGTACGTCTTGTATAATATAGTATAATGATATTATGTTTTCGACGATAAAATACCATAGTACGTTATGATAATATAAAACAATACTCGTCGCGAGCGGTGCTCGACGCCGACGCAAAGAATGACACAAACGTCCAAGACGAATAACAATATGTAATACGCATGCTGAAAACGTGTACGGGCCACGGAGAAACGATTGATATTCGATTCACGATCGTGTCGCTATATAGCTACTTACCTTTTTTGTTACATCGTCGAGTATTGTTGTAATATATTTAATCGTCAAACACGACTGCAGAAAACTATTGCTAGTTATTTAAACGCCGACAGTCGTCGCCGCATAATACGTAGGAAACGGAAATGATAATCTGCACGTTATATTATTATTATTCGCGTTTAACGATGTGAATTTGAACGGTTTCGGGCTATCTATATATATACATATCGGAAGAGTTCCGATGGAAAATAAATACACGACGACGGGCGACGATAAAGGTCATGAATAGATTAACGTCGTCGACTAGCTGCCGCCGGGAAGGCGGAGACTGCAGCGGCATGGGTGGTTATTTTAAAAGTGAGAAATTTCCAACGGAGCTATATACCTATACTAGCTACGTGATATATATTTTTATTAACCCGGAGAACTTTTGAAAAGCACTCCGAAGGCCGCTTCCGTATATACATGTATTTCCCTGTAGTATATATGCTATATATTATATATACGCAGAGGAATTTCAAACGATTTACCTTAAATATATTTTATTATCGTACATATATACATAACGAGTGCTTCGAGCTTTACGTATTATGTATACGTTACGTGTATACAGACATAGATGTATATATTACACACATGGACCGGCAGCGTCGTTGACAGAGTGGAATGGAAATGCTCACAATATTCGTATTTTGTATTTCTGAGATGTGCCGCTGATGGGGCGAACACCATACGATTATATTATACCGATCGATTATAAATAATAATAATAGTAAATACTAAATAGATAGTTCTCCGGTATTCGGTTATACTCAATGTACTCGATAAGCGACGAACCGACACGTTTTGTGTTATACATATAGGTACATCTTTCAGTGGCGTACTTGGTCATCGTATATTCTCATTATTATCAACAGATGATCTCGCCGTGCAGGTGGCAGGCGACATCGCGCGTACTGTTATCAGCAGTCCAGTATTATATACTGCTGTCCGAGTAGGATGATCTTGCATCTAGAGGAATTCGAAATTGTAATACGCACCGATTACCTCCATGATCAAACTTTGCCACTAATAATATATTACACACACCAAAATAGTTGGATATTTCTACTATAGTTAACCTGAATAGATGGCAGTGGGTTATAGTACCATTTGAATAATGAATATTATGTTATGGTAAAATATATATTTTAACAACACTATTCGACACACGTATTAGGAGACGACTATTTAAAACGTACATCCAGCACCGCGATAGGTACCTACTTAAAATCTGAATTCTCTCATATTATACTATTCGTAATAATAGGAGCTCATTTTAACGAAGCTCTAAGAAAAACCTCATTAATATTATGAAATTGGTATTAAGCTATAATAAGTGTTTGAGTTAAACTTGTTTGTGTGTAAGTACCTACCTAAATGTATAGGAACCCAAAATTACGGCTGCTGCGCCGACTCACTAAACTATCTTCTTATAATATATGCCTCATTTAATTCTCCCCCAGCCCCCGCCCCCAAACGGTCTTGTGTACCAAAACGTGATCACTAATAACAATTTTAAATTGTAATATTCTATATTCGAATATATTATTATTATTATTATTATTATAATATTAGCTTAATAGCTGCACGCGGCCAACGTTGGTCGGTAATCGTCGTCAATGAGATGAACGAGCTGCTGCAGTAGTGACGTCCGCCCAAGAGCAAATATAAATAATAATCACCGAGACGATTGATTTTTCTCCTGTTACAATATATTATATAGGTGTATGCCATACTCGACGGAGAACGCATGTTTTCGGGTAATCGACCACCATGCGCCGCGCACTTGAGGCCGGTTAGTAGTAAATAGTATATATATATATATTATATTAGCCGACAACGAAGAATTATATTGATGAACGACCGGGCCTTGGTGTATACTTAATGAGGTGTAAGGACCGGCTACCGGTGCTGCCCCACACGCGATCGTACACGCGACGAAGAGAAGATGACACGCGGGCCGGCCATATGCAGGGGAAATAATATAATATATTATTATTTGTCCGGCGGCGCCCACTCGGAATATTTGGAAACTAAAAAATTATTATTTCTGTATAACTATAACGACGACGACGACGAAGCGACGAGTGCCTACGCCGACTGACTATTTATGAAAATAAAAAAAAAAACCGAAAAAAGGTCACAGGCGTCGGCTAGCGTTTATTTTATATATCGTCATCACCGACTAGCTACTAGATTATTATTGAATTTTTTTCCTAACCTCTAGAGAAAATATTATTATTATAGTAATAATAATAATATAGTTATACAACGAAAGCTTTTTCTCGCCCCTCGTTAATGAGAGACTTGTAAGCTGCGCAGCCGCCGCCGCATAATAATTATAATTAACTCGAGTAGCGTTTAGGTGGGCAAAAAAATAATATACACACAACAAAATAATATTGTCGGTGGGGCATTTTTTTTTCCTCGCCCGTATACTGCTACAAGTCACGTCCCACGCGTTAAAACTATCGGGACACGCGCGAAGTGAGATAGAATGATGAGTGTGAGAACGTGCGAGGGATAAGTGAGAAACAAATAGAGCCCACACGCGCTATACAACTCGGGGCGGGGGCGATAAGTCATCATTTAGTTTCCGGAATTTCGTTTTTTTTTTTTTTTTTTACCTAGGCATTAATACATATACTATAATATATAGCCACGCGATGTAAATACTACGACTTCGTTGCAGATAGTTGTACATTAGGTCGACCAACAATAATTGGATGTACATGTACATTTTTTAAAATGATTTCGTTCCTCCGTTCGACGACTTTGGAATAGCTAACATACGGTCCGATTCTCATTTGAGCCATATCATACAAAATAAATAAGTAACCAGCTCTCCTATAATATATAATAATAATATTACGAGCATTGAGCATAAAATATTATGAAATATCATCAGTTTAAAATATGTTTAGTATAGGCTGAAAATCATTAGCATACAGTGTGAGCGACTGATGTCAGTGTGGAACCGGCGAGGGATAAGTGAGAAGCAAATAGAGCCCACACGCGTGCACTAGACAGACTATACGCACGGCAGGGGGGCGATAGGTAAGTCATTTTTTTGCTTTCGAAATATTTTTTAAAGAGAGCTTCCCGGGATAGGTATACTTTAACTACTCTATAGGTATACTATATTGCTAATACCCAAGTTGTTAGCGTCTCTTCTAATAGGGATTTCAATCGGCCTATACAATAATATAGGTATACACTATACAGACCCGTCGTGCAGCGGTATAAGTAGGTAATATGCAGCCGCGGTGTCTATACCACGACTTCGTTACAGATAATAATTGTAAAAAGACCGAAAAAGATTATCTGGGTATGTAAATTGTATTTTAAATTATTTTCTTTCCTCTGTTCGGTGACATTAGAATGCCTAGCTCGTATACCTGAATAACATTACCAGATTCTCGTTTAATAGCTATAGAAACTGATCAGACAAAATAAACAACCTCTTATCAGTAATATAGAATAATAATAATAATATTTCCAAGCATTGAGCACATAATAATATTAGAAAATATTAAATATTATTTAAATTTATTTATAATTTATTGGCGTGCGCATGTAGCGGCCATAAAACACGATTTTCGGTATAACTATATTTATAATTTATAATATACGTATCTACACAAGACGAGTCCCCCCCATATAAATTATTTTACGTATAATTATTTACTAAGCACACAAATCTAAAGTTTGATGAGGACATTCCGGACCACCTCCGTATATATATATTATACACATACAGGTATCTCCCCTAACCTAATACGGTCGCGAGGAGGGCGGCTTATCATTATTATTATTATATAGGCATAATAATATACACATATAAAGCTACCTGTAAAGGCGAAAACGCACTCGAGACATTCATTACTTATATACACCATAAACAATATAAGTTTCACCTACTCCTGCTCCCGCTCCTCGTCCTTGCGCCACCACCGCCGAGGCTTTTATGGCCAAACTCGGCGGCGCAGAAGTAGCGCGCGCGTTTTCCGGAAATACCGACGGGAATAGAGACGTTTGATATATTTCCCCGGTTTTTATATATATAATATTATTATATACGTTTCGGGTCTACAATAAATCAACGGACGCGTCGCTGGAGACTCGCAACAAACGGACATTCCTGCAGCGACGTCCGATAAAGTATAACGCAATAATATAATATAATATAATAATATATATAATGTACGTTTTCCGGACGCGTCCCATGCACATGCGTATAGGTCGGCGGGTGGGCCTGCACGTGACAGTCGGCCAATTTCGAGCCGAGTCCGCCGAGTTTAATGGTGATGATAATAATAATAATAATAATAGTAGGTAATAATAATAATAATAATATACTCGAGAACAATATTATTTAGGTATATAGGTACTCGCTATACCACACACCGCCGCCGTCACGAGTTATGACGATACTATGTGTGCATAATTATAATATTATTATATCACGGTAATATTCAAGCGCAGTTCGGCGGCAGTCTCGCGCAGGGGTGTCGGCTGGCAGGGATGACGGCATTAATATACGATATAACATTATTATATTTTCACTCGGTGGAGGTGTCGTTGATTTATAGCTAAGGTTATGATTATTATTTTTTATTTTCCAACAGAGCTCCATTATATCATTATATATTTTTGTCCAACCGATATAATAAACGGCGCGATAATGCGCAATCCGTTTGTATATACGATAACAGGTAGGTACGCTCGTATCGTCGTGATGTGCGCAATGGCACGGGATAGGTAAGTTGTTTTTTTCACTTGGCCATCGTTTCGCTGACGACGACGTATCATAACGATGAGGGGAAAAAAATACGGAAAATCGTATTTGCTGAAATTTTAATAACATCGAATCCAGAAACCCTATTATATTATTATCATCATTATACGCATAATAATAATATAATGCACGAATCACGATCTAAACACGGTTCGTTATTCATACAAAATGAGAGCGCGCGCTGACCCGACATAATATTGGTTTGGCGCTGATAGCGTTTTCATTTCTGTCAGATGATGGAATTAAACGGAAATATAATTTATAGGTAGGTACATCGATTATAAATTCATTCGATTAACCGTACATTAATTCCGCTACAGTATCAAAGCACACGCACTTCGATGACGGCATATCGAATACTATTGTACATTCGTACATTTATATTTTATGCACAGCCATCATACAGGGTGCCGTTCGCCAAGTAAGCTCACCCCCACCACGTTTCTCCTTGAAAAATCAATTTATTTGAGTTCTGGTTTTTGTCACTTTTGAGTATCCTTGGGGACCATATTTTCAAACACTCATTATACTTTCAAATGAGATGCGCTCTTTTTTTACTGAAAATTGTTTAGCAGATTATACAATAAGTGAGTTTGTTCAGATTTATAATATGTATACAAATAAAATTTCGGACGAATAATTTCTGAATACTATTAACTTCATATTAAACCGAGAATTATATTGTTCACGATAATATGGGATTAAAAACGTATGGGCTATGGCCTATATGATGATTAGAAAATTAATGTAATTAATTTCCATAATACCACATGTACTTACTAGTATTTTATGTCTGTAAAAAGTATAATAATAGTACCTGACTGAATATTACATTATTATTATTATTATTATTATTATTATTATTATATAATAAACTATCCGCGAAATCTATGGCTATTGGATGTAAAGTAATATCCATAAGGTTATCATAAAGCATTTAATAAATTTAGGACACATAATAATAATAACACATTGTTCAAAAAGAAGTGAAAACATATATGAATAAAATATATACAAATTATTAAATTGTGTAATAATATGAATAAAAGTCTAAATAAAAAATGATAAAAAATGAAGTAATAAAATGTGTATGTATCATATTATTAGATTCGCGATACGAATTCAAGTAGTTAGAAAACGTTGTTTGGCTCTAGGTTAACAGATTCAGCAAGGTGGTCGGGGGCTTTTCAATGAGCACCTCTCCTTTATACCTATCTATTTTATATTTGACGTAAAACTATTATTAAGTTTAGTGGCTTGGGAACAATATTAAATAAAATTCGAAAAATCAGATTGTTTTAATAAATTCATTATATGGATGGATAAAAGATTGGTGAGAAATGAGCATTGCTGAAACACCCTGTATAAACAAAACAATCGCACCGCAAGCGTACACCTCATGCTGAAAATGGGTAAGTATAATATTATCTTACAATACGTATGAGTAGAAGCAATAACGAAAACAGTAAGTAATCAAAATACCATCAACGAATCACCTACGGATCAAGAATAGGAGGACCTTTTAGAAAGTCTTGTCCGGGTAAAAAACAAACTCACGGGACGGAATAAATTATTTTACAAGACTCGGGGAACAGTAATGAATATCTAATTATTATTCGAACCGTTACAACAATACAGCGAGAATGCATTGTTACACGGCTAAAATCGTCGTAGTCTGCAGAACCACATGGGACGGAGTAATATATTCATCGATACCTTATCCTCAAACGCCATCGAATTATAATTCATACATTATTATGAATAATAAACTGTAGGCACATAAACTGCAGTACACTGATGGGTTGTTTATGGCTGTTGTATTGTTTAACACGAACGTTATTATATTTATATATTTATACGATTCGACAGTTATTCAACGAAAACAAAAATTGTCCACCGAATTATGTGTCGAAATCTTCATTGATATCTTACAACGCGTTGAACGCGACAATATTACTTTAAATTCAATTGGGTAACTAATTAATAAAATAACAATAATACCGAGTAGTACAATAACAAACGAATCATAATTACCAAGTCAAACATTAATGACGTATATATAAAAAATAACATAATTGGGAGGCTTAGTAAATTTGTTCGAAATTGTTTTAATAACAATATTATCGAACAACTTTTGGTTCTTCCGAGAAAATAACGAAATTATAATTTTAATGAAAAATGTTTAGCATCATGTAACGTCGAGCGACGGACGATTCCTATCAAAATAAACGCTATGTACTCGGGGGAAAATATATATATATATACACGTGGAATAATAAAAACGCCGACTCTTTTAGGGCGCCATCGGATATCCGGTAGTAGAAAATATATATATAATAATAATAATAATAATAAAATATGTAATAACGATCGGAGATTAATATATTTCGAACACAAATCGAATAGGGCCCAGACGGCAATATCTCGGATTCGCAATCTCTTTTTATGGCGGGTATATAGTAGTCTCGCACAGCCAACCGTATACCGCCCCCATTCCGGAGAGCCGACCACATTGCCTGGGAAAAACCGTCATGTACGCATTATGTTATTGGCGTTTTCCACGGGAAAAGGCCCTTTTTGCGCCCGAGAGAGACGATGGAGAGAGGTGGATAGAGATAAAGAGAGAGAGAGAGAGAGAGAGAGAGAGAGAGAGATAGAGAGAAATATAGAGAGGGAGAGAGATATAGAGGCGATGTTTGAAAAGGTTCCAAGACACACACACACGCTCAATGTACGGTACACAATGTTTTTATTTTCTCTTCTTATTTTGGATCCAATCCAAACAAACTACTTTGTTTTAAACCCCCCGACCCCCGTGCGATAAAACCCCATTACAATAGCACTGTGTACTTGGTGACTCGGAAAAATATCGTCAGCGTTTTCGTGGCCGACGGACGTTTTTCAATTTATGTCATGTCGATCGACCGAATGTATATATACATACATATACATATATATGCACCGCAACCCGTACAATGGACACGTTATTAAAGTTGGCATTTTAAGGACAAAGCCTTCCGGTGGTTAGGTGGTTTTTAGAGAGCGCGGCGGTGGTGCTGTTGCAGGAGCCGCGGCGGGGATGTCACGCGGTTTAATCCTGTTAAAAGTTCTCCCGACAGCCGACAAGAAATATCAAAAAAAAAAAAAAATTAATTAAATTGTCTCTCGTGTGTTGCCGATGGGGGTGAAAAAAAATGTTCAGGCATGCCCTTTGGAGGGAAAACCACAAATGCGTGAAAGAGGTTGCTGACACAATGAATTGGAACAATAAACAGCTGCAGTCGGCTTTAATGAAATAGTCCGGTAATCGTGTTAAACTCGTATAGGTTGCAATTAAATGTGTATTAACTATTAACGGAGTGTTACATCTGATATATCAAATGATCAAATAATATTATTCGGTGTGAGCCGCGATTATTGGATGATATTTGAAACGATGATGATATCTATATAATAACAGATATAATATAGTTTTAATTACTTGTCTATATAAATAGTAGTTAATATTTTTTCCAAGCATAGATACATTATTTTTTCAGAACATAAACGTTTACTTATAAAGGTCTACTTTTGTATTCATATAAATCCGTTTTTTTCTAAACTACTTCAACGCAGATTATTATTATTTTTTAATCGAAATCACGAATATTTTCTGAGAAATTGAGTTTAATTTAAAAATTGTCCAACATAATATAAAGCCGTGCACATAATTTATACATAATATGAAATATAAAAACACGGTTAACTGCAGACGCATAATAATAATAATAATGAATATCTATTCGTTTTTATATGCAGCTTTGAATGAGCCTATTATAATACAGAGTGTACCGACATTGTTTTCCATCAAAATTACTGCGGGGAAAAATTTCCAGACATTTTGCAATAAATTTAGAGTAGTTCTCATAATAACATGGTATCTCGTTGAACCTAATTCCATTGGTTGTATTTTCATTTCTGATGACATGGTTACATATACTTATAAGTTATATAATGTTTCGTTGGAGTGGTCGACAATATGACGACGGCTACGACAACGGTCGGCACAAAATTGCACGGGCTCTTATCCATCTATTCGAGGAGTTAGACAAATATTTACGGACGGTTTACGTTGTTTGGGTACAACAAAATGGCAAAAATTGTACGGGAGACCAAGGTAATAACGTGAAACCCGATTTATCCGGAAAACTACAGTAATACACTATATAGAAACTTTTACAGCACTTCGCCAAAGTTTACTCGCCATTCGGTGTATACTAAGCTATCCTGCAAGTACCTCACCACTTGAAAGTAAATTATAGTTCAAACACTCTGATGACTTTTAATAAAAGTAGTTATTTCTATATTCGATAGTAAAATCAACCCGTCGACTCTCGTGATGGTCTTTTACGGTAGGTATGTGTATATATAGTTTACAACGGCTATAAATAACAAACGTTATTTATATACATAATTATTATGTATAGATAATAAAATATTGGAATTTATTTTAAAATTAATTAATAACGAACATCGGTATTTTTTTATTATTATTAAGCATTACATTTTTCCGAACAGCTAAAATATTTTTAAGCTGAATAAAAAATAAATAATAATGATATATAAGTAAATAAGATAGCTGGTTACGTTGCATTAAAAGTTTTTATATAGCAACAATATACTTTAAAGGTTGTTATAATATAATGCAAGCATTAAATCAAGCAAATAATAACAATATTTATAGGTTTTTGACTTTTAAAAGTGTAGAACTTGTATAATAATATATAGTATTAAAAGTTAAACACATCATAATAATTACATTTAATTAAAAAGTGTCGTATTATGGAACCGATAAAAACAATGATATTTTAAATACGTCTCGTATAATGATGTCTGATAAAATATCTCACTGCTGAACAATCGACGATAATATACATTATGTCTGTGAAGCAAAAGAACAATCGAAAAACGTCGGTCGTGATTTTACAACGAAAGTCGGACATCATTATTCTCCTCCTTCGATGGGCCGTAGGCGAAAAAAAAATATCCCGAGGGGTTCGAACTGCCGATAACTGAATTTGGATTTGACACGTTTTCGAGTTTCCGATCAAAAGCTTAAAGGATACAGAAAAAGACGAGCCAACTGCAACGTGCATTGCTTATTAGGTGTATGTGATACACCAACGGAATTATATATAGTTTATTATTGCTGTCTGTTCTCTTTTAGAACGGTAACGAGTTTTGTGTGTTCACTCTTTTAGAATAATATTAAACGAAAATAGTATATAAATATCCAACTGCGGCTCGCCTCAACATTATATGGAATTGCTTTTTTCAAGAGAACCTACCTATAATAATATTATGTACAATGTCTAAACGTTTGTTGGAGTGGTTTTTTTTTTTTTACGATTCGTTGTCATTACAAAACAAGGATATTATTATTATCTTTAATCGTCATAATTTCTTGAGTTTTATTATACTTATACTTTTTTTTCAACGACAGCGTACGATTTAAATGCCATAAACATAATATTATAATATTTCCGTTAATACTTGTCAATACAATGAGTGTTTACGTATTTATTTCACCTCGTATTGGGTGGACACTATTCGACACGGTATGTGGTCATGCCGGACAGCGACAAAGTTAATGTTAAGAGGAAGTCGTACCCACTGTGTTGTCTCCGTCTTACACAAGTACGACATGGACAATTTTCGTTCCTCAATTTCAATAGTTTACTGTTAGTTTTGATATCGGAACAAATTGACCTATTATACAATTTAAAGGTAGGATTATTATCTATTGTTTTTAAGTGAGTTATGACCTTTTTGAAACTGTTCATTTTAAAATGATCATAACTTACCTAAAAAATAAAAATAATGATATCAATAAAAGCCTGCGAGGGCCCTAGATATTATACCTTATATTTAAATCGTATAATAGGTCAATTCACTACAATATAAAAACTAACCAAACATTATTGAAATCGGGGAACGAACATTTGCTATGACGTACGTGCGTAATACGGAGACAACGCGACGATAAAATTATTATTATTATTATTATTATTATTATTGAATACTCGGATCGCTCGGGCGCGGAGAGCGAAGCTACAAAGAGTTCTGCGGTAATTCAACTATAAAGCACCTAAATATAATGATTACGACGATGTCGATGATGAAGATGATGACAACAATAATATGATAAAATATACGTATATAAGACGTTATAATATTTTTATCATATAATATGTTATGAATTATGAAGAGAGAAAAGACGACACGGCCCGACACGCCCACGGTGTATATATGTGTTGCAGACTACATGTCATATAGTGTTGGTTCTTAACGCCGCTGTATATTTATTGAAACACTATCGTCGTAACCGTTAAAATACATAATGGATCCGGTATATACCGCGTGGTCGAAGGCACCCTATCGCGCGCGCCGGCCGGTATGTGATCCACACGGAATCCCGAAAAAAATTATCGTTTGTGTATATTTTCCGCGGGACGGACGTCGTTCTCCGCCGTCTGCCGGTCACCGACACACGTGTCTATAATGTTCAGTGTGTTTTAATTATTATTATACCGATATAGTATATCTTTCGGCGGACGTTTAGGACGCGACCGAAACAAAAATTTAAAAAAAAAAAAAAATACGTGTTTTGTGTAATATACACGCATGTTCGAGGAATATTATATAATATATAATATATATATATATATGAGATAAGCGTGTACACACGCGTTTACTAGCTGTTGCAGTGCAGATAAATACTGGACGATCACGACGACGATACGTGTTTAACGTCGGATCTGTGGTTTTTAATGGGTATAACGATAGGCCGTTATAACGACGACGACGACGAAGACAACGACGACGACGATTATTATAATGTGCGCGAGGAACCGGCTACATTGCTGCAGGTATTGTATAGGTATTTAATAATATTTAAATTTACAAGAAACGTATTTAAACACATTTCACTAGCGTTCCAGTTTGTATGGCCCAGACGTGTCCACGGCAGCAGCAGTTGTAGCTCCACGTGGTAGGGATATAATATAATATACGCGCATAATAATATAATAAATATATTATAAATGTATGTTATAAAATTCAGAGATGGAAATAAATCAAAAAAATAAACAATAAAAATAAAAATCGTTTGACGTTTAAAAATAAAATCCGAAATTGTTTACACATTATAATATTAAAATATATACATACGTAGTATATCATAATATTATATAGGTAGTATCGTATTATATTTTTTTACTTTACATTTTTACAGTTAAAACTACCGATTTTCGATTTTTTTTTTAATTTTAGATTCTGAGCTAATAATCAAATTGAATAGGTAGTTGAAAAAAAAATTATAAAATATCTCATGGCTATAAATAACGTAACATTCCGCTAAACTTTTTGATAGAGATAGTAAAACTTGTTGACAACCTTCTATTTAAATTTCAAAGTTAGCTATGAAAAAAAAAACTTTTATAAATTTCTAACTGAAAAATGTTCTTACCGTTATGAATAGCTCATAAAAAATCAAAACTGTTTGAAAATTTTAACATGTGTGGAAATGCTAATTTAAATATTAGGTGAAAATTTCAAAAAATTAAGGTTATTCGTTTTGGAAATACTACAAAATATCAAAAATTGATTAATGGGAATTCGATCATCTACCACTGAATATCAAATATCGCAAAAATGATGTATCTTTAATATTTTTGAACTTACACTAATGAAACTTATAAGGAACCTAGCATTAAATTGTCAAGCTTCTTTATCAAGTAAAAATGTTTTTATTGTGAATAATATAAAACAAATTCACAAATTTCGAAAAATGTATCTTCTTATAGGTATATTATTATGATATGCAGAATCATTTTAGCTTTTTTTCTTTGTATTTTTTGCAGTATATTCATCCGAACAATAATCGTTCATCGTCCATCCAAATTTCAATTCAAAGTTACTATTTTTAATTTAATGCGTTTATTGTCAACAATAATAATGGGTTACAACATAATATTACAATATAATACCTACGTACACACTTACGCGTTTATCGATACGCGTGTACTTTATACATTGTATTTTTATTTCACTTTTAATAATGTTTCACACTTTTAAAGAATGAATTACCATAAAAAAACCTCACTGTTTTGGACGCACAAAAAAGGATAAAATCCACCGCTAATGATTATTTAAGCGGTATTCCAATCCCTCCCCCTATTTGAGAGACCGACACTAAATACAGAACTAAGCTATAATGGTATTAAGAATCGATTAACAAAATCGCCATCTAAATTACAAACACAACAGAGACGGTGCGCGCGCGCGTGTGTGTGTGCAGGATGACTATAATATGTCGGGGCGGTTTGTGCGCGGGGGATCCTTTTAAACGTAATTTGAAGGACAAGGGGAAAACGGCCATTGTGCCGTATAGACGGACGGTTAATGGATCTGGTCCGACAGAATGAATATCTATTCCACCCTCCACGAAAGCGCACTGAAAGGTGTCGATGACGAAGCAACTATTATATTATATTATATATATATATATATACATTTTAAATATATCGGTGCCGTGTGTTCCATATACAAGATCTTTGGAGTTTGGGATTTCGGGAGGTGTAAAACGATGTCTGCAAAGGAATCTAAATGGCGTCGGGTCGGCGTCCGTTTTCATTGAAATCAGCCTTTGCCCCGACGCCGCCACCAACCCACTCTTCTGCTATACAACAGCCACTCGCGGAGATAAGAGGGAATATATAGCGTTCGAAAAGTGTGTGCGTGCGAATAAGGGAGAAGATATGCTTTTGAAAAAAAAAGCTTTTATATATATATATATATATACACATTATACACACTTATTGTTATTACGAGCAGAGGGAAATAGCAAAAAGTATATAATATACGTATATATATATATATATTTATAATATATGTACAGACAAAAAATAAATAAAATAAAACCCAGAGATCTCATCCCCGTCTCGTTTGTCGTATTCAAAAGTTCTGCTTTTACGGGGCAGAAAGGAATAAATAATATCGTTTCTCCTGCAGCTCCGTATATACACATGTATACCTACATATTCCCGTTTATAAAGAGTCAAGTCATGAGTGAAAAAAGTTCAAAAAGCCCACTCTTTTATGGTCGTCCTTATTTTTTTTTCTCGGTTCAGCTATCCAATTTGTATGCGAAAAAAATTTCTTAGTTGAAAGTTAATTTGATTTTTCAGACGCATCTCACTCACAAAGATAAGCGGCGGATCTCGTGTAATCGGATGCGAAAGAAAACCCGACATAAAACGCACGCCTAAACGTTCGCGCTTATTCTGCATCAAATACCTAACCTATATAAAATGTCTCGCTCCTTATTAAAGTCATCGTTTTATGTATATTATTATACCTACAACATACCAGCGGGGCGCAGCCATTATCCTATATATCCCTTGTGGAGATAAGTACAATACTATTATATACATTATACAACCTATAGTAACTACTATACCTATACATATAAATCATATAATTATAGTACCTATAGGTATATAATACAGCGAACTATTCGTTGATACTTACAAAATTAATTATTTGTATCACAATAAGAAATATAGAAATTTAGTAAGAATAAGTATAATTTTAATTTATAACTAAAAAATCAAACGAGATAAAAAATAATAATTGTTTGTAAGCCTTTCGTATTGATTATACTCTATTTCATTATAATCGTAGAATAATACATCGTTTATAATTAAATATGCTCATAATTCCTGTATTATAATTTGTATTATGAGAAAATAATTAGTTTTTGGATACGAATATATATACCTATAATATTTTAATACATGTTATTATTGTTATTAATATACTGCAACAGACGTACGCCATTATATTATTATACGACGAAAATAAAGCTCCTTAGCACCATGAATAGGGTTGGGTTAGTCATGACTCGATGAGCAATAATCATACACTGGGCCGAGCGCGTGTGCTTCAGTTGATGGAGAGTTGTGCGCGGAGTGACGTTTCGTCAGTTCTGCAGCATCGCGTTAGCTTGGACGTGTCTTCTTCGCGTAATGCCTCCACGATGATTTGTGTCACGATCACGTGTTACACTTTGAAATTTTTCTTTAGTGACTCGACAAGCATGCATACATATAGTATAATATGTAGGTACCTACGTGCATAATATTATACGCGTAAGAGTTGGTTGATATATAATTAAAATAACATAATATTATTATTATCTATCCATGTCATATATATTTTACAAAACATCCGCTGTTTCGTCGACCTACTTTTATAACTACAGAATAGCATCGAAGATCCACAGAAAGTTTTAACCTTTATGCATCGATAATAATAATAATAATAATAAAAATACTTTGTTCCGAGTCGACGGACGCATTAAAACTCCAAAGTTGATTTCTAAATTGCCGGAAATATATTATATTATTAATACGTTTAACTGGTTTTTTTTTCAGGAGCATGATCGTTGGCCGGCCGACTTCGTCATGTGCAATCGGTTCGGTCGACAATAAACACCAACAGCTACCTACTTCGGGATCCGGTCCGGCCATGCAGATATACGCGTATTCCACTCTCGCTGATTGTAAGATAAAAACCTATGGGTAGGCAAATGGAATTTCAGAGAAAAAGAACGTTTAAACCGACTTCCAAACTATTATAAGACCGCGAGTGACTAAATAATATAGGTATGGTACAAAAATTGAAATGGCGTTAATATCGCACGGAGCGACAACGACTGTTGCAGAACGAGGGTGCACTACAAGCAAGGACGACTATATTATATTATGTATTATGGAATTGGGGAACAGCAGTCTAACCCGCAATAGATATAACAATAATTTGAGATGAACAAAAAAATACGAAATGTATTGCGTACACATCGCCCTGATCGGCAATACGCGTGGGCCACCATATATATTATAATATGTTCGCACGAACAAAAAACTACTATAATAATAGTGATAACAATATACGCGTCTGTATGATATTATTACTATAGTATACACCGTCGGCAGCATAATAATATTATTATAATAATAAACGACGACGACGACACACACGAATCGAAAGTCGCTGCGGGATGTCGTATAATTTTATTATTCGCGTTGAATGCAAATCGGTTTATTTCGCGTGCCGTTTCGCCGTTTATTACGCCGTAGGTACGTGTGGACGATTCGCGCGTAGGGTTAAACGGGGGCCAAAAACATATTACATTATATATAGACGTGTGCTGTGTAGCACGACCTATATTACCATGTGGGTACCTGCAGGTGCGTACATCGCAGTATATATATTATTGTATAGAGCAGTTAGCAGTTAAGGATTGTGTTATACTCGCACCGCCGCCGACACGTGCGACAAACGATCAAATGGGAAAAAAAACTAAGCCGAACTGCTACCGCCCACTGGCAGCAGTGTGATTTTTATTCGAGACGTGGAATAGCTGCTGCGTCGTGTATACAACAATAATAGCCGTCCACTCATCAGTCATCAACTATGGACAGTATAATTTTAATACTTGTAATTTTTTCGAGAACGATATTATTACAAGGCTTGCATTTCGTGTTCGAAAACCGATACTGGTAAACAATATAAACTGGTGTAAAAATAAATTCTACATCGAAACTTCGTCACGCCTTGCAGATCGAACGCCAGTGCAGGTTATATAAAGATTAGGCGTGTAACCAGTAACGCGTATATAGGGGGAGGGGCGAGTAGTTAGGGGTTCACATATGCCATACAGGAGTATAGCATGATCTCAAAATTAATAGGTACAAAAAATCGAACTCTGTAGTCCGGCGGTACCCTTTGCAAGAATTCGTTAATATCATATACGGCCCGAGAGGATTATAATGATATATACCTAGGTGATATGCGTGTTGAACAGCCGTACAGAGGTCGATACAATATAATATTATTATGATTTATCTAGAGACGCGATCTAGGGCGACTATTGCTGCAGCGGTAGGCTGCGCGTATTTCTATATTACATTATAATAATATTATCGTTATCACGAATAAAGAAAGAAAACCGCGCTGCAGAACGCGGGAACGGAATACGCTGCTGCAGAATATACAGCGAGGGCTGTTTCCAGGGCGTAGCGGGGTTTTACGTGCCCGGGGCTACGAGCCTACGGGTGGGGGTGCCACCCCGACCCTACACCGGGAGGTATGCGCCGAACGTTTTCCCATTTCTTATTTACTTATTTTTATTTTTTTTATTATTATTATTTCTTTCGCCGCACAGACCGCGCGACTTGGCGGAACGGGCGCGTGCGGAAAGTGCAGTCTGCTGCGGCGAGACAGGTAAGGTATTGTCAATAAAATTAAACCGAACCGAGACACCCCCGAGGAGGATATATACGCGCACATGCACATTATAATATATAGATATTTATTATATTTATATATACGAGTGCTCCGATAATGGAAACGTCTATTGCAGGGGCGACGGCGGCGGCAACACAGGCACTGCAGGCACCGGCACGCCAGACGAGAAGACTCTCGGGCACGAATATAATTTTCCGGTTCGTAGAACAATTGTTGGAAATTGGTGAAATGTCTATTATATATACTTTTTACGAGTAAATATACATATATATATATAATATTACGCTCCCGTATTGAAATGACATCGCGTGTATACGGATCACTGTTTTATAATCCCGGCGAAAGGCTTATATAAATATATATGTACGTATAATTTATGCATAGGTACTCGCTGCAGGGTGATTCATTCCAGCAATAAACTGCACTCACCGTCCCGAAAAGTGTTAACGTTTTTGCAAAATCGTTTTAATTTTTACCGTTTTCTATATTGTCGTATAATTTTTACTTTCCTGCTTCGAAGCGGAGTAGGTAAATATAATATTATAAGAAATTTTGAGAATTTCGGTGCATAAAAATCGAATTTCAAACGAGTATAGGCAGTTATTTAGCCATAAACACATTCACAAGGATTTGAACCTCAGATACGAGCGGAGTTCTGCAGTCGTATAATAGACCTGAAATAGTCCGGCCTGTTCTGTTCCACTCCACTATATCCTGTCGTATAAGCTAGAATATTATAATTTATTGCAATGTTGTCATGTAACTATTAATAATAATTAAAAAAATCAATACGTTTTCAAAATCGTTAATAATTATTATTATCGAGATAAAGAGTGGTATAAAATAATAATCATCATATATTATTTCCAGAAAATACCGAACCGATGGCGTAGAAATACGCTCTTCAGACATCTCGCGGCCACTCGTCTTCTGCAGGGCGTATATTATCGACCTATATCGCAGAGATATTATATTCATACATAGACAGTGTAGGTATACCTACATTATATACGGCTTTCTGTCCCGTATATTGAAAACATGCACAATAATATTATTATTGTTTCGGAGTACCTCGTGTTGTTTTTAATTCCCGTTCAAGTAAATTATAATAACGAGCCAAACCTATACCTACTATATATAATTAATAATTGTTGTACAGTAAAAAATAATGACCACCAACGATATGATGACGAGGGGTCAAAACATAACGAGAGTTAACGTGTAACAAGAGTTTACACCGACATGCTCGTGATTATAAATACCTAAACAATAATTTGATACAATTTAACAACTGGTTTAGCGTATATAATTGCCATGTACGGGATAATTCGACGTTTTTTCAACTGACGCAGCATTCGCCCGCCAACATGATATAATAAATAATAATAATAATAATACCATTTTAAAAAGTTATAGATAAATTATTGTACGCATAATAAACAGTAAATAATATTAAAATGCATACACAAGTGGTAAATATTTTATGTTCGTAAATATCATAAACGATATTATAATATTTTAAATTAAACTTTTTAAAAGCAAATTGTTTATACAGACTCATATTGTTATTATTATTATTTTATATAAGATTTTTGTAAGAAAAAGATCATTTCATCACTTAGATTTTTATTTCGGTATTTCAAAAACATTAATAAAAAGTAATTTCAAACAGGTATTACAAGACGTGCATTGTCTACGAGTATACACACACACACACAGTCGAACTGCATAGGATTGTTTCAATACTTACGCCTGGTTCGCAACTCATCAGACTAGATCGATTTTCAATGTCTTTTGAGAACAAACTTTCTTTTTAGTTCTCAAGCACGTATAGAATAAAGTTTAATAAACAATTGAAACAATATACTTTGTAATTTGTATTGAATAAATACAAAACTATATACGACTTATATTATCAAATGAAATAAATACGCAGTTTTATTTTTACACACAATAAAATGTCTCCGGGATCACTCAATCTACAGATAGTAATATTATATGCGCATACGGACAGGTATCACAAGACTAAAGAATAAGCTCAATATTAATGTCGAGTGCTACAGCACGCTTTTACAGCGGCGGTCTTGTACTAATTCGTAAACACCGCAAAAAAGAATCGATGGGATATTATGATAATAAGTGTCGATCGACAAGAAAGCGTAAAGGTAGAGAGAAATACGGCGCAAGCCGTTTGTGAAATTCTTCCCCCCGACCGGCGAAAAAAAAAACAAGCAATATTTGAACGATTCTTCTGTTTTTTATTTCATCTCACTGCAGCGGTGGAGACGAGCGGCGGCGGTAAACCAGACAGTTATTATCGCATTCCGGAATCGTATTATACTTATATATTATTTAGTAACGGTCCGGGTGGTTTGTGTTTGTTTTTAATTACACAGCACCGGCGCTGAGATGATGGCATTGCGTACCTATATTGCATGTGTAACACGGGCCATTATTATTATTTCTCGGCGGTCGACACGGTGCGGACAACGACTACGCCGTCGACATAGTACACGATACCACACGCGTCGAGCGCGGTTTTCGGGTCGCTGAAATTCATTTGGTTTTATGGGGATTTCTGGGGTGGCGCGACGGTAACGACGAATCACATATTTTGCGGTAGAGAGGGAGAGACGTAAACGGAGTCCGCCGTTTGCATCATAATCACGAGTTATTGTCCCCGGCTGCAGCCAAGGGTGTGCAAAATAAATATATAAATACGTAATAATATATCATATATTATTATAATAATACATTAAATCACGCGTAGGTAGCAGTGGTAATTCTCGCGGTACGGGGAAGAGGGAGAGACGTTTTTGGTACGATTCCGTATAATATGAACGACCACTGTTTTTGATAATTTCTTTCAGATTTTCAACGCGGCGAAAATCGACATTAGCTGCTGTGATGGTATGCTACGAATATATAGGTACGTTTGAAAAATGGATTAGAGGTGGCATAGACTGCTGAATACTATATAAATAAGTTTGTCATGTATTCAGCATATAATATAATATGAAAATGAAAATAATAATAGTAATAGTATTACTAATGTAATAAGTATATTGTATAATATATTATACTCATAGAACAATCAGTTCAACAAGTGTTGTGTAAAAGAGAAATAGCATGATTTAAATTTTTAATAAATTTTAATATACATCTCAATATATTATTTGCATATAAATATATAACATATTGTAATAATTAATAATGTTTAATATCTATATTTACCAGAAACTTCTATAGTTTACTTTTAAAATTTCACTCGGATATAACGTTTTAGTAATAATAGCTAGGTGACTCAGTGGCTGAAACTAATCACGCTACGTGATTGAGAGTAAGCAACGGCCGCTGCCATAAGTTCTCGGATGGGTGACCACGTGAGTTCATAGTGTGCAAAAACCTTGCCACACAAACACGTGTTCCTAACCAACCGTTATCAATCGTACCAACAGTTTCAACCTTACAGTACCAACATTACCGGATTTTACAAGCTAATGAGCCTAACCTCAGTCGTCGAAGCCTTAGACTAATAAAAAAAAAATAACAATAATAATAGGATTCTATATAATATGTTTTATTTCTTTTCATTTATTGTTGGTGGTAGGTGGTGGGGGGTTGAAGAAGCTTAAGCACCCAAATAAAAATAAACAGTGTGCAACGGCAAAATTCACAATAAAAAATAGACCTAACGATCGAGAGGGAGGGAGGGAGATAGATACAGAGAAAGAGATAGTCGACGGCCACCGTTTAATTAGACTTTAACGGCCTTAATTGGCGGCTAAACAGGGCGAATTGTGTACATAGCGCGCACACGCAGTTTTGCTGCGGGTTTTCCGGTAGTATCTTTTTTTTTTTTTCGTTTACGAATGAATATTAATTAGATCCGTCGTCGTCCCGTATACCGATGAGTGACACTATTGCTCAATTATTATTGTACGTCTGTATAATACGAGACTGCATGCGGTAGATTGTGATCTTTATTGTAGAATAATTTGTTATAATGTCGTCGTCGTCGTCGTCGTCACACTCTGACGAACGTTTTAAATTTTTCCTTTTTATTCATTTTAATGTCTTCGACAAACTTTACAATCGAATATAGCACTCGTGTGGACTTTAAATACGAATCCGGCAGGTTCCGGGCAAATATTTCGGTAACTGTATTATTCATTCGCAGTTTTCACAAGTTTTACGTAATCTCGTTTACGCGCACCATTAAAAGTTTCTCTCGGATATAAAAATTTATTTTCCAATGTTATTTGTAAGGTTATTTATTTCATTTTACGATTGCCCTGGGGCCTTCGCGCGCTTATTGTTCTTCGCCATTTGTCCTATCCAATATAAAAATATGACCGCCCAAATTGAAGTGGAGAGAAAAAAGAAAGAAAACGAAGCCATTTTTTTAAATTTGAATAAACCCTTTTTGGAGGAGACCCCCGCATTTTATTTTACATAACCAAACACACACACACACGCATATATATTTACCTATATATAGGTATGAATAAGCATGTATAGGAAACTTTTTTCTTCAGAGTTCAGACATTCAAATCTGTCGTGGGTCAATAGTTCGTATTATACCTTCAAAGTTTTCCTTTTCATAATTATACGGTACAATGGTAGTGGTATTTTTTTCCGACTACGTTGCATTATTATATTTACCTGACAATCGAAATATCCTTTCGTCAGAATCGAACTTTTTATTCCGCCATCGTTATTATACTGCAGTCGGAAAATTAATTAATTAATTCATCCGTCTCCCGCTCAAAGTGAAACATAATCCTGATTAAAAAAAAATACGAACCCTTAATAATAAATTACTTTTATGGTTATTATATTTACTTTATATTCAAGACAAAACAATGAAGACTTGAAAAATATAAAATTAATCAGTATTTCAATTATGTTCCTTTATTGTCGTTTATTATATTATATTATATTATTATCGGTAGGTATACTTGGTGTAAAATAAATGAGAGAAATTTTCTTGCAAGTCTAATGAGGACGATGATTATTATGAATTTGTCAAATTAATTTATAATATGATAATAATTATTTGTCTATTTATAAATACTAATTCAAATATAGATAAATATAAGCTATTTTTAATTCTGTGTTATCACAATTTACAATGGCTGTGCAACTCGCTTTTATCACGGTATCAGTACATAGTTAAAGTCATTGACAATAGTGACAACGTAATTAATACCGCGGTGATTAACGCGTAGGTATTATACCTACTGATATTATGTCGATATCGCCGTGATATAAATATCGGTGTCACAATATGAATAAAAATTATAATGTACCTAAGTTTTTATGAAAGGTTATACGAAAGATGTGACAACAGTCTACTGCAATAAAAATGTATAATACGAGTGCGAATACAAACATCATATACATTTTTATTCAACGCGGCGTCGTAACACATCGTTTATTTAATTGATAAAATAATAATTTGGTTTTCGTACTACGTTCTTGATATTATAAGGATTTAAATAAATATAATTTATCGCTTACGAACAGTAAAATATAATATATATATATATATACTATATGATATGATATAGGTTTATACCTATACCCGAAAAGTAAGTACTCGCCGCACATAATATCGCACTATATGTATATACTATATACACACTAATAAAAAGACGTATAACGACGCTCTAGAGTGTCGTTTGCGTTATTATGTATATACTTCGCGGTGGTATGTTTAAGTCCTTATATATATATATCTATATATAAAAAATATTATATCGTATTGAATAATGTGGACGGACGAGAGGCGGGTGCGGTGTTTGCAAGCGTTTATACTAATATAATAATATTGTATAAATAATATTTCTGTACCCGCAGAAGAAGCAATTCGAACGTTTAGTTATACAATTATTATGCACAAGAAAAATCGTTAGGAATTCGATATGATCACATATACAGGTAACGACGAACAAGACTCGTTCGACTTCCTGTGACGCCCAAGTGCATTGTTTTGAAGCAAAAAATTACGAGAAAAATATAAATGTCTATATACGATTACGATGACGACGATTATGATGACGACTATGATGATGATGATGATGGAACCTAGCGGGAGATATGGAACGCGCCATTTACCCGGTTCGGCGGCGTTTGCGCACGACCGTGCTTTTCAAAAAATAAATGTGCGTCGGATATCCGCCTTCTCCGTGTTCGTTTGTTATTATCATTATTATTCGACCCTTTATTATTATTATTATTTTTTTTTTTATTCTATCATTACGCGATATATATTCACCGCCACCGTACATATATACACTCTCGTTTTGACCGACGTGCCGCACAAAAGGAGAACCACCGCCGCCAGCTGGTTCAAAAGTGAGAGCTGTCGGAAATGATGAATTCGGAACGAGGGCAGCGGACAAAAAGTACAAAAAAAAATAATGTATATACACCGTACCTATATAATGCACGCGCGCCCGAAAGGGGTGCTGGCCGCCCTATATATTATACTATACCTACATCAAATGGCACGCGATACGATATATTTTTTTTTCTCGCACCCGAATAATATATATAATAACGAGGTGCGGTGCAGTACATTATATTATAATCACCCGTGTGTAAATTACCGGAATATTATAAAACAAAAACTGAGTAATCTTATAATACCGTCACAATTTATTTTAAACTACACCGCCTCAATAATAATTATGGCCTATGGGTATAGCCGTATAGTGTTACCCGAGGAAAGGTTGAACGCACTAAATCGCTGATTTTTCTTCGCGAATTATTTTGTTTTTTTTTCCCCCGTTCAATATGTAAGCTATGTAATTGTTAATTATTTGAGTCCACGGTTATTGTTATGCACTATATGTACTCGTCTTCTACGTATATTATGCTTTGTATTCACCATAATATAGTCATTTTATTATATTACCCATAGCGGTCTTTATTTTTTTAATTTCACGATGTTTAAATTTCATAATATTATTCAGCGGTACGTCTTTCAATATATATTTAATATTCCAATATGAATTTTAAATTTAAATCAGAATATCTAGTTCAAAGTATATTACGTATATATATATTCCAACAAATATTTCCTCCATTTCCCTGCTCGTTAAAAAGCTTCGAGGAAAAACATCCTTTAATATTTATTTGTAAAAATTCTGCTGGTTCAGTGGTTCAAAAGGTATTATATACGCAACACAAATTATTTTACAAATTACAAATTGTTTCGAACTACAGAAGTGAGACGATTTAGTGCCTGACTGTAACATCACACCATTCACACCCGCGACCCACGAGTTTCCCTTTAGAGCACTGGTTTTTTTCTGAGATTCCAATGTAAAAGTAATAAATATAGATCGAAAATGTTCATCAGTCCTGCGCAAAACTTACTTCGACGCCGCGTGTCCCGGTTCGATAACATACTTGCACCCAAGTATATATTACTTTATAACTCTATACTAGTGCTTCTCAACATTTTTTTTAAAAAAAGACATCCTAATAATCAAGATCCATAAAAATTTCTATCACGCTTAAATCAATATAAATGGACTGTTGAAAAAGTAACGATTATAGACCTATATTGTGCAAATTGAAAATAAGCTAACTTCACAATTATTTTTATCTTATCTATGAGGTTTTTACCATCACGTCATAACACAATATAATAATGTTATATATATTTTATACATTGAAGTTTTAACACGTATAATACAAATAAACAATTTTTTTGGCGACACATGCTACGGTAATATGTGACAAAATTAAATTACGTTGCGACACACTGCTCTATAAGGTAGGTATATAAACATATAATATATATATATATATACCGGTGTATACCGTGTTTGAGAATCATGGAAATTGTTTTTTTACAATATATTGTACTATATTCGAGACTAAAATTCACATATATTTGGGCACTTCCCTCTCAGATTTCGATGTGGGATAGCGATATATCGAAAATGTTCATCAGCCCTGCGCAGAACTATGACTCCGCGACACCACTTTAGTCCCGGTTAGCGAACTACATATACCTATATATATTTATATCACTCTGGGTGTATGATATTACCACGGTATTCGCGCGAATCGCGGGAATCGTTTTTACGATACCTACGTCCTATATATATATATGTATACATACATGCTTGGGTATATATATATATATTTTAGACTACAACAACAGCGATATCACGTTTCGTACTTATACTCATCAAAGTGGCGACCGGATGGAGATAACCGGACCCGGACGCTACGGGCGAGTCTCGTGTATATCTGGAGGAATAAATATATATATACTTATACGTTAAATGTGTATTATAGTCTCAGTGCGGAATTCGTAATGAACATACTCGCGGCCCCCGAGGTAAATCGACTTTTAATTATTATTATATTAAAACGTAATATATTATACGGCGGGGACGAAGACGACGTCACTGCGGTGATCGTGTGAAACGATATAAAACGTATTAAAACCTTCGCTCGTACCCACTCTACACACACACAAGGGTCGCCCGCGCACGTGTGAGTTGTGTGCCGGGACATCTATGTTTTTTTTTTTTTTAATATATATTTTATTCCGTGTGTACAGTTTTTTTTTTTTTTTGATAACAGTAAACAACGGAACATAAAATTTAAAAAATAAAAAAATCAACAATCCAACGCCGTGAGTGTAGCTACAGTCGACGAGCTCCCAACCGGTTCCCGTGACGATTTGAATAAACCGTGTTCCGAGTGTGTATATATTATAATATAGTGTGTGCACCTATATAGAAAAAAAACCGTGTCTCGGTAAATACTGCGGGGACATAAAAAAAAAAAGAGAAAACAAAACAAATGTAATAAAAAAAACTATCGAGGGATAAAATAATATAAATGCTCGGTTTATATATACTTTATTATTGTACGCACTTGTGGTCGTCCTCGAAAAATAACAAATCCTTTACTTAGACATTTTATTATAGGTATACCGCGAAGACCACAATATAGGTAGGTAGGTACCTAAATAAAAAAAAATATATATATATATACATAATATATACTTATAATTATTATTATATTATACACACACTTGAAATCGTATAGGTATAACACATGATTATGTTATATAGGTATACCCGTGTTGCGTTTCACGTTATATAACACGAGTGGTACAAAAAGTATAATAATAATATAACGGGTTACCTTCAGCAGTTCCAGCGCAACAGAAATCAAAAACAAAAAATAAAAAACGATTTTCAGTGTCGTTCGTGAGTCGTTAAAAATAATATATAATCAACGGCGGTCGTCGTCGTGGCGTGGACTCAAATACTCGACTATATGCGAGATATTATTGCGTCTAATGAAAAATATATGCTTACTATACTATCATTATGATTATATTATTATGTAGCACACGACGTGCGAAACGCTATTTTATTATAAATATCAACGATACGCCATTATATTATTTTGTTAAACACTGTAGGGAACGGGAAATTTTGAAATTTGATATTGTATATAATATTATATACACGGACGGAAACATATTATACGTAGGTTATAAATGTTATAGTATTATAATTTAAATAGGTATACGTTTTCGAGTTTTTACATATCTTTTATGTCGTACCTATCTGAAACATTACGAGTGAGCTTTATACTATTCGCACAATAGATTGAATAATATGTATTATAATAATATAAAAAAAAAAACGCGATAGAAATACGAGCGTTCAAGGTATAAACACGGTTGAAAAAAATACTCAAACAGAGCCTCGAGTTAATCCATACGTGTGATTGTGAATAGAGATAACATCTAGAAATAAAAATAATATTAATAAAGATCAAACGACGTAGCGAGTGAAAATCCAGTCACATATTATTATGTTACCTATCCATAATTATTATATTATAATATTATGATAAACGTTGCGTTTACATGTAAAATTCTCGTTACAATATCCAGTTACTTATAAATATTGATGTGATTGAAAAGTTGTTTTAGTGTAAAGTTTACAACTACAAAAAAATGTCTGCTACTCGTACACGCGTAACTTAAAAAGATAATTCGGAATCGTATGTAATAAAAATAATACACCCAAGTATAACAGTATGAGAATTGCATAAAATGTCCAAAAACAAACACAGATTTTTGTTTTTTAAAAGTCAGGCCGTGCATGCAATTTATAATTTAATATGTTCAAAATTGCATAGGTTGCTGCAGTCTCATTAAAAACGATACATAAAAAAAAATAATTGTGAGTTAATATTATTTTTTTGAATTTAATATTGTTGTTAAAAAGTCTACTAATTTTTGTCGAAATTCATTGATATTTTCACTGAATTTCAAAAAATGTTTGAAAACTATTATAATTCTCATTAAAACTATGTTGACTATATTAATGTCACTATATGTATATAGTTTCGCTCCAGTGTTCTATAAATATAACATTTTTATAAAGAATTATAATTCTGCTCCTGAATAATAATATTTTAGTTTAAAATTAAACACTTTATTTAAGAACTTATGTAAAGTAATCTCATTAAAATTATAACAACATACTGCATTTGCTAAACTAAAATTAAACTTTAACATTAAAGCGCCCATGCATAGGTACCCGTGTTTCAAATTATTTATCATATTATTAAAAGTTGTTTTTGAATAAATTATTAGCAATTTATTTCAGAATATTCGTTTCTGACGCACAATGCGGGACTATTATAGAAAAAGAGTACTACGTGTTCCAATAACTGCAGCAGTGCGGTGTATCAGAAACCTTACAGACTTACGACATTACATTCCAAAGGACTTTCGCCTTTGGGCACGCGTAAAAATGTGCACTTGGAACCGTATTCGAAACTCTAATTTTCCGGTCCATTTTGTTTTTAACATTATCATTTGCCGGAGGGGGTTCATTCTCTTTTACGATCGCCGTCCGTTGGTCTCGGGCCAATAACTATACTATATAATATCTGAAACTTGGCCACTGTGTTATGAAAAATATCTCGTAATTATACGGAGTGTAAGGGGAGGGCGTGAGAGGAAGAAAAAACTTTGGTACTTTCTTCAATAGTTTCCCCAAACGACTCAAAGTTATATTTTATTATTCTCTATATTTATGGAATATCCTCGGATAATAGTATTCAATAATAATGAGAAAAATATAAGAAATACGAATCCATATATTATACAGACGCTATTATGGGTACTTATGTAATAAGTTTTCAGCATATTATAATATCACGTTTTAGACAGATCGTATAATATTAATATATTATACAAGGTGATCCTTTTAACAAGATTCAAACAAACTGAAATGGTTTAATTTTTGTATTTTTTTTTTTATATCACATACTGCAGTGTACATCAGCGTGCGTGTTATACTTTTACGTTGTTGATATATATTCTTTAAATATGAATTTTGATTCATTTGAATTTTATGATATTATTATTGAATTCAAAATTAAAGAATTTGTTTCACTATTTCATTTAAAACGAAATATTATAACATTTATTTTCGTGTTTCTTTAAAAACCCGAGATAGCTAATGTATAGAGCAAATTTATGTTATTACTAAAAGTTTAATTACTAATTTCCGTTAAGTATTAAAATGGCAAGTTTAAGCTTTAAAGTTTAGGCAAGATATGGGTAAATTATATTATCATAATAGAAGAGCGGGTGTGAACAAAGACAAACACAGTGAGATTATACCTTGTACACGAAATTATATTTTCTTAGAGTTTAAAATTATTTATACATTACGCCTACATCTCTCTCAATTTGCTGATCATTCGTTTTTTATTTTTAAACGATAATGACTCATAAGTCACACTAAAATTATTTTTACAAGATTTCGTAGAGCTATTTTATTTAAAACTCGTATAATATTATATAGGTATAGGTTTCAAAATGTTAGAATTATTTAGATGTATTAATACGTACAAAACATTATATGTATAATCACCGTGTAAATAGACGCCGTGAAGGAACGCGTTGGTTAATGAATTGGTCACGTGGTAATGGTGAAACAATATTGTTAATGTGCTCGTTTCTCATTATTATATAATACATAATGCTACAGTGGCGATACGAGTGCAGTTCAAACAGACATAAAGTCAGACTTATAGAGCTGCATACAGCAACCCCACATGACCATATTCCTCATGTGTATATACGGAGTTGATGCGGTAATCACATAATACTATAAACTATAAGTAAGTACGGTAGTCTACGCTGTGAATGATTTGAGTATAACTTCACTCATATAGTTTATATATCTATGGGACCACCCGACCACTATTCCGCGGCTTTGCACAATCGATACTGCGGGCATGCGACGAGACTTAGACCATCGATACAACGAAGTTCGCCCTATACGAAGTACCAACGAAGTATGTGTCGTCAATTTTAGTACTTAAATCAATTGCGTACGGGCGTGTAACCGACTGTAAAACACTGTACGGTATATTGTCTCGTTTGGGGTAAAAATGTGACGTCTGCTCACGCGAACTTTTGTCGAAACAGTCCCGCGGCAGACGGATCGGATTAGACGACGAGGCAGATGTTAAAAACGTTATATGTCCTATCACACTAAAACCACCACCTCGCCACATATTATCATGTATATATATATCCGTTCGACATATTATATTGAAAGCCCGTATATACGGCCGATTAATAGAGATTACCGATTGACGGATGACCCGGTCTTCCATCAAAAATATTCCTGCTCCCGAGATCACGTCTTTTACAGCACGCACAATATAATACGTGTGTGTGTGTTGTGTGCTAATGCGCGTCATTTCTATTTCTCCCTTTAGAAATTGTATGTTTGATGAGTTTTATACTAAAGTGCAAAAAAAATAAAATATGAGAAAAAATAAAAAAAATATTGTACGCACCCTGTTCGCTCATCACGAACCTATTTTGTTCACACAAGCCGACTGCGACGCGGTGTAATGATAATCACGCGACGTTGCCGCTGACGTCCGTATACCTACATAAGCTATTTATTTTTATACAAATATTTTATTTTATTTTTTAACCCTTATCACGAATTTGTTTCCAGTCACGAGCTGCACAGCGCATTGCGCCCATATTATAATAATATGGAAGTATACGAGTTCGTGCTTGAAGACGCTCCGGGTAAAAAAAGAAGCAAAAAAAAAATAAAAAAAATTATAATAAATAATATAAGCAATATATAATATAGAAAACGCGTGCACGCGCATTGTTCGAATATACCTACCTACCTACATTATACGTATTATATAAAACGTGTTTTCCCGCTGCAGTGTCGTAGGTATATATTATGATATGAGCTCCCGTGAGATTTCTCCAACAATATATATACACAGATACACACGCCGCGTGCATCGCGTATTACGCGTATATTACAGCGAGGATTTATTTTCACGTTAATATGGTATGCCTGTAGGCCTACAATACAACAACGGGATGATTCGGAGGACAGATGATTAACACGCGTTAATTGTTTAAAAAAAAAAAAAAACCACCATCATATTATTATATTACAATTCCGTCGCATAAAACGTGTCGTCGGATTTGTCGTATCGGCGTCGCGGGGGCCGGACACCTTTTAAGTCCGTCAATGGTCGTTTGAACCGGTGCCAGACGTTAATGGACGACGCCCGATGATAATAAACTACACAGCTTAAGCTATTTTTATGGTCGCGTCCCGTCTCGGTCATCTCACCGCCGCCGCGCAATGACTCGGAAAACCGCTGAGTTTAAATCATACGTCGTGCCGATGTGATCGCTGTGTATAATATTATATTATTATGCGCCCGGCCGGTTTACGAGTTTTTCAGTTTCCAAAACGTTCCTTAAAATAGAACAATATCGTCGTTGTATATAATATATGTGATCTCTAGGGGTCCCGTAGTCGCGGTTCCGCAGAGAAATCCGATCCGTCGTATGACGACGACAACGACGATAATATGCGCGCGATATCGCCGTCGGCTTTCCTCAGTAACGATACTAAATAAAACTTCGCGTTAAAATATATTTTAAAGGAAACACGTATATGATATATATGTCTGGACGAACACGCTATAATATTATAGAGGGTGGAATTGTTGTCTAAACTACATAGAGTAGTTAAAACACTCCGCACCCTCTCAAAAAGACTATATAACAATACTTAACGGACTTACATACATTTAGTCACGCAAAATATAATAAAATAGAATTTAACAACGAACGCAAGTATAGTGCGTAACAATATTATATACCTACTATTACGGTGTCTAGGTAGGAGTAATAAAACATTGCAACTCGTCGTGGACACGGTAATGCTCTGCATGTACCTAAATTGCATACGTTAGACGCCGTGTCACATTCACGAATTGCTACTCGTAGGTACTAAATTATTTTACACTAATTTCACTGAAATGACGTGAAATATTATAACGTTGTACAGATTGTAATTAGCTTTTAGTTTTAGATTGAAACGAGTGGGTACTGCGTTTCAAAATAATATGTACCTACATATAATATACGTTTGTAAAAAACACGACACGGTGGCGTTCGAAAAGTGTTATGTACATAATTTATTCTGTCCAATGAAACACTGTAGACCGAAATTAAAGATTTCTCGACGACTAAAAAAGCTTTACAAAATAAAAAAGGAAACAGTTAAAAGTCGTTTAATTAAAATTTTTTTTTGACATATTATCCATTATTTTAAGTGTAATACCATGCGAATAAACGGAGTGTATAATTGAATAACGCTGTTTCTTTCCTGCTTACCTATAGACCCTGCCTACCAATCTAATATCACGTTCTATAAAAAAAAAAATACTACATAAAAATAATTCAAGAGCTATATGGGAATCCTATAGTGGGTAATAAAGCTATCGTAAACCTTATTTTTGCACTGAAAACGATGAATCGCGTCCATTATAGAAGTTGAGCGTAAACGACCATTTCTGCAGAAATACCTAAAAAGCTTTTAAAGTTGCGCGGTGGCCTGTGAGATTTTCCAGTCTTTCTACTATACCTTTCCAGCGAAATAATTTAATAACGGGATTAGTTCTAAACACTGACCATATTATATATATACCTCCTCTTATAACAATTTTCAAAGTGAAGACATATTATTTATTTCAGACTCTGGAAACACATAACGTACATAATAATAATAATAATAATAATAATAATAATAATAATAATAATAATATGATATTATATATATTATGAGGTCGCTGCGAAAGTGTATAAAAACTTGAGCCATAAAAACGCGTTAAAACAGTGGCAACACGTGTCCATGATACGAGACAATGCTATATTATACGGACGACGTAATTACATTACCACACGTTGTAAACAAGTGAAAATTGCATCACGATTTTATCTCACTGCGGGTTATAACCATTATTATCATTATTAAGAACGCATACCATGTGATAATTGGATGCACGCAGAGCGGAGAGGAAAGCGTGCGTATAATCTCGCGTTTAGATCCACCAATTTTTATAATAATTAGGTGATTTCGTTTACGTTTTTCAGTATAATATATACAATTATCATAATATTATATGTAATGTAAATTTCGATGTGATTTTAAGTACATTTAAGATGTATATAATAGTTATAAATTATAATCATTTGTAAGAGATTAGAATTCTAAAATATCACTGTTACAGAATATAATATACACATCTGCAGTGATATAGGTACACGAACAGAGTCCTAATCGAGGATATAATATGACGAATAAATGTTCATAATATAAAGCATTGCTGATAGATATTGATTTATATAACCAATCTTATAACAACCAATCTTCAACGCTCTGCAACTCTTATCATTTAAATATGAGCTTAAAAAAACAAAAGATGGCATACGATTAAATTTAAGACCAAAGCCTGCAGTTATAATCAATCGCAACACACAATGAATTAAAATCAGACTTTTGTATTTATATAAAATGTGAATGAACACTTACTCTAGAGACAAAGACATCACATAAGACTTTTCGAGATTTAACGATAGTATAATATCGTTCAAAATAATGTAATAAAACCATTTAGAATAAAATATTGAAAACTAAGCCATTAAAAATATATTCCCATATCGGTAAAAATATTCTAACCTATATATATGTTTTTCAAATATAACAATGTTAATTAAATCGATGTATTATTTATAATTAGATAATACAATACCGCATTATGTTATAAAATGAAAACATTGTATGCCTACATATATTGTACAGTTTGCTGAGTAAACACAATTACATATTATTGTTCTTATATATATTATGTTTGTTTGAAACATTTATTTTCAATGCACAATAAACCATCCTGAATTTACGTTTTACGGCGTGTAGGTTTTCAGAAAGTTTTTCTAGAAGCTTTTACGTCAGTTTAAAGTTTCTGCAATATCTGTTTGGGGATCGGTAATTACGCACTGTAATTTTTCAAGACTTTAAAAATGTTACCCTCCGCTGCAGTTACGGCAGCTACGGGCGTAGAAAAATGATCGCAATTAAAACTTTTCCGACACTCTGGTGATAAATCCTATTTACATTTAATAGGCATGATAAATGTTTATATATTTAAACGGAGTATTTGAGCTCACGGGTTATGTCCGTGCAAAGATGCTCGAGCTTTCAACATTTGATGTTTGTAGCTAAAATAAAAATCGGCAGAGCGTTAAATCATAAAATGTATAATACTAGGTACCTAATAGGTATATATTTTAATGTTAGGTTTTGTTATTTTTAACCCACAAACTCTAACCTACTATAATAATTAATAATATACTTTGTACTACGACGAGGTAACAATTATTTCCGGTCTTCCTGCTTAATTTAAACTTTGCAGCATTATATTAATAATTCACGACAGCTTTATAAATAAAATTATAGATAATGATAAACATAAAGTTATTTAACATAATATATTATTTACCTACTTACACTTAAAACCGTTGTGATAACTTTCAGATATCAAATATATAAAAAAAAACAAATTTTGGAAAGAAATTGACCTCCAGTACTCCAATACCTTTACTTATGTATAAAATATTGAAGTATTATTCCCTACAGCATAAAACCATTTAATAATATAGAATGCTCAACATTCTACCTTTTATTTCTATGTAAATTTTTCTGTCATTTACGTTTATTTTACTTTTACCAATTTATGAATTATTCATATTCGCTATAGGTAACAGCTACATGTCATAACTTTACATTTTCTTTTTAACAAAAACCCATTCTTTTTAAATATTAAATAATATAGTTTTGAATTTAATTTTATAAATAAGTAGATACCACCGACTAAATAGCGTTTATGGTATATCCCGGTATTGTAACGTTCGATGTAATAAATTACACTTGTACCTACCTATTGTAACTTTTGTTCTAGTTTATTTAGATGATCTTCTTAATAATGCCTGATGTGACACTTCAAACGAACAATTAGATATGAAGTATACCTACGTATAGTATTCGAAAAAACGCTGAAAAAATTAATAATAGAAAAGTATTGTTCACAACAACAGGGAGTAAATCTGTGGAGGAAAAAAATTCTACATGACACAGATCGATGTGGCATTTTTACAGGATATCTCTCTGCTGCAGATTTATAATCCATTGTTAGCTGGAATTAATTACACGGTGTCCTCTTTTGCCTCTCTCTCTCTCTCTCTCTCTCTCTCTCTCTCTCTCTCTCTTTCTCTCTCTTTCTCTCACACACTCCGTCAGCTGGTGTATATAATGAACGAACACGGCTCATTGTAACCCTCTCCCCCGCCAAGCTCCATCATTCACTGCGCGCACGGCGTAGAGGCCTTAACAAATCGCTCCCGTTGTCGCTAAAATAAATGACGATGGCGACTGATGTATGTGTTCGCGCAAAAGGAAATATCCATTGTTTTCACCCTTTCTGTCTTCGAACACGGGTGTAGCAGTGGAAAAAAAAATGTACATCGGAGAAATAAAAGGCTCGTATTATATTATTTTTTTTACTCTGGCATATTATATATTTATATTGTACTTCTGAATATAGATCACTGCACTATATATTATATTATAATTATTATCTACATACAATTGTAGTTTGATAATAATGTATGTGATGTGATAAACGCTGTTAAAATATATCTAAGTAATATTATTGTGTGTAAT
Organism: Nasonovia ribisnigri; assembly: GCA_027563435.1. Lineage (NCBI taxonomy): Eukaryota > Metazoa > Arthropoda > Insecta > Hemiptera > Aphididae > Nasonovia > Nasonovia ribisnigri. The sequence continues at coordinate 62,038 of JANEHU010000509.1, forward strand.
ATATTAGTCGAATATTTAAGGCGAACAAGCACTATAATCCGACTTCCTGGGTACGATTAATGGCTCAAGAGCTGGATCAAAACATTAACACGAATAATTGGTTTGGTCAGACCGTAAATTAGACTAAACGGTTTTAAGCGGCAATCGCCTCGTATATTATTAGTGCTTACTGCATATAGTAGTACCTATACCTATTATTATATATTGTTATATAATAGCCGCATGAACGAGTAGTTATATCTAAATTTTTCTCTTTTTCGCTCCGAAGATACCGATATGTTTTTTTGTTATCTATGAGTATTAAAAGAAAACTAATTACGTTTTGAGGACCTTAAGTACCTACTCTTTTGAATAAAATAAATTTTTTTTACTACAAAATCAGCATGTTTTAGAATTTACATTTAACTCAAAAGATTTTTTGAATAAATACATATTTATTACTTATTTATATATAATTTTTCAGACTTATTTTGGTACCTATCGGAAATCTGCATTTACTAATAGTTTTTCTTATTCTCAAAAATGTTAAAAAAAAAATCTATCAGGATAAATATTCAAAATATTTCTATGAGGCATATTAAGTGCAATTTTGTTTTAATGTATTACCGAAGCTCATAATATATAGTTTCATATATTATACCTAGTGTAATAATACAAAGATACATAATATTACATTAATAATTAAATAAATTATTAAAACTAATTAACGATTCACTAGCTTTCTGTGGTGTCACTGTTTGATTATACTGCAGTAAAATAATAGTTTATAAACAATGCATATATAGGTTGGTAAATTATGTTATATAATAAAATAAAATCAAAAAAATCTACATCTCAATTCAATTAGTCATTAGCGACAGATACAAGAATTATACATACTCAATACTTATATTTATATAGAATTCGTTCTTAATGTAAAACAACACAGAAACGAGTTTATGATGATATTTTCAGTGTTCGGTGATGAACAAAAAGAAACGAGTGATCGATCTATTATTGTTGATCTATCATTACGTAATGCACAAAGTGTTAACGAATAAATATACCTATACCTTACACGATACATTACAGTATCAAACAGCTTTAGTTTTCTATTTACGCTTACGATTCGTTGCCACGGTTACAATACATATTATATTGATTAATCTGCTATATTTATTTTATATAAACAGTCGTTACTATGATTTAATTAATAATTAGTAATTATAGTAATCACACTATTGTATTTATATATATTTTGTTCGTGACCCGGAAATCCAGCGCGCTCGATGAGTGTGTTTTTTCCAACTTCCTAAATTCCATCTTATATACGTTCGTGCATTGTACATATACGGTTTTAAAACTAGTGTGTTTTCATTTGATAAAGGCATAGGTAGTTTTAATAATAAAAAAAAGTTTTTATAATGTCAAAAACCATTCACCTAACCTAATCTGATTAAAATTTAAAAATGACGACGTAGATAATACCTCGAGTATGATGAAGTTATATAAAACTTCCATTAATTTTGCGAGAAACTTGCAGCAAATATATAGAACTGCTACTTATGATAATACCACTTTTAGACTTTAATGATAATCGTTTTTAAGTGTAAAATATAAACTCGGTGCGCTGTTCAGCGTCTATAGAGTATGATGGAGTTAACTCACCTGCAATCTGCAGAGGTTTTTATCCGTCGATTTCTTAAAAATATATTACGATAAGAAAGCGTTAAGAACGCGGAAAGAATATCGTTTGAAAAAAAAATCGAATAATTTATACCGTTTATAGATAGGGAGAGGTACACACCATAATAATTCTATATAACTTTTTCATGATATGACATCTTTGTATTGATAATCAGCTGCACGCTGCACTATTCGATAGCGTTTGAGAGGAAAAACGTTAAAACGTGCTAGTTTAGAGCGGCGATAATGCACGCTTTTCGTTTCGAGTTTTTGGAAAAGTAAAAGTTAATTTATAGTAATATCATAGAACAGCAGCCGTGCAGAGATGGCTCTATTATGTCGTACAATATTACATATATGGTCACTATTTATTTATTCCGCGGGAGATTTATGTCTCGAATTCGTGTCAGCGCCGCATACGAGAAATCGAAAAGTTTAAAACGATATACCTACTCTGAGCCACACTATTATTATTACCTGCTATATTATTATTAAATCATTACACGGACTTATATGTGATATTAATTTAACTTGGCGATTCGGCCGTCGTCTCGTCGTCGGAGAGAAAAAAAAAGAGCCTATACAACAATCTCTCTCCTCGCACTATATATTATTATAACGAACCGCGGTTTCGCTCCATCATTCCCCAGAGGTGTTCTAACGCGCGCGACAGCCGGGGCGGCACACCACACGATAATGCCGTTTGTTGAATATTCATTGAATTGCCCTCACAAGTAGCCCATCATGTGTGTGTGAGCTCGCGACGTGTTTGTTTTGTGCCCTCGAGCGCGGTACCAGCGTCTACTCGAAAATAATATATATATTATCAGTAGCCGAGTTTCACTAGGTTTTAGCGCTCATTATAATATTATGTATTAATGACGACGTGGTTCGTCGTCTGACGGTTATATTATTACTATATTATTTACGAGGCTATTGAAAAACGTAGTATACCTAGACTAGACGTACGGTATAGGTAGGTAGGTATAAGTAAATGTGTCGGCAATGCGAAAAAAATAAAGATTGTAGCGTGCGTAAATATATGCGTACCAGGTTCGATCGATATACCGGATAAAGAATAATAATAATCGTAGTGCGAAATGAAAAAGAGAATTTTTTTTAAATATAAATGTGCAGAGAGGTACCCCACGTCATTAATATTTTTCATTCAATTGGTAGGGCTAGTAATTATATTATTGTTCAACGACAATATATATATATATATATATATATACACTACATAATCGAGAGTATTCGGTCGAAACATTTAGTTAAATTGTTTTTTATAAACGAATATAAACTTTTTTTTACTGACGTAGGTACATGATTAAATACACAATTCATCTGAAAATAAGTTTAAAAATATTACGGTTTACAGAAATCGTTATAAACCAATGGTCGGCAGGGGGGCCTATTAAAAAAAATATATATAAATGTTCATCTCAATTTATTTATCGCGCACCAGTACACCTGTATATTTTGTTTCAAAACAACGCATAATATGGTTAAGATGAAATAATTGAAATTCTTAACACCCGTTCTTTATTGTAAGCTGCAATTTTACACGAATAGGTACCTATTCTACAACATCTGCAATTTTGTCGAAGAATACAATACTTTAATTCACAATTATTATTATACATACCTATATATCAAGTAGGGAAATTATGCGCGGACTATATTATATTATATATATAGGTATAGGATACGTACCTACAGGTTAAATGTATTTACATGGCTTGGATTTGTTTTTTATTAACTATATATAAAGGTAGGTATACTTGTTTATATAATGCGTCTTATAAATCTCTACAAAGACGGCTATAATCTTTTTTATGTTTATATTATATGTACGAGGAAACAGTAATAAACATTTTATAATATGTAGCGATAATACTTCCCGTCCTGCAGACTTGTCGATACATATACGATCGCTTTTTATCATAATTAATGATAAGTCTATATTGTAGCTTTGTCAACTCGGTAAAATCGCAGTAACAATAGCATTTTATTATATTGATTTTTAAAACCACAAACATGCATATACCTATGTATAATATGATAATATGGAGGAACAATTTATAATGTTTTTAATGAAATTCGTCTACCAGCCCTGCAATATAATGACGCTTGAGTGCATATATACATCGAAGTTGTGACAACAGTTGCAGCGTGTTTGTCAACATCAAATACGTTTCGCCGAAGTTATACGTGCACCCACTGACTGCTCCGTTCATCCACCACAAACAATACGAAAGCACAATACAATCACGTTTCGGGGCGTACCTATATCTGTTAAAAAATGTGTAATGAAACGATAAAAAAAAACTGTTCACTTGTTCGGTTGTTTTTTTTGTCTCCGTCGTCAATCGTATAGTCATACACGCGCGTTATTGCGGGCATAATAATTTTCAATCGCGCGCATAAAACATCTACCCTTACCCCCCTCCTCCCCTAACCACCGGAGTGACGTGACGTCGATTTATCGACGGTATCAGCACCAATGCGCCAAAAGCACGGAATCGTTTGCCTCCCCGTCGAATGACAAATTACACCTAAAACGCATCGCTGTAAAAATCATTCCGATATCGTCTGAAATATTGCCGGACTGCGAGATATACGTAGGTACATATATATATATCGTCAATGACGGACTGTCACTCGACCGGAAGGGACGATAAAAGCGTCCGGCCAAAGGGCAACTACACTCGCCAGCCACCCCTTGTTCGTCGTCGTCATCAGTTACTATACCGACCTCCGATGCCCCAACCTTCCTCTCTTCATCTACACCAACAGTTATGGTCCGGGGGATGGTAGAGGAGAGTGGAGTTAGGAGGGTTGGTTTATGGCTCATATAAAAACGCCTTTTTATATAGCAATCCATGTTTTTGTCGACGACAAAGGAAATATAATGTTCGTCTGTCTGCGGGCACGTTTTTTAAGACAGCTAACGAGCGACCGCGATGACTGATATCACGTAAATAAACGACTGCTACCACTAAAAAAAAAAAAAATGTCCGCAGAGCACTGTGTTTGAGTCGTTAACGTCAAAATCGGTATAAACGCCTATTTACTGTTTTGTAATATACACACATAGAATATCATACGCGGATATAGTTACGACGGTTATATATATATACTTAGAATCGAAAAATGAGTGTTGGTATTCGTGAGTTTCGCATGCTGCGAGTTCTGACGTAAAAAAGTAAAAACGGCTATGATAAAATAAAACGCGCTAGCGTATTTATATCCGTTCGTTGAACAATGTCTCCGAACTGTCTGGAGCTATTTGTTTCGTCGACGGCTGACGATAAAACTTTTCACTTCCTATCCTACACTGCACCGCACATGCATGATCTGGAAGAATATTTATTTTGCACACGTCTTCAAACGTGCATGCCAACTTTTCCTATAAACCACGGCAATGCCAAAGATTTTTCATATTTCTCTTCGAGGGTGTTTTTATTATTATTTTTTTTTCATCACACGCACGGAGGGTCGTCCATCAAATATTATTGTACAAAACGCATTTTAAATAGAAAATCGATACGCGTCTACAAATCGTACGTAGGTACCTATCACTTGTATTATGTATAACACGTTATAGCGCATCTGTGTATAATATATGACTGTAATAGGTGCCCAATTGTCGTTGTTTGGGTTGAAATACGATCGTAATGAAAACAATTTATTAATTTGCACAATTAGAGAACTATACAAATACCATACAATGAAGCGTGGCGCGCACGAGTTTCTTTGTTTGTTGTTCTGATTGTTAAACCATTTATTAATATTATATTATTATTACGTCAGAGACTTCGTAATTTTATTAAGGTTCTTGAGCTTTTGTAATTTGAAATACACGGTGCAATATTATTGTTTTCCGATCAAGCAAGAACTTTTTATCGCTATTTGTTTTCGACCGAATCAATTAATTTTTGTTCGTTAGTATAGTAATAAGGGTGACCTTTTTTTTTTTGTTTTTACGAAACTTCAGAGAATTTCCAGTTTATTTTCAAACTTATTTTGCATGGAAAAAACCGATTACTTTTATCGATTTATTTTAACTTAAACTTAAAACGTCTAACATAGCATGGACAATTAAGTAATAAAACTTTAATTGTTTGAAGAAAAAACTTTTCATTATTGAAATTTTATTAACTAACAGGCAGCACGAAACATAACTGAAATTGTTTACAGCTTAACTATATGCAAAACTATATAAATATGAAGATATAATTATTATATGCAAAACAAAATGGTACAGTCGTTTTATAACATAAAGAACAAAAGTTATTATTTCCGATCATGATGGAGTTATTATGCGTAATTATATTCGACACTGATTAGAAGGCCGGCCTACTGCTAAGATCTACGTGTTTAAGTTTGAAAACTAATTTTTGAAAATATTCGCATGACTATCGTTACTACAGTTCAAAATAAAAATGAATTAGGTAACATAAAAAAAAGGAATTAAATCAAACTATTTTTTAACCGTACAGTGTAAAATACAAAAACTATAAATTTGTGAGCTTTGCTTATCCTCGAGGTTTCAACTATTATTATTATTATCGTTAACAATAATATTACTTAATCGTATTCAAGGCAAACATATAGTACCTATTACTGTTATGTATACATCAATTATCATAGTTTTAGTTAAAATACAATATTATCAAACACCGAGGCGTTTACATATTAGATACGAATGATACGATATATAGTTTAGACATGTTTGGAGCATCTGGTGCAGTACTGCAGTACCTGTATAATTGTGGTAACCACATGTATGTAGGTTGCCTATAATATATAAACACACTGCACACATAATATATTATATACATTTCAATTACGACGACGACGCGCGACGGTCGGACGAAAAGTTTTTCGTTTTCTCCCGCGAGTTTTCCAGACAGTTTTACCTAAACGCGCACATATATGCACGTCACGTTATAAATACGCACAAATGCAATGCATACGCGTGTGTTGTGCTTATACTTTATATATGGCTACTGTGCCCAGGGGAAACCTTTCACCAAAACTAGTTTCCGAGTGTTTTATGTGGCCCGCGCGCCGCGGTATATATATACAAGTAAGTACATATAAGTGCCTCCATATACATATATATACATATACGCGAGCGCGAGTCTAAATGTGTATGCATCGAATAAATAAACATTACACGTACTCGCGTGTATATATAGGTATATATGTATTACGGCTTCATTGAAATTTGCCGTGATAAATCACCCACACGCGAACTCCGCGGACCCGAGTGGCCAGCGGGCGTTTAAGCGGATTTATTAATATTATTATTATACCGCGCCGCAGTGTTCGGAACGAAATATTTCTCCAAACGATTCAATAATAATAATAATAAGACGGTCCCGTACACCGGACAGTCGTCTTTTCAAGCGCCACTTCTATAATACATGTAGTATATAATAATATATTATGCTATTTTTTTATTATATGACATCCGGTTTTCGTTCGACCGTATTACATTATTATATTATACGTAAATAATAATATATTATAATAAAAAGCAGTACACGCCCAGCACTGCGTCTGCGCCGCGGCGTGTAATAATTAAGAGATCCGACGCGAACGCGCGCGACAAATGTATTCGGAAATTCTAATTAAGTTATTTATGGTGGACGTGTTTTCCTTTCGTTTGTTTTTTAGACGTTTTTTTTCCTCGAGCTCCGGCCGCTCCGACCCACCCCCACACGACCCCCGAGCAGCCGATTCGAGAACCGTATTTGGATAATTAAAACGAAAGGAATATAATATATGTGTGTTAAATTATAACATCATAATATACATATTATTATCATATACAACTACTCGCAATGACATGGGTCTGTGTGTGTGTGCCCATATACTTTGAACGCTCGCGACTACGAGTATAATAATATATGCAGCGCAGGGCTGTCGTCGTTTATTTGCATACCTACGTCGTTTTAAATATTCATTTGTTTCCGCAGTTAATTTAAATCAAATTTACCCGGTAATTGTACGCGCACATATTCGGTGTATGAACGGACGGACGGACGGCAATAGGCACGTGGGAGGCCGCATAATCAGCGCGACTCGGATGATATTATGGGGGACACGCGACAGCGGGTAATAATGAAATAATAATAATAATAATAATATAATATCCCACGGGACCTACTCAAAAACCTCACCAAAAAATAATACGCACAATATTAAAAGCCACCGGGAACAACCCTGCAGCTGCATGCTCGCGCGGACGACGACACGATGACCTGCAGACGGACACGGGTATGAAAATATTGTGTTTTACAACAACACGAGTTTCTGATGAGAAATTCTCAGGTAAGTACAACACGTAAGTATAATTCAAACATAGAAAACGTAACACCGTTGGTTATAAACACTAGTATTTATAACCAATATGGCGTAGCACGTAAAGGCAGTATTGTAATAATATGTCGTGACGATAGCGGAAACAAAATTATGTATAATTAAAATGTTATTATTAATAACGGCACGCAACTTTATAATAATGGACTGAGGATTAAACGAGATGCCCATAATACTGATATTCAATAGTCGATATTATAATATGAAATATTTATTGTTTTGGAAAAATATATTTTATGTCATCGTCAAATTTTTAATAAGCTTATAAATAAAAATGTCCACCGTAGGAAAAAGAATAAGGTTATAAATCATATTTAGTTTGGTAGGTACCTAATTTAATTTTTTATTAAAATTAATTACATAAAAACAACCGTAAAGCCTTTTTTTCTTTTTATCATAACGTTGTAGTAAAATATATTATTTCACTTCATTTTTATGCTCCGTTTAAAGTAAGGTCGAGGTAAAATTAAAAATGGTAAATTATTATTCCGAGGCATGAAATGTTTATGACGTAAAAATGTTATATTGTAATTATTATTATTATTATTATTATTTCATTATGGATTAACAATATGACACGGGATCGTGTTTATATTGCAAACAATATTTACGACTAGACGTAGGCAATTTAAAAAGATATCCGTATACGGTGCAGAATGCGGATGAACCGTCAATAAGTAAACATACTGTAGTTGTAATAATATGATTTCAGATGTTTAATAATTTCTCCTATATACATAGCCAGAAAATTAATTCGATTATTAAATATTAGATGTACTGGAATGACAACGGTAATAACAATAATAATAAATTATATAACTATATTACCGATTCGTATTTGAATAAGTTTATGGAATAATTCGAAAATATAATCGCGTGGGCCCTATACGACCACCGCACCCGCCGCTCGGCGGACGAGACACACTCACACAGCAGAGCAGCTATATTATAATATGGGTGCCTACGTCAAAAAAAAATCGATTGCGATTGTTTTTCGATTTGAATTCTCACGCAACCCGTAGCAGGTATCACGAGCGTTATGAACTACCGACGTTTTCGAAAATATTAATATTATTATCACTTATAGAGCAGGTATAACGTCATTGACAGACATAAAAGGAATACGTCGTTATGATAGTATTTGTATATAGGTACGACTGCAGTTTGACACGACCGCGGGGTCACGTCTGTACAACGTATAATATGATATTGTAGACTGGTTCAAACAGTGATATTGTGTACCTATACACAATCGGACAAAAAAATCACTTTTAACCCGGAGGGCTCTCCCCCCCGACACGTATTATAATACGTATATACATGCTATATGAATAACGTACCGTCGTACCATATAAAAACATATACACGAGGTAATGCGTCTAGTCGTACGCACGATATAATAATATAATATATTATGTTGTTGTTGCATTATGTGTGATCGGAGGAGACAAATGAAGCACAACAAAAAAAAGGAATCTCCGTAGATCACCCCGATCCCATACACAAGCGTGATGTATCGCATTTATTATATTATGTAAATAAATCTGTATCTATACAAAACAATATATAGTGTGCTCTGTTATCGACTACGGGCGAGAACCGATTGACGTGTAATATACCAACGACGTCTGCCACAGCAACGCTATCGACGAATAAAAAAAAACCGACGAGGGGAGTGAAAAAAAAGCGGTTACAAATCAAACACACCGCGAGTTACGCGTGTACACGTCATAAACACATATTACATTCGTATACCTACCTACCTGCCTACCTACCGATGTACGTTATATATTATTATAATATGCCATAGCTGTAGGTATAGCTGGTGTATATTTTATATACAATCGCGTGTTTATTGTTTGTTTTACAACGAAGAAGACGTTTTTCCACACTATAATTAATAGGTATCATTATTATTATTGTTAATTTATCATCTTAGAATTGATGAACTATATTATGCAGTTTATAACCGACCACCTGCAGGAATAGATAGGTGTAGGTATAGCGTTCTAATGAATATTTTTCACATAATTAAATTGTTATGATTATTACAAGGGGAAAAATCAGAGATATTGATTAAAAACACATACACAGTATGTCATTAGTGTATTATATATAATATATAAGGTATAGACATTGCATTGGCTATAGCTGCATGTAATAAGATAATTAAATTAGTCAGAAGTTTCTGAGTTACATCCTGTATATAATATTGTAACATTTGATAGTTTTTTCAGACCCGAGAGCGAAGGGTTGTTTGTACAGGTACGTATATATTATCATAATATATATAATAAAGGTGTGGCGCCTTTTTTGATTTAGTCTCGTGCGTGAAGAGTACACGACGCGACGACGACGACAACAATATATAATATAATAATATCTGTACTCGCACAACGATAATGATAATGATAATAATAATAATATAAAAGGATATGTTCTAAAAACTGTACCTATACCTATGCGCACGCTCCGGGTGTATAATTATGACGGTGTGTGTGTGTGTACATGTGTGTGTGTGTGTGTGTATAGTATCTTTTTAACCCGTGTGGGATGACGATTCCGAACAATGGGACCCGAGCTGTAGTATACATAGTATAACCCACCCACCGAGATGAGCGCGCGGGATTAATGCGTGTAGTCCACCGCCGCCGCCGCTTTAGGTCCTAATCAAAAACCCGACTATTAAAACGAACATTACACTATATCCATCCCGCGTGATAAATAAATTCGTCGACCGATTGTTTTCGGGTCCTCGCGCTGTGGCCGCACGCATTTAGCCGACCGACGTTGTACAATAATATGTATATATATTATATAGATACCTACTACTATTATAATAATGCGTGTTGTATACGTACGATTTTTTTTTATATTCATACAGCGCTATAATTTATAACGTTATATTTAATATGTATGTCAATATCCTATGCCATACGCGGCGGGGCAATTTGTTATTAACGCTCGCTGAAACAACGCACAGAGATTTTATCAAAAAGTTTATGTGGGAATTATATAATCAGATTTCTTCTTCTTTTTTTCATCACCATTAGTTAATTGTTTAAACGGTGGCAACACATATCTTCGGTTTCTTGTTTTTGAAGCAAGACGTTGGCGTTGAATGTGTTTGTAACGAAAACCATAATAGTTTATGCTTTAAGTTCGTAGACGACCGCGGAATATGGTGGTCAATTTGAGGGTCACAATGATAATATACGTTCCCGCTCAAGCCTAAGCTTTAAAACGAATAAATATTCAAACGACCGTGAACGATGTCACAAAGATAAAAAAAAAAAACCAAGAAAATGTGACAGTTTATTGAAAAAAAATATTGCCGTACATGGCAACGAAAAAGAAACTGCTCCGTAGGTAAACACAATATATTATTATCCACGATAATTAAGCGAAGCGTAATAGTTTACCAAAAAATGATCGAAGCGATCCGCACCGCATAAATGATGTACCTATAGGTATACGAATAAAATTGTCGTTTCATATTGTCGACTAGCAACCCCTCGTAGACCGACGTTATAAAGGTGTAGTTACCCAACAAATTATTTTCGGTTTGTTATTTCGAAGCAGGACAGTAAGTGAAGTGCGTGACTACACATTATATTGAATACTAATAATATAATAAATTATATATTGAAAACTATAATAATTTATATATAAATATTTAAGTCAGTAGACCACCGGAACGTGGTGACCAAGGTTTGAGGGTCACCATGACATACGCTCATCATACCGAATACCAACAAGCTTTAAAGCGAACTAATATTAAAACGACCTTGATCGAAATCACCTAGTTAAAAGAAAATCCAAGAAAATTCGACGATTTCCTGAAAAAATTATTGTCCTGCACGGCTACGAAAAAGAAACTGCTACGTATAGGTACAATATATAGTATTGTAATATAGAAATAAATAAAGCGGGGGTATATTATAGTAGACAGTTGACCAAAATTGTGTAAAGATAGTTTTGATCGAAACGACCTAGGTATACGCGTAGGTATATTATATCATTGTCGTTTCAACATGTCAATTAATGAAATCGAGACCCGACCCATCGCACCACCCGTACTCGCAGGCCGACGTTATAAGGGTATAGGTATCCGTGCCCAACGTACAATAACAATATTATACGTATACACCGTGTACTCTCGCACAAGTGTACATTATATGGCGGGTGCTTGTTTCAGTGTGTATACGATATTGTATCGAATTACCATTAAATATGTAAATTGGAACACCGTTGTTTCTCCGTTTCTCGATGCGCCGCGCCATCCATTTACTATAGACGGTCGCAAAAAGTACATACGTACATGGATATACGTCATACACGGCATTTCGCTTTATCCGCGCACAGTATAATATTATTATAATAACATCGTATATTATACCATAAAGCGGGTAATTGCGAAATTAATTAAATTTCAAAATATTAACGACGCGTGTGGTGGCAACAACGATAAATATTTACACGCGTTTGACAAACAAACCCAACAACAATAATAATATAATTATACAATATAATACACGATGGTGTATGTTATTATATATGTATACAAAATATTATGCGATATTTAATCGAGTTTCAATTATTGAAATACCGCGCATTAATATACCTCACTCGATTATACCTGATATATTGGTCTGGTGATGTATTGTTAGTAAAAAAATTATTTAAAAAGTAAACACGCGCAGGTACCGATACAATGTAAACATTAAACCATATTATATTGTATGACGTATGGGAGCGTTTTGCGCGTCATAATATTATTTCACGGCATTAAAGTTCTCGTCTGTAAATAATATACTGAACGGAAAAGTGATTTACGCGTATTATACCTATACAAGTGCACAGAAGCTATATAATATTCCACAAGCTACATATATATACTGCAAAATTAATAATTTTTTTTTATACTAAAATTATAAGTGTTCTTAAACAGTATTCTATCAATGTGGTTTTCTTTTCCATTTTTTGCTCTGACTGTTCGCACCTTGTCTCGTTATATAACCTAGCTATTATATTCGACAAGAATAGAAATTATGCATCGCATATTTTTATGAGTGAGTAGATGAAAAAGACTTGACGCCGTTAAAAAAAAAACGAAACCCTTGACGTAGTATATTATATATATATATAATTATATATATATATATATATGTATAATAATCATCTGCCCGATAACGGGCTACGAGAGCGACGTTTTATATATTCTTAAATGTCACACGGCGACAGTTTAAGTCTCTCTTCCGTTTGTTTTGCGTCGTGTTCGGTAATGGTCCCGCGGGGCGCTCGCAACTGTTTATTCCCCGGAGAGAGACAACGGACGACTATAAATTTATACGCAAAGAGACAGTATTTAGAATGGATATTAGAAACGCGTATCGGCGGGGACGACTACAACAATAATAATAATAAAAATAATAATAACAATAATAATAATAATGTATAAAAAGGCAGCGTGCTCTGAACTATTACACAATAGGAGCGTGTGTCTGAGAGAGAGAGAGAGAGAGAGACAGGAAGAAAGGGAAAAAGAGTAATAGGGAGTGAGGAGAGAGTGATCAAAGGGGGGAACTGGACGCCTTCGGAAACGATCTAATTTTCATTTAGGAAACGGGGCCGCAATAATATTATTCAAACGACCCTTTGTGATTCCGGAGAACACTAAAAACCTCGGCGGCGATTATACAACGTATAAATCTGGCGCAAATATCTTTCTTTTTCCTCCACCATTTCCTCATACAACTACCATAATACGTATATATATAGACGGTCGGCCACTCTTGTACTCATTTGTTGTACACCGGCACGGAGAAGGAGCAGCGTAAACCCTCGACTTGGCATCGGGCCCGTTGCCAAACGAACTGGAATAAATGGCCGTTAAAAGTTCCATTGTTTTACTTTTTGGATTTTTAAATACATAAAACACGCTGATGAAACAATACATTATATACTTCGCGGTATCTTTTCCCAATATACGCATAGCCGCCTGTCCATAAGCTGCAGCGTATAGGTACCTGGTACACATAATATATCGAATTTGTTAACGGGAAGTCAAAGGCATAAAATAAAGCCAATAAAAGTACTAAAAATATATATACGATGATCCTCCAGCAGCAGGAAACACAACACATCATTATAATAATATTGTGGCGAATCGTCAGCTGAATGTCGTTTAAGAAAATATTAAAAGATGTGAAATGCACTATAAAATATAATTTTTGAAAAGACTCCACCACCACGCCCCTATCAAAATAAAATTAGAGTACTGTCCGTTAACACATTTATTGTACCATAAATATAATGTGCGAAACCAGCTGTTCGTACTTCGTGTTATTAAAAAATAAAAATGTACATAACTCACTCATTATTGCGTTGAATGAAACTATATTTTAATAAACCCAGTTGCATCGTCTTACCTGAAACACAAAAACAAACAGTAATTATAGTAAATAGATGGTTACGTCATATAGGTATGACAACACATAATTTTTCATGTTCAATATTTTTAGTATATATACTATATAGGTAGGTACTTATATTATGTACATTACTACATTGTACCTACATGTATATATAAACTAATATACTTTAACTAAGATTCCCCTATCTATCTACAGCGCATTTAAAGAATGCAGCTTAGTTATTTTTTTACCGTATAAATGTCTGTCATCGTGTTCATTACCGTGAACGGTACAACGAATATAATGTATGTGGTCTTTCAAATAACTATTTATACGCCTACTTTTTCTTTGGCAAGCTCAGAACAAAAGTCATAAACAACTAAATTTAGCACGATAATTGAATTTTTAATTAAAACGAGACGACATTTTACTATAGCTTTTTAATTAGTCCCAAAAAAACTATGGTGAAAAATATAAAATATGTTCTCTGTTTCAGTGTTAAAACAACCGATTTTTTTAGTAAAAAATTTAGCTCGATACTCAATAGGCTTATGAATGGATATTTTATAAAAACAAAAAAAAGGTAATCAAATTCTACTGGGTCGGTAACGCAAATATAAAAAAAAAAATTTTTCAAATATTTCGTTCGATATTTATGCAAAAAAAACATTTCTAGAATTCAATCAAAGTAAAAATTATATTTACGTCCCATTAAAATGTCTAAACGAGTATCAAGTGTACACTGCAGGCACTCGAATTCATCATACACCACGCTACTACTGTTTATGGATTTCGAGAAATTCTTTGAACCTGCAGAAGTTCTGAAGTTCTGATTTCATTATAAGTATACGCGTGTCGTTAAAGTTCCATTCTATACGGCGTGTTAAGTTGGGTCGGATTTCAAATTTTAATGAGTCTTTTTTTCCTCGTAATTATTCCAATTGTTCCTGAATTATTAATGGAGTTTGTAAAAGTCATATTTTTTTTTATTTTTTTTTTCGTGGAACCTAAACACCCGTGGGACATTATAAAATCGTGCATGTATTTTTAAGTGATGCCATCATTCAACAACTGAACCGAATTTATACCTGTATGCATAGGTAGGTAAAGCTGCAGGTACCTATATATATACCCTAGTGTGAAAATAATGTTATGATCTAAACCGTTTAGCAAAATATAAAATACCAAACTAAAAATGTTGGCTTATACATTATGCATGCATATTTTCTCGACATCGTGTAAACTGCAAACCGTTAGTGTTGCTGATAGTAAAATAACACACACATTTGGGAACCCGGGATTCACGTTATCCTGAATATATATACATGCACGAATATAGTATATATATATTATATATCTTCTATTATTATATGCGCGCTAATGAACATTCGTGACACTAACAAATGACGGTGGAGCTGTTAATCGCCGAGAGACTGTATTATTATTGTATACAGTCGTAAGACTCGACGTTAAAATTGCAATTAATTATTTGTTTTCGTTATCGAAGACGCAAACGAAAACACAGCGCGTTTAATAATATTATTATAATGTACTGCAATAATTTGCGGGCGCTGTTGTAGAAGACTGCGCACAGACGTAATATAGGTATAGGTGCAATCAAGCGTTATAAATTATAATAAATTATTACTTATATATAAATTATAAACGAGTGTATATAGGTATACACGCGTCACTTTTGCATTTTGTATATTATCATGTATACAATACCCGCGTGTAAATAATGCACCTTGGGGAGAGGTTGTAATTTATTGATCTCCTATTATGATAATATTATAATATACTATCATGGCGTGTATTATATGATAAAGGTATAAGAGCTTATTGCAATAATAATGATATTGTAAGTCCACAGTGACGTTCTGGTCAGCGTCGACTGGGCCTCAATAGCAAACCACGATTGTCGCCTCCCCCCCCCCCATCCCAAAAAAAAATACCAAAACAAAATACACAACATGTCACATAAACCTTTATTATATATTGTTAGGTACTTAGGTATATTGTATTGCATTTTGGACAGCCAGCCCATCCCGTGTAATAAATGGATTACATGCAATTCATAGATGCTGCCTTATTAAGACTTGGTCTAGTCCAGAGGATCTCAAACTGTCCGCGGTGGTATTAGAAATAAATTAAAACACGAAATATAAGCATCATATACTATTTTACCAATTTATCAGCATTCTAAGTAGTTAAATTTTAGTTGTTAGCGGTAGTTAGCACGTGAATGATCTGCAATGCACATGATATCCGGTACTTATGCGAAAAAAAACGTCTGAGAACATCTGGTCTAGTAGTCGAATGTCTAATGACATTACCTTTCAAACATGTTGAGTGTTTTAGAGAGACATAATCTGTAAAAATTAACTTAATCACCCTTATAATAATAATATACTAGCAAACTAGATGAAGTTCACAGCGTTGCCGACAAAAATAATATGACCCTGAACGATATGTAAACTGTACAGATTATTATAACCCAGTTATTGGGTTGTCTTGATAAAATATAAAATACATGTCTAAAATTGTTTTCAATTATTATAATTGTATAACTATTTTATTTTCTGTAACTAATGAATGGCACCCTTTATATAAACGAAAAAATATTCGTTTTCGTGAGCCAACAAAACCATAATATGTATGCTTCTCTATCTCTCTCTAATTTTTTCTAAAATTTAAAAAACCAAATACATGCACCAAATTTCAGAACCACGTGCCATAGACTTGGTTGTGGATCGCTTACACACACACACACGTATTGCCTTTTCATTAATACAAAAAGTAATACTAAAAATCACTTAATATTGTCTGGGTATAACGTAAGACTACGAGTATATCACATCTCAGGACCTCAGGGTTTAGTATATTGCGATAAAACTGATTGGGGAGTGTATGTATCCCTTCACTCTGCCGTGGCGTAGTGCACGCGTAGTAGCTGCACTACTACTACGTACAGAGTGCGAGTTTATATAGAAATTGTGTACATGATTTACCTTCCCCTAAAACCGTCGGGCCCGCCAGCATCCGTAGGTACGCCAGCAGTCCTCGTTTCCATCCTGCAGCGAGTGCAGCAGCAGTACGCGACGTTTATTAAAAAATATCGAAATATCCACGTCGTTATTATGCTCGCGCACAATAAAAGAGTCCGCAGCCGGAGCGCGCACAAAATATTGCGAGTGAAATTGTTCGTTTTATTAATTCGTTTTTTTATTTTTTCGCCGGCGTGTGAGAGCGCCGCGACGTCCTGTTTTCTGTATAACGCAATTAGGCGCGCTTTGTTGCGATCGCAATAATAATAATAATAATAATAGATTTACCACACGGGTAAGGCGAAACATACATACATATAATATGCACTATAACGTATACCTACACTGCAATATATAGAGGATCAAACAATTAAACTACGTCGCCCACACGCACATGCGCCGCCTCGCCGCGCCATCCCTTTTCACCGCCGGCGATTATTCCCCCGACCCCCGCTTCGGGTTCTTTTGTACGCGTTATTATTTTGTGCGGAAAACGCGACTACCACCCGCCAAACCTAAGGTGAAGATATTCGACAAAAATTACACAAACACCGTTTGAGCCTCTCACTCTCTCTCTCACCCACAGCCATTCTCTCTCGGTCTCCAACGCCGCCGACTAATTATTCGCAGGCTTGCAGCATACGGTACCTACGTATATATAAATATATTATACACACACATAACGTATACATTACTCGTTCCTTTATAAATATATATATATATACATATTTATATATATTATCCTCGTCCACGTCCTTTGCTCCATGGGTATAAATACAGGGTGATTTCCACGAGCACGTTCGACTACAATTTTTTCAGAATTTGTACTAATAAAATACAAAAAGTATCAATAAGAATCATATTTTCAAATACTCTGGTAAATTATTTTTTCAAATGAAAACCAGCAACCTTTTTTTATAAACTGTTGAAGACTTGAAGTAGGTTTATATATTATGTAATCCAAAATTCGAAACAGTAGTTTCTGAATTAATGAACTTTAAGTTCCTTCCAACTGAGAATAATTGTGCTAATAGTCTGATAGTATATATTATATAGTTTAGAAAGTATGGTGATAATAGCCATGGCGATTGGAACATTACTATAGTAATAATTAAATTGATTAAAAAAAATTTACAATCATATAATAAGTATACTTGATTAAATATTACATTTATTTTATGTTTTACGCAAAACCATTGTGAACTATATTGGACCACCACCCTTAAAACCTATACATAATGTTTCACTAACGAGTAAGAAACATATAGACAGTAGTTTGGATTTCGTTTTAGCGATGCATTAAACTTAAAAAAAATCATCTGATTATCAATTATATTTCTACAGAACCTAAATAAGGTGGTCCGTTCTCAATTGGACGTGATCTTAAGTATACTTAAAAAATCAAAATTAAAAAAAAATCAGAATATTCATGCATTGTTAAATAGCAGGACTCGAAGGGTTGAACCACTTGTCGAATCACACCCTGTATATAATATATATTGTATACGTATTATTGTTATAATTACACCGGTTAGAGTTATATTTAAGTTATATATTGAGGCGATTTCCTGCAGCAGCGCAGTCTGTTTCCCTTGCACCAGCCGCTGCGAGCACACCTGGGTCGCTAAACTAGGGCCGCGAAATGTTCGTTATACATAACAGTAATAATGATAATTTATATTATAATGATTTAATAATATAATATATTAAACGTTCCGCCACGTGTACCTATTACTCCTTCAGTATACTTCTGTATAGTCCTGTTCTCCTACAGACTCCGAAATCATTACTACGGTGTATTAATATGATTATATTATTTATTATTATATTTTATAATGGTATATACACCTACGATAGAAACTCGCAAACTGCGCCAGCTCGCCCCCCCCCCTCCCCGGATCGAGTTCGATAAGTCACGGAGGCGAAGAGTTTCAGCCGCCGACGTCGTTTTGTCGGCCTTATTAATTATATTATACGAAACGGCGCAATACGCGTAATTATACACTCCTCGCATATTAACCTCCATTCAATTACAGAGTAATTATTATTATTATTATTATTATTATTATTTATCGGCGGTGAGCGTTTCGTAAGTACGCTTGTTATAATATTATTTTATTCGACGTTTAACGGTCGGAAGAAAAAAATCGCTTACCTACGCATTAATTATTATTACGCGAACGTCCATTAATACGTTTTTATTCCGATAAATTTATGCATTCATTAAAATACTGTGTACACTCGAAACTTGTATTCATCGGGGATTATATTATTATTATTATGTTATTCCGACATGATCAAATGATTTTACGACCTTTTTTTTCCTCCCAATATACGTGAACTCGTGTTATTGCATTATTGAACTATGTATAATGTATTATAATATCTATAGTCGGTACCTCGCGTATTTATTCGATTAATATTTAGTGTTTTAATAATATTGACTCTCGAAGCATATGAGTATATTGTATGTATACCTATATAATATATACTTGGAAATAGACAACGTTTTTCGTTGGTCGATATTAAGCGCAATATGATAAATAATAATAATAAACCGAAATATGAATATTACAGCTATTACATAATATTATAAATTAATATTATAACAACATAATAATATTATGCGCCATATGTATTACATTTTTAACCGAACAATGTACCCGTCGACTAGCGGTGACTGCAGTATATATAACACAAAGGTACATAACATTATTACAGAATAGAGTTATTGTATACAATTTTAAAAAGAAATATAAATTATAAGTCTACAAAAACTTTGTTGCAGCGACATTGTAACATTGAGTGCGTGGGTCGCAGTAATTTAAACACGTAATCATTTTACTTGAGAGGTTAATCACGCGCGATTATCGATCGGCAAAGATTTCGGAGCCTTTACTGCATATACATATAGCTAGTCGTGATACATTATATATTTTAAAGAATGGTAAAAATGCTTAGAAAATTATTTCATAACAACACGTAAACACATAATAATACACTTATAATATTGTGTAAATGCCAATCCTTCTATTACTTATATTTCTATTAATTTGTGTTTATTTTTTTATTTTTTTTTTTTTTTGCAGATAGGTACATAGAAAATTATGTAATTATTGAAATAAATTAGTAATTTGATTTCAACATAATGTTATTACAACTAGGTAAGCGCCTAGAAATGAGAAAATCACACTCATCTAAACGATTAACTATAACAGTTTAAGGTACCTATATTACCTAAGGTAAGCTATTAGTTAATAATGCATTATATCTAGAGTTATACCTATATTGATAAAATTAGATAACTATTTGGTAATTATATTATTTTAGGTTGTCAAAAATATTAAATGGCTACGTACAACGTTGCGTTCAAAATGTATAAAAATGTATTATATGTTGTAGTTAGGTATATACTAACATAGAATAATATTACAGAATTGGTCTCTAAATTAAAATGTTTCTGCAGCAGGCAGCAGTTTTGGTAAGTATAAATAAATAATAATGTATTTTATATGATGCTTTTAGCGCGTTATTCTGCAGTAGTGGCGCGGTATAAGAATAATTATTGCTGGTTGACCTGTGACTCTATGTACACCACAACCACATTACCACCTACCCATCCCAGCAGATATTACAATTTTATCCACACTCCACGGGTATAACACACATCGCAATCGTCTCCGTAGTACTCGGGGAAAAATCGCAAAATAAGAAAATCGCTGATTTTGTATCCACGGGTATTCATTCAAAATCAATAAAAATTCATATTGAAAAATCTCCTGTAAACGCGCTACCATTAATTGATGATCAATGAATTAGAAAATACACATTTCGTTAAATATCTCCTATGTGAATCTCAAGAATATAATATGACTTGTATTTACATCGGAGTAGTAATGACGAGCACGATGTAGACTATATAATATGAACTGTTAGTGTTGAGTGGGAACTGCAGCGACTGTGTACATTATATTAATATAGGACATTTCCCTGGTGATGATTTCATTTCTGTTTTAAAAATCTCACATATGACTATTTTCCCTTGCGACAAAAACTGTAAAGCATATAAACCTCTTAAGTGCCAATATTTGTTTTTATAAAACGTTAAGACGTATCTCTTTGAACAATATAATACACATCATATTATGACGTTGGAACATTTTTAAATTTATAATTTTCCTTTCCTCGAACACTCGGTGAGTATATTTTTTCATTACTGGGAGTTTTGTTTTTTAAATAAGTTTTTACATCTCTACTTAACAATATTTTACACTTAGCACTCGGCAGATATTTTTCCCCACGAATGACCGCGACGTCATATCTAATAGTCAAAGCGAATAAAATATTATAATTAACATTTATAACTGTTATTGTGACGATGTCGCTGCAGCGGCGGGGAACCCCTTCGGAATGCGCTGCTATATACGACGGAGAACAAACATTTCGTCCCCGTAAAGTATGTATATACATATAATATAATAACGCGTATAAATAGATAACGCCATATCTGCGGCGGTATATCTATTTAAAAAAAAAAATAAAATATAAACGCGTCGTTCATAATGCCGACAGCGACTTCGACGACGAAGGTTGTGTGTGTGTGAGTCTGTTTGTACACGACCGACGGCTATCCATTAGCGGGATTGGAAGAATATCCGTCAACCGGCTCTGGGCTGTCGTCTGAACGACGGGTATAACGTTGGGCGAACGTCTTAGTATATATTTCCTTTTTTTTTTTTCCGTTTCGTTTGGAGTTTTTTTTTTTCATTAGCTCCGGACGCCATTAGGGGAGAGCTTGTGCGCACAAATAGTATATACAATACAATATAATATTATATAATAATATTTACTGTTGCTGCGCTGCAGCGCGTGTTGTATCGGAAACGACGACGCGCCCGTTATCGCGAGATCAATCACATCCGCTTGCACTCACAAACTCTCTATACTGCGCACTGGCATTATTGCTTGTGTACATTATATGACAACGGTGCGGGTCTGACGATATTGAACAGTATTAACAGTGTACGCATTTTGCATGTATCTATGATTTGGTAATATATTAATAGCCCCGAGCCCGAAACGCCAAAGTTTATACTGCAACAAACTGCAGCCCCCGGTGCAGCAGTGGTACGCGATCGTTTTCGACTAACCGATATTATTTCGCCCAGCATTTAAGTAAACCAGCGTCTATATATATATGCATGTAGTTTTACCGGCACGCGATAAAAGCCGGTAAATCAAAGCGGTGGAAAGGGTGCACTGTGTATGTGTACTTAGCATATATACTATACACACACAAATACACATATAATATTAAACGTACGTACATTACGTGTGCTGTAGCCCTACGGCTCGGCCAGCTACTGTGCGCGGGTTTAAACGAATTGGCAACGGTCAAAAGTTTGCACTACCTACCCTGCGAATACTTCTGACCACCGCCACCGCCGCCGTTATAGCCGCCGACTAACGAGAGCGCCGCGGGGTGAGTTATGGCGCACGATCCGGTAGGGGCTCCGGGCTGTCTGGAGGTCATACGTCTTCCGGACCGAAAAGAGATGAACGGTTAGTGGCGGGGGCTGTATGGGAGGGGGGTCGATTCCGGAAGTACGCCCGCCACGTTAGAAAGCACAAAGCTGCTAATCCCGTAACATTTGTCAAGCACTCCGGAGAGTTCAGATATATATCGCCAGATTAAAACTAGCAGCGACTGTATATATGTATAATGTATATATATATATATATATAATATTATGTAATTAAGGTTAGGTCAGTCGCTGTGTCACTATAACTGATGTACCCATACTATTCCCATAATAGGGTTTATAAAATTGTACGGACTGTATGTAACGGTGTTGGTTAGGTTTTTATAAATTAAAAAGGTAGAATAATCAATTATTGTTTTTACTCGGCAGAGGAAAACAAAAACGGGTCCGTTTAGAAATAACTATATTTTCGTTTATAATAATAGATCCAAATAATTTATTTCGAATTTAATTTGGTACATTCACTGCAGTGGCATGTCCAAGGAGGCCGGGGGATGTTTGGGGGGGTTATGAAATCCCCCTCAAACAGAGTCGTATCAAATTAATACGTCATGTTTTAAAATTTAAAGGTATATTAATTTAATTTTATAATTTATTATTAACATTATCTATTGATCACAGCAGGCATAATATATAAACATTTTTGTTACCTAATTAAAATCTAAGTTATATAGTTTGTATGTATATATTGTGTAACATTTATAATTAACACTCTCGTTATAAAAATCCTAGTTACACCACAGGCACCTAGATTGATAGACGTCCAGTCATGATATTCGTAATTTTATTAATTTCAGTCATAATTTGTTATTAATACTATGGATTTAGAGCACACTTTGTTATCCAAAGAGAAGTTTCACTTCAATGACATCACATATCAATATTATTATTGCACTGTTTCATAATAGAGATACTGTAGAAATTATCGAAAAATCAATAAACGTAGGGAGGAAATACACGTACGCGATGCTTCAAAAGGTCTTCTGCTTTTGGAGAGTTGTTTATTTATTTTCTTTGTCATTTGAAAAAGAATTTCATCGTTTGTTCGTCGTGTATAATTATTAATTATATATGTTACGAGGAACGGCGGCGTTCACTGCAGTATACAATATTTAAGATTTTCAAAGTCTGACGTTGTACGACTACGGTGTATCAATCGAAAATCGGAATTCATGTACGAGTTGACTTTTGCTATGGGAAATTATTTTAAATTACTTCGCGGGAACACAATATTATATTATACACACACGTATTATATATTCGTTGCCACATCACTGATTTATTCAACCATTATACTACGTTTTGCGTTTACGTTCCGATTTCCCATTTATTTTAGTTTATTGAAACTCACCCTCGTATATACGCAATTTTGTTTGTTTATTATTGTGAGTGTTGTTGCATGATATATATATATATATAGAGTATATACGTATTATATTATATACATTCGTGTTTGCAGTGTAATATTGTATTTCACAATGTCCGCGTGTATTGCAGTTACGTCGGTATAAATAATATCATAATGATGTTTGCATATTTTCCGTAACCATAAAAAAAATGAATTTTATAATATCGTGTTATTCACGGGACCTAATACAATATAAATTTCTAGATAATATAAGTTTCCGTATGTATATATACACGGGGCAAAATTTCTTCGAGTACGTTTTGCTCGGCTTATTTATCGTCCTAATCCCGGCCGAGGCTCATTCAGCTCGGCACACCGTAAAAATTCAATTCCCCGTTTATTCGTTTTATTATTTTTTTTTTTACTTTACTATCGGGTTTTCGAACCGCTGAGCTTTATAGTCTCCTCCGAGGCTTTTCCGGGCGAAAAATATGTGCCGGGTTCCCGATGCGCAAACTGCCTCCGAGGGAAATAGGAGCGAAACTGCAAGAGGGGAAAATAATAAGACAAAAATACCAGTATTATATTATGGTCGTATGCCTATATAATATATATATATATGTATTTTAATAAACGGAATTGGCTTGTTTTCTTTTGTAAAATAAAACGTTGGGTTTTATTTTTTTTAATTACATCATTGAAGAGTCAAGATTTGCGAAAGAGCTTTTGTAAACGTGTTTATTTATTCCAAAGGAAAATTGTAGTAGGTATATATTATTATATTATATACTGTGTTATAGGTATATATAGAGTAGGATGGCGTTGGATTCGAAGAGACCTAAAAAAGTTATAATCACGACGACGACAACAGAAATATTCTTCTCATTAAAAATGGTTGTATTATTATAAAATAAATACATATATTATATGTACATAAAGACAAAGAGAAGAGTAATTGGCCGTGTAGATTTTTAAATACTTTGAGTGGCGTCACTGCAGTACTCCCTTTGTATATAATAATATATTAAATTTGTTATTCTACGTCGAAATCAATTAAGAGATAAACATAAACTGTATACGAGAATTGTTTTGGAAAACTATCTATATATATGCCGATGTGTATACATACAAAACGAGTGGTTTTTTTTTATATCCATATACCACCACGCGTACTGATCTATATATATATAGTATATAAGTACACATTAATACTTATATAGCGGCCGCAGTAAAGCCCAAGAGTTTATATCGAAAAACACTTCTTTTCATTAAAAGCAACGGCGCCACCGAGCCTCGTGCTCGTTTGTAACTTGGCAGCTGCAGATCGCACCAATTTTTATCCCGCAGAGTTCGGTTTATAACTGACGAGAAATAATGCCTTTACACGCGGATGGACGTCCATCAATACAACGATCACCCTACAGTGTGTCAATTTTCTCTCTCCGTATATACACGCAAAACGATTTTTAATCTTCTCTTCCATGCAGGTTATATAATATGGTGTTCTAAATAATAATATATTATATATAGAGTGGGCCACGGTGCAGTTTCCCGTCTTCCTCGTTTAACAACTCAGTGCAGGCGAAAACTGCAGCACCGCGGCCCACCCTGTATACCAACAGACTTCGTCGTTGGTTTAACGTGAGTACTTATACTTATATACGCGTGATTGTATAAACGTTAATCGTAACACGCGTTTTATTTACGAGGTCAATCGTTGACAATTTACATGCACGTTTTAACGCACCCGTAAAAAACAATATAATAGGTATAAGGAAGGCTTTTCTTTTTAATGCTCCAATAAATTGTAATATTATAATATTTATTATTTAACTATTGCGTTTTATTATTAAAATCGTTTTTTTATGATTAGTATGGGTACGCGGTGCCGGCTTTATATATATGAATGTAGGTACCAATAACATTAATATAGGTATAGTCGCTATATAGAATGAGCTTTCAAGCACCAGATCGTTTATTTTTTAATTACGTGGTAAAAAGGTATAAAGCAAAAAATAATTAACTCGAAATCATACCGCGTATAGCATCGCCACCGTAGACCCGTAGACGCTTAGAAAACCCTTATCGATCAATGTTTGGAAAATGTTACATTGTTACTGAAGGCAAACGATTATAAGTAAAATGATGAATTTTGAACTGGTGTTAAGCAAAAACTGATGGAATAAATTAATTTTCCACCGCAGAAACTCAAAGGTTTTTCAATTCAAATTAAATGTAATAAATCGAAAACAAACAGTATGGGATGGAATATTTTTAAAACGCATATAGATGAGATTTTTTTTAAACTGTTATTACCCGCGGCGTAGGTAAGTATAGGTAGGTATAGGTAGGTTGGTGGGAGTATAGTCGCAGCGACCGTAAAATGTAAAATAGAGACAATAATGATTCTGACGTTAAGAATAAGGGTAAACAAGAGCAAAAACAGTATGCAAAATTTTATTCAAAAAATATTATCATCTCATATTTTTTTCTCGGCGTCACCTATATTATGCTGCAGTTGTATGCGTGGAACGTTAGCGATTAACAGCAGCGTTATCATAATAAATGGTTTTTTTTAGAGATTTCGAGAGGCATGTTCAGCGTATAACTACAGCAGGCTGGATCGTCTCGCGGTATAAATACCGTATATCCACGATTCGCACTGATGCATAATATATACACGCGGATCATATAATAGCATAACAATGTGGTTATATATGTATTATACATAGTGTATACACTTCGAGTAAGTCAAATAGAACGTTTGCAGGAAAAAAAAAATGAGGTGTACGTAAAAGAAATCGTTTAGTCACGGCTGAGGCACAAACGATGGTTTACGACAATATATTATTATATAAAACTTGCATCCCACGTGTGGTACGCCGCAGTGCAAATAATATATATACACACACCCGTGCAGTATAATATATGCATTACGATTAAGCCACAGCGATATAAATCACCGAAAATATTGCAAACGACCAAAAAAATGTACTCGCAGACGTTCGCCCAAATTTTGATTTATTTGTTTGTTTGTGATTTTTTTTTTTTTTTTTTAAATCGTATATAGACAAGACACTACACCGATGATATCAACGAGACACTTGTATAAAATATACAAATCCTAGTGACAGAATAACGTTTTATTCGCCGCGAGAGATTGATTTATTTCACACTATTGCAAAGGATTGATATTATAGTGGATAGGTATACTCTATGACAATTCCGCTCTAAATACCCGATAATTAAGAAGACACTACACAGCAGACGTCATTGTTGTCTCTGTCTTGCAAGCGCGTGCCATTCCAAATTTACGTTTAGCTTAAGTTAGTTTAAAAATTAGAATGAATCGACCTAATATGAAATTTGGTAATAAGAATACATTATCCGTGTTTGCATAGGATAATTTTGTTTTTAAGTGAGTTATGAGGGTTTTTAATTTACGCGATTTACATTTATTATTCATTTATTTCTATTTGATTCACTATAATTTTTAAATAACCGAAACTAAACGTGATCTGCCGAGCGTGCATTTGCGATATTACGCATCACTTGTAAGACGATTACAACAAAAGCCCCAAACAAAAGCGTCCTCTTAATAATATTATACTAGGATGTCAATTGCTAAAAATAAATTATACGGCGTTATTATGCCCTGTAGGTACTATAATATATATAATAATATTTAATTTTCAAGTCGTCGCACACTTGACAGTTGACGTCGCCGTCGCGTTTATTAACATGCCTCACTGTGGTGCAAGAGGTAAAAGGAATTTAATAATTTATAGATACTTGTACCACAGACTATAAAGTCTGTGCTTGTACGATGAATAAAAACCTAATAATAAACAGCTGATATCTCACGTCGACGCCAATTACGTGCAAAGTAATCGACAGATGTTCGGGACTTGATATATTATATTTTGATAATCTATTGCCGAAATATATTTAAACTATGTTACAGTGTTATATATTATATGTTTCCGCTCGAGTCATAAATCTCGGTGCATACTCGAACCTCTTGTCGAAAATCGTAGGAAAATAACTATATACACTTAACAACTATCTACTATACACGCCGCATAAATATATTTGTTTCCTGCACATTTTAAATCCAAAGAAGATATTATAATGTACTGTAGAATGCAACGCAACATTTTGAACACAGAAAATAATAATATATTAAATGTAATTCCGAGAAGATTGTCAAAAACAGATAAATGAAAAAAAAGGAATCTGCATCCTGTTATACGGCGGAGATTCTAAAGATTTTCACAGCAATTGTTCGAATTCCAATTACGCGTATATATGATATATATCTAGCCTGGGAAAAATTTTGAAACAAAAGGAATTTTCAGGGGACACAAAAAGAACCTTTTCGTCCCACACTTCTGAAACTCAATTTATGTTTTTCAACTATTCGAAAACAATCGTCGTCGTCGTCACTATTATACTTTCGATTTCCATAGCGTCGCAAATCAGATACTAAAGAATGTAAAACTCGTGTACAAACTGTTAATCGTCGATCGATATTGTGTAGCGGACACTCGTCACTGTACTTATATTATATTATCATACTATATACAATATACATAGGTTTGAGTACTATCGAGAATCGGAACGCGCGTCATACATGTACACAAACGAAAAGTTAGACAAAAATATTTCATCAAACGCGCGTCTTATATAAATATATACTCCGCCGAAATGCTTGGACGCATATTATAGTAGTATAGTAGTAGTCGTAGTAGGTATGCCATGTATGCGTTATCTCGGCGGAATTTGCATCGTTCGACTTGAATTTCGACGGACAGCGGCTATCCGGTCGTCTGGTGCAGTTTTAACGGTCGGTTGTTTTAGGAGTTTCATAAAAATACCATAACGGCGTTTTTATATAGAGCAGTCCGTCGTTATCCAAACAAACAAATATATATATAATATATATATATATATATCACTGTACGCGTTCCACTCCAGCGTTGTGTTCGAGAATATAAGTGACACGACCACTGCCGCCGCGGCCGCACATTACGCGAGTCCCTCGGGAGTCGCAGTACTGCTGCGGCGGTGCGTGACATTCCCTTGGGACCGGCTCTAATGTGCTCGGGAATTATTATATTATTATACGGCCAATTCGAGTAATGAACATCACTGCGTGTTATGTGATTCACGGAAATAATAAAAGTTTTCAGGCCGCCGAAGACGCGTGTCGAGTAAAAAAATAAAATAAAAACTCGACGACGACGGCGCAGCGCGACGCGCCGCGTTACGAGCGGGCACCGCCGCCGCCGCTCTACATTATATACCCAGGCCGAAAAACAAATTATATAAATATTATTATATACAGTGAAGAAGCTCTGAAAGCGAAAAAAAAGAAATCACGCCCACGACAAACCCGCACGGAGTTCCGAGCGAAATACAAAATCGGCCGAAAGATGGAATTTTTACTCATTCTTTTATACGGTAGGTATGTGGCGGCGGTACCGGTAGTGCGGCAGTAAGTCCGTAATTCAATTCTAAAGCTTCCAACTCTTTCGACGCAAAATAAGTGTGTGTGTGTGTGTGTGTGTGTGTGTGTTAGAGGAGGGAAAAAATTACCTGGGATACCGTGATCGGAATACGTAATGGTTTTTTTTTTCGGGGCCAGAGGGCGGCTGGGACTCGAGCTGTGGCGGGGAGGTTGGGGTGGGGCTGGAAACCGCGCGCGTGATATATTTCGAAAAACAAAACTGCGATGACTGCGCGATGAGGGAAACGAGAAGGGGGCCCGCGCCCGCCCGCCACCTCGTCGCAAGTAATAAGGCGCAACGCAAAGAAGATTAAACGTGAAAACGTCGGCCGCCGCCGACCTTATACAGCGAAATTGCTTTTAAAGTTTTCAATATTGAATTAATGAGAATAACAACCCAGGCGAGGGGGAAAAACAAACGCCGCCACCGCCGCAACCATATTACCCCCGTTACCTACATATGACGTGCACGACGGAAGGGTGGAAAACCGACGAGCAAATTGAGCTTCCCGCACCAAGCAACGAGGCAGCAGCCGAAGCGGCGGGCTTACGTCCAAACTTCGCTAATAACCGGCGGCAGCGGCGACCGTTGCCGATTCTGTTCGCACGGACGAAGGGATTTTAGCACACGCAGCTGGACCGTCTTCTACGTATATTGTATAAGCGCCACGCTGCATTACATTCTCGACCAGAAGTCTGCACACATACACACACTGCAGTGATATATAATATTTCATACCCCGACGACACCGCAAAAACGTCTATATACAATAATATTATATTGTATTATTGTCGCGAAACGACAACAATAATAATATGACAATCGATATTGACCGCGGATTATATATTATATAATACTAAACCAACGACAATTTATAACGATATATTATTCGATATAAGTAACAATATGGTGTGTTTTGTAGTATTGATATAATAGTCGAATGTTAGTAGAAATTTACAATCCAAAATTTTAATAAAATTATTCATTTAGATTTTAGAACATATGATGCGGTACTATAACGTCATGCGCATATTATTATTATGTGCCTATACGGTATCTAACCGTTCCTTTCCGTAAATTCATAAAATCCTGCACGATTTTACTTTTAAAAACGTAAATTTTGAAATTAAATGTCACTGACGCGACATAGCACTTCCGAGTATTATATGTTTGTTACTTGATAATTGTCTCAATTTAACTATGTCGAACTCATTTTTAATTATTAATAAAATGTTATCGAGACTAATGACTATACTGACTGTAGGTAATATAACTATCTATGACTACGATTTGCGTTTCTATTATTATTTATATATTATTATTTTTTAATTTGTAGGTACTCAGAAATTTGAAAACATATTTGATTTTGCCATGAATTTTAGTTTAAATCATAGGTATAATATATGAACCAAACTTTTAATTTTTTTATCATTAAAATAATACATTTTAGTACATCAATATACTCATTATAACCTGCAATAATATAAATTTTTGAAAACCACGATGATATCATAATATCAAATTGACTCATATTTTAAAAATTATTATACTAGAAGTCTAACTCAATGTGTATAGTATAAGACATCATATCGTTAAGGACTGTTTTGATTCATTAGTAAAGTTATATGATACCTAAATATACTTCCGCACAATGGTACACAAAGAGTATCATGTCCATATAATATATTATACAATATTAAAAAGGAAAACCGTACAAACAAATCGAATTCTAGTCACATATTATTATTATAATATTGTATCAAGCGGCGTAGAGCGAAAGAAAACAATATTCCGTTCTAGGCTAGCGTGACGGAATTGCGTACGCATATTAGCCGAGACGTTCTTATTATTGAGAACAATAATATTATTGTTATTCGATAACGCACGTCGGACGATAATTTACATCTTAATGTTACAGTTGTTAACATTGTTCGCCTTGTACCTATATTATGCATTTGCATTTCAGTCGCGGGTCGAAAAGGTCCCGCGGATGAGCAACATAATGTATAGTTATATACATATACATAGCGAACGTGCGCCGCAGACCTGACCTATCACCCATCACGATTATCTTAATATAATATGCGAAAAACGAAAGTTGTCATCACGGCATATCCGATGGAGTTTATTGGAGTAACGATGACGTACCTATATACCTGCAGTATATGGTGTTATCTGCCCATACAGCAACAAAATATGTCTAAAGAGTAAAATCATTGAGAAAAAAAGATACAAACCGACTGTTTATACTGTCTACTGGAATAATAATATTATGCACACGTGATAAAGGGTGTCGAAATTTTAGGGTGTCGTTTTTAGTACGATAACTTTGTCTCACGGGAAATCCGAAATATTATTCAGGTTTTCATATTTTTTTTATTGAACTCTGATTTAATATAAAAATATTTTACAATCTATGCAATATGTCACAAATTGTTGAGTATTTTGAAATTTAATTTTCTTGAGTAATTTACTTATGTAATTCTAAACTAATCTACACTCCGATGGTCCGATGCAATCTGACTAAAGTTTATCCCTTTCAAATACTAAAAAAAAAACGATCAAAATTTGAATATTTTTCGAAGTGGAAACGTTTTTCCTATAAATTCGTTTCTGATCGTTGAAATGGTTTGAGTTTATCTTTCCGTAGGCCTATAATATGACGTATGGCTGCCGCATTACATAACTAGAAATCGCCTGAATGTTTGTCCCTTAATAAATAGCCAGGTCCGGGATCCTTAAAAGATTGACACACGGCGATATATTTTATCCCCAAGAAACCGATTTCTCGGGTACATATAACATATATATATAGACCAGGACAAGCGTCCTCGAGAGTTTACAAGGGCAGAGATATATTCGTCTCTATTCTCCTTAGAATCGGTCGAGGGTCAGTATTGTACAATTATTATTATTTAAAAGTCGCGAGTGACATAAAACAGGCGCATTACGCTTTGCGACTCGATATAAACGTTTCAAACAGTAATCCGTTAATAGCTTAAAGCTTAAAGTAATGGAAGTAATGGCAATTCAGTTATATAATTTATAATGACCGCCGGACACCATATAACCAGCAATATTATATGGTATTACAAATAACGCGAGAAATAGCCGCCATGACTTACCATTATTATATATGTCGTCACCGGCGAACTGTATACATAAATCTCGTTATTTCCGTATATCCTCCGTCGTATATTTTACACCCCAAAAATACCCCGGAACTCCACAGATTTGGTCGTTTAGGGTGTCCCCGGCGAGTATAAATATACACTACTTTTGAATGAATGCATTACCAATGTGAACAGCTCTAATGGATGCGCTACCAAGTAGGTAGTTACCATTATGATAAGTTATGTCCGAAAGCGGTCGTGTCGGCGACAATATTAATTTAACTAAATGGGCACAGTATACACATAATATGCACAGTACTCACTGCTGCAGCACATTACATTATATACTATATTATTATGTATAATGTATAATATTGTATAGTTGTTGTAAGGGTGATCCATTAATATGTCTACTAGCAATACAAAATGCGTTTAAAAATAATCATAATTCATAGCTTGTCTTACTCATCATTATTTTTTTAGAGTTAGACCATTTGGATACCCGCTAACAAAGCCAGTTATTTTGACAACACTTTATTCTAATATAACATGAATAAAATATTATGTACAATAAATACAAATTGATTCTAAAGTGATTTGTGTTTTTGTCAATACTTATAACAAAACGTTGTTACTAGAAATGTTTAAGTATAATATAATAATATGAATTATGATCTATCAAAGTAGTTACACAAACTAGGTTAGACCAACGGTTACCGTGTCTAAGTGTTATAAAAGTTAAAATAATTGTCTATAATTTGTTAATAGGTATACTCAATACCTGTACGATCTGTCTTCGATCCACTTTGTACGAATTATTATGAACAAAAGTTTTCACAATATCACAATTATTATTGCATTACGTCGATGTTATGAATGAGATATAATTTATTATAATATATTTTATATTTTAATAAATACGTAATTTTAAATAGTGAATTAGGTACTTACTATTCATACTTTTTTATTATACCTTGCCTATTAACAATTATTTCACAACCACGTGAATGCACGATCATTATGCGTTATATAAAAGCGACCAACATAATAATATTAATAATACTACGAAAGAATACGAAAAAATATAATATAACCGCCGAAACCCATACCTATTTAATACCGGCGTATCGCTGCTACTTGACTGAAAATCGTTATTTTATTCATGACGCCGGAGGGTTACACGGCTTCTGCTGTTCGCGGGTTCAATTAACCCGAATATAATGATATCACATAATATTAAGAGTATAGCTGACGTATAATACGTGGATCGTCGAAATATCGGGAGATTGCACACTGCACACACGTTGGCAGCAGCGCTGCGGGCTAGTTTTTTTTTCGCTAACGAACGTGCCCGGACGGAGAAAAACCTACACACACAAATACACACGTCACACACACACACACACACTTATAAGAAGCGTCTCCCATACGGGTAATTATGTATAGATGGATGAAAAGAGATATTTTCAATAAATAATTATGTCAGGTTGTGAAATACCTATGTATTTATAAAATATAATATATATATATATACAATCTGTATATTGTATGTATATTTATTGCACCTGAAGGAATTCCAAAATTTCTGATCGAACAGGTGAATCGGTTTAAATTGCACAGAAAAAAAAATGATTTTTATAGGCACGATGCAGTCAAGTTGGAACGCAGCATTGTTCAGAAACGATAATCTTATAATATAAAGATTAGATGGACGATTAGACGAATTGCGTTTTAATACATTTTATAAACGAACACGATATATTTATTATTCTTGTTAATTACCTATACGAGTTTGCATTAATTACCGGCTATATTATAAGCATAACATAATAATTATAATTATAATACCTAATGACATTATTCTCATAATACGTCCGATAATCTGTATTCAAAAACGACAGGGCCATAATAATTATAACATTACACTATATTATATCATATTGTTTAACATAATAATAATATTATGTGAGTGTGTTTTGAACATTTATTAGAAACGTTTTTTGTGACAGCCTAGCAGCTGTAGTTGGACAGCCGTGATAGTTAAAATATATGTTTTTATTGTAGCCACGTGGTGTACAATATATATTATATAATATATATGTGTGAAAAATATACGTATGCAAACACCGAAAAAGATCACTGGACCGGTTGATTAGGTCGTACGACGGATGTGACTTATTGCCGCCGTCGAGTGGAAGCGGTCAATTGTGTCCAGGGGCATTTGGCAGGACAAATGGTGGGCGAATAGTGTAAATTGTAAATATCGACGGGGCGAACGCGTAAAAATAAAAATAGAGAGAGAAAACTCGTTTGATTTACCGTACGTGTAGGGAATATAAAAATGTATTCGATCTGTAAGCGTGTTTGCGATTCAAGTACTACCGAAACTATAACGCAAGTACACGAAATAAAACCTATTATCGATGACTATACATTTATAAATCATAATTCGTAATATATCATAATATACCGAATGTCGAGCCACGGGAATTTCGGGATTATTGTGTGTTGTATAATGAGGTGGTGTAGAATATTATAATATTGTAACGTTTGATATAATATGAGGCCATATGCGACCAGGGCATGTTATATTGTTATAATATTCGCGTAGGAATACAAACATCGTTCATCTGCATAATATTATAATATTATATCGTGCCCGACCTCTGTTCGCGGCATTTTAAGTTCAAGTAACAGTTGTCAATAAACATAAATCGAATTCAAACGAAAGTCGTCACGGAGTTGTAAAATATATTATACAGCATATTATTATTATTATACGTACAAATATTACGACAAATATTTGACAGCGCTGAATTTCTGAGATGTAACAGAGTTATAATATTATAAACTTAAAACTAAGTTTACACAACCATCTTCTATAGAAACGGTTTTAGATTTTCTTTTTTCAAGACGAGCAAACAGCACTGTAGTATTCAATTCAATTATTTAAAAAGCACGCGTTAAATAAATATAAAAATATAATAAATTCCGTCCAACTGCAAGAAGTTATACAATTATTATTATTTTATTTCACCACATAACAGTTATATAACAAAAATATTTTCTCAGACTATTTGTTATAATAACCGAAAACGAGATTATTATTTTCGAATTAACATATTTCTGAAATTAAAATAATAACTATATATATATAAAAACACTTGAAACTGATATAATATAACCGTGTACATTAAACATTTAAATTATGAAACAATTAAATAAGATATTACTATAAGTAAACCCAATAATACACTAATTGTTAAGTTAATTCAGAGCTTTGAGACTATTGTTATATGATAAACTAACAATAATTATCTGCAACATATTTTAAATAATAAAGTGTGTTAGATCGAGTGATTTAGTATTCCAAAGCCTCGTCAATAACATAATATTATAATCTCATTTTAATCTTATAATCATAAAACTTCTTGGTAAAACCGAGTTTGTTTTTTACCCCAATAGTGTACCGAAATAATTGGGTTATAATAGAATTCAATCCACGTTACCCTCCCATGATATATACTTTCTGATTAAATATATTATATAAAAATATTTATTTTTTTTAAATACGTTTTGTCCGCGGCATTGCTGTACAAAAAGATCCGGCTTTGATCCGGATTATGAACCCCCGTGAACGCCACTACAAACAAAAACGGACGGAATATTTTGTAGAATTCAATTGAGGAATGGGGGGATTTAAATTATATTTCTTCTCTCTCTCTCTCTCTGTCTCTCTCTGTCTCTCTCTCTCGCCACCTTCCACCAATATACTCATTCAACTCCCACCACCCTCTCTCGTTCTCCTTTAATGCAAACAGACCCTAGGTAAAGGATTATGTGTCGGGCAAAGAGGATTTAGAATTGTGAGTGCGTCGAAAACAATAGTGATTTTCTTTTTGTTTTTTTTTTTGATGCCGTGTCGGTCTTTTTCACTTGTAATTTGTGGGTTGGGGTGTAATACAATCGCGTGCGGCCGTATACAAAAATTAGTACGATTTGTCATAACGGTCAATATTATGTATGATAGAAGTTTCTATAAACAACACTAATTAAAAAATATATATATGCTATATAATAATTATATTTTTAACAAAAAAAGGAGGTACCTAAGTATATTATTTTATTGAATTTAACATTTGCATTTTATTACTTCACAGGATAATAATATATATACGTATATACATTTCGACCAATAACAATAAATTCATCTACAAAACAATCATAATATGTTATGTATAATATTATGTATTGATAATAGCCAAGGATAGGACATCGACAACAATATACATAATATGCCTGGTTAAATTATGCAATATGCATTCAGTAATGAAATAAAGTATAAAAAAGTATCTTTATAGAAATATTTTTATCTTTGGAGTATAATAATATGATCAAAGGACAGAGACTAAAGAGCTTGGGGTTGATACTTAAACCCCGAGTGTTAGTGACCTTTTATGTGAACAAAGTGTATTGAAATCCTTTAGTATATAATTAATTAAGCTCTTTGGATTAATATAAATTATAATACATATAACCCAACTTTAATTAGCTTCAAAAAGCGTTGAAGTTTATAAAATTATCGAATTTCATTTAATAATGAAAGTCACATGACTTTACTCAATTTTGTCTATACATTAAAAATAAAATGATTTCGACAGTTAAACTTTTAATTTATAAATTAATTAACTTATGTTTCACAATACAATTTTCCTATGCCTATATTATATTAATTTAAAATTATTTACTGAAATAAATGTTTAAACCTACCTTATTGTATTGTTATAAAACCTTTTATAACTAAGGATTGAAAATTTAGAACAAGGTTCCACGTAAATAGGTAGTTAAATTATTTTATTTCTTAATTATATCATCAAGTATACTTAGTACCTAATAGGCTCAGAATAATTTTTCTTATACAATAATAATATTATACCTATCATTAAACTCAAATTTAACACCATCTGTTACAGTGACCCACTTGTAACTTACTGTACAGGAGAGCGACACCCACTTGCCCACCTTTTTTTTAAATTTAAGTTATGGAAATTCTAATCTATTGCCTATATGGATATCGCTTAATATGTAATTAGGTACATTATATAGTTATACTTCTTATTTCATATTTAGATTTTTAAGATGTTTCGTTAGAAACGCACTCGCTGGTGTATAGGTATATAACAATAATAGGAATGAAAGTTATTGACAAACATTATATTAGTTTACGGAAGAAATGTTGTAAAAATTATTATTTTGCATGACAAATGGTTTGAAACCACACTCCACAACAATAATTTGCTAGCGTGAGAATAGCTCCTCTGGGGGTATGAAGCGAAAGTCTGCGTATATATAGGGGAAGCAGTCAGGGGAAATTCTGACACGTTTCCCTGCAGCCCCGAGAGTTCATTAATCACCGAGAGGGCCGCCGTCGGTTTGTCCTGGAAACGACACCCAGTAGGTTTTGGTTTAGGCTGATTAACGACACTGTTCTGTGTTAGCTTTCCTCCGCATATTTGGTGAGGAGTTAAAAAAAATTTAAAAAAAAATAAAAACGAACAAACCACATTTTAGACGAATCATTTGGCTAATTCTTTTTACTCTCGGCTCCTACTTGGCTATAGAGAAGTTTTGGCCAACTTCCCGAATGGAAATCCGGCATTGCTGTCACGCGTCAGACATTTGGAAACAGCTGCATTCCAATGAATGCTAGTAGGGGAAAAAATAATTCTCAAAAGAAACAAAGTTTCTGGTCAAAGTTCGGAGATCAGTTAGTTGAACTATGGTGGAAACCCGGGAATCGAGTTTTTGTTAAGCCAGTGAAATCCGTATACCCTGCTTATTCTTAAAAGTATAATATTATAATGAAATATCTTTTACTTACATATATATATAGCTGAGAGCACCGAGGGATAGAATATATATGCTTTGCGTATACATCCCCCCCCCCCAAGTCCAACACAACGTATATATTATAATACAGTTACACTAAATAATGTTTGCCAAAAACCAAGCGATATCTCTTTTTAGATTATTTTCAAGTTTTTATCAAAAACAATTCCCGCACAAAAACGTCCTAAATATAATTATTGTACTTATCAGTTATAATAATATTGTGTTGAATGCGCGTTATAAAGTCAACGACCTAATATTATATAGGTATCTATACAAAAATGATATTTTTTTTCATTTCCTGTTGGCAGTTAAATTTAAGTGTCATTATAAACTATATACACACTTAGTTAAACAAATTAAGATAAAACTTATACATTTTCAGGTGTGCATTTTCGTATATCACAAGTTTGTTATAATTATAATTTGAGTATAAATGTTCGTATTATATAATAGGTTTTTAAAAATTACATTTTGTATTAGCACCCATGAAATCGCTTAAGTAAAATCAATCTTCGTAGACGAAGTTCTCAAAAATTACAAATCATATATAGAACAGATGACTATAAACTCGAAGCGTGGTCAAAGACTAATGAGATAGTATATCAACAAAAAATTTTAAACAGTAATTTCCCAATATTATAAATCATTATTGATATAAATTCCACGAATCGCAATTGTAATATTATTATTATATGCGAATAACAGTAAATTCCGTATGATAATACTATAACCACAAACCTAATAGACGTGTTTTTTATTCAGAAGATTCATTTCTAAGACCTAAAACCTACCTATAAAATTAAACGTTAGCGCTTAAGTAGGTAATGTGCAGTGTGCGTGAATTGATATTTGATGATAATAAATAAAGAACGAACTTCAAATAATAATACTATTCGTTTTCCTCGCGTACGCTCTATATTCGATTTGTTTAGATTTAAATGACTACTGTAACTAAAACATGCGGTCATTAATTTTCAAAGGCCAGACAAGTACGTACCTACTATTATATGTACAGTAGTTCCAAGTGAACCGGATGACATTCATTAAAAGTTACTAGTGACAACAGACAGGATTTAATTTGAAAATTGTATTCAATATTCACAGTAAAATCTTTTTCTTTTTTTTACTATTTAAAATATGTTTTAACAAAGACTCGACATAAGCTCTTAGATTTATACACCCAAACGCTTTTGTTTTAAGAACAGAGTTTGATTTTTTTCCATTTTAGAATTTATATTAAGCTTGATAATATTATTAATCATAATGTTAAAAACGAAAAAAAAAGTATCCATGCAAACAATTATTTATAAAATCAGAAATTACTTTATTTCTTAAAATACTAAAATCAATTATTTTCTGTTTTCTGATTAAATAATTGTTGAGATAAATAAATCTACAGTAAAACAAAACCTTTAAATTAAATCATATTTATTCTTTTATGATATTTTTAAAATAATTAGTAATAATAATAATTCAATATGGAGGCCATTTAAATATTGAATTTTATAAACTAATACTTTATGTTATTACACAAATCAAACATAGTATTAGAAATAAATATTA
The DNA here is from genome assembly GCA_027563435.1 of Nasonovia ribisnigri. NCBI lineage: Eukaryota > Metazoa > Arthropoda > Insecta > Hemiptera > Aphididae > Nasonovia > Nasonovia ribisnigri. The sequence continues at coordinate 102,525 of JANEHU010000509.1, forward strand.
TTATTAAACAATGAAACACTATCTCGTATATACATGGTATCTAATTAGGATAACTCTAGTCCTCTAATCTATTTAAACTATAATTCCTCAAATTTAAATTAGCATTTAAATCTCTTATAATTTTATAATTTTTTACAGTGAATTACAAGGGATTGAAAAAATAAAGAAAATTCTAACTTTTGCGTAAGACAAGACATCTATTTAAATATTATAAATTACTGTTATTATATCATAAAAACTTTAAATTTAATGTATTGTGAAGTAACTTTTTAAATAAATCAACTCGGTGACATTGTTTTCATTTATAACATTCACCAAGTCGTTTTGATTATTAGCTTTTGTTATTAATATCACTCTTCTTCACAATTATTATTAATTACATTTTTTAAATAACTTTTTTTAAACTTCCAAATAATAACTATACAATATAAAATATCACAAGACATTATATTATATAGACAATAGTATATGCACATACCCTTTTATTCCAGTGGGCATAATATGACACTATACAGATATCATATAATTTGTTTTTGAAAAAATTAGAAAATAATTAAATTCTTCTAGATCACATGTTATGTGAAAGAAAATACATGAATTATTAGTTTTATTGTACTCACAGTACCTATGAATGTTATTGCATTTATTATATATTTATTTAAGCATATGCATGACTTCATTATTTTCGTATTTACATTCCAGAAAAGTAAATAATTTTTTTTTTTAAATTAATCATTTCATGTCTGTGGTAACTTGGTTAAAATAAAAGACCACTTAATCTCTATTATATTATGACTGTATAGTATTATAATAGTGCATGTGCGTGTGTGTGTGTGTGTGTGCGTGTGCGTGTGTGTATACATTATACATGCACTATAAGTACCTTCCATTTCGATATTTTATGTTGATTATTAGTAGGTGAGACCACCGTCGCCGATACCATACTACCGACTTTGGGTTAACCTTATGGATCTATACACCCGGCTATTTCAAATAATGTTTGTTCGGCGATCCGAAAACTACTATATGACCACCACTTGAAATGAATAAGTGAAAAATAATAAAATAAATAACAAAACCGGTGAATATGTGACTCTGCGTGGGAGTGAGCCTCACACACGAGTGCAGTACAAACATAACAACTTCTGAAAAAATGTTTTATACATATTATATAAATACAAAATGTTTTATAAGTATGTGATATACATGACGGGTAAAATAAGAGAGGTATAATATGAATTCCGTCTACGTATGTAGTATATAGTTCGTGTGTGTGTGTGTGTGTGTGTGTGTGTGTGTGTGTGTGACTGTCATTTTGTTCGTCGAATGTATAGACTGGACAAAACGGACTTTCTTTTGTTTTGGCCGTAAGATGAAACCGGAAACGTACTTTTATCCGGCGACATGTCCGGTTCGGAAAGACACACGAATCCGCATTTTACTCACTACCATTATTTACCCACCGCGCACCAAGGCCTTATCTATATCTAGTTCAAAGTTCAAACTATAGGTAGATGATACGCAGAACCCAACCATTTTCGACTATTGTCAAATGCGTGGCCAACTTTAGAAAGCCCGTTTAGAAAAATACTAAATACTAAACGCCATATCATCAAGCCATGCAATAGTGTCCACAACAACGAATTACAAGACCTATCTATTTGAATAACACAAAATATGAAAAGAATATGTAACGAAATTCAATATGGCATAAATAATAATCGCCGCAATAAGCTATCATTCCTCCTAACCGGGAGGGGGGGGTTAATATATTTGAGCATTCCAAAATTATTTTAGTATTAACCACGTATAGGAATATCAATAAATAAAAGAATTAATGTTCTCAGATCAAATTTATATTATATATAAGTACAATACACATTGTATTATATTACTATATATTAATGATAAATTGAAGTACGCGTGGACCGCCATCTCGTCGAAACTGCCAAAAATGAGATTTCAGAAAAAGACGCAATATAATATGTGTTTACGTTATTAATTTTCATGAGGCACCTTTGCAATTACACGTCGTCACATAGCTACACTTTCTCGTACGGAACGTGTAATATTATTATTTATTATATTAAATTGTACATGCATTATACGAAACTATGCATGCGTCATGATGCATTTCTGCGTAACGAATCGAATGGCGAATAACGTCATCAAATAAAGGTTTCAGACACTATAATAATTATTGCACGAAAAAAAAATAGAAAACAATATTATTCATATTGCACGCCTATGAGGTTGTAACACCTACTCGTATTACACACGCGGTATACCTGCGGTTAAAAACAAATAAATACTTATCCGCTAAATTAATTGTAATTAAAACTATACATGAGAGATAAAACGACGGTGATCGCGTGCGTGTAACACAACTCTCGGCAGGAAGTATCTATACAGACGCTAGAACACCGTCCTACACACACACACACACGTATAATAGTAGGTAGGTATTATATTATTATTATTATTATTATTATTATATGTATATTGTGCATACACAGTTATCATCAAAAGCTGAATGCAGTTGCGGTATCAGATTACACGAGTGGCTTACCGCGCGGGGGTGCTTTTCAAACGGCGAATAATAATAATTATTTTACGTCGAAATCCGCATATACGCGATGATACACAATGTACCAACGCCGTATTATTGTAATATTATATACCTACACCTAATAATAAATAAAGTTTTTACCGGATTTCGGTATGCGCACCGCAGCTTCCCGGGCAGGATATTAATGGATACAGGAAAATTCGTCCCAACAGTCGTTTATCAGATAGCTGGCTGGTACGGCGCTGCGGCGGTAAGAGGACAGCTGCAGATAGAAGGAATGAAAACGCCGTCGGTGTATTTTATTTTTAATGCCTACTGAATTAATTTCACTACAAAATGCAGCGATTAATATTTTACACCGATATAATGTTTATATATTGTAGAATATTATATTAATAGACCGTATAATATATGCGATCCAAGTATACGAATTGATGCGAGTTGATGCTGGTAAAAAACGGTTTGAAGATTTCATAGGAAAAAAACTCAATGTTAAGAGTACGCACGACCAACCATTTATAATTTGCCATGTATAAATCTTGTAAAATTAATCATAGTCTCCATAAATTATGATACGCGAATAAATGTTTCGACGCATGTTAATACTTATACAACACGACGAGGGCATCGTATAAACTTTATATACCATAAAAATATGATAAGTTTTGAGATAATATTTATAATTAATATAATATATTTAAATATCACAATATTGGGAATTATAAGTTTTCTAGAGAGTTAAATGGAATAATATTCCAATTTATTCGCAATTTGTTACGTTATAAATAGAAACATAGTTTACAGAACAAATAAGTAAATGCAATTAATGTGTTAATGAAAAAGAAGGCTATACCCTAAGTAATCGATATTTAAGAGATAAACCACTGCCTCTTACATATGAAAAATAAATAAATTAAATATAAATATTAAATCAATAACAAAAACAAAATCTGAATAATCTAATTTATTCAATTGATTATTTTTTTGTTTTCCAGATAGCTATTATGACTTGATGAAACATTTATTGTTATTGTACCTACAGCTGATTAAATATATATATGCAGGCCGAGGGGGCATTGCAGGCCGAGGGGGCATTCAGGCCGAGGGGGCATACTCTTGATATAATTGACAAATTCATGTAAAACCGTTGTTTTGTTTTGTCAATAAACGATGGGTGCCAGAGGAGAAGTAATGCTAACGCGGTTCCTCCTCTGGCACTCGATACCACAAAAAAAAAAAAGAAAAAAAAAAGCTGATTAAATATAATTTGCGTATTTCAATTATTTTTTTCAATACTAGAAATACTACACTGTCTGAAAGTTAACACTATTGCAAGGGGAAATAATGAAAACAAAATATTTATTATTATACATTATATATCATAAATCAACAATACGAAATCGAACAGAGTAAAAATTCCATTTCAATAAATAAATCATGCCGTGATAGTTTTCTTTTTTATGTACAGTATACACGTTATATTATTATGTATAGTATATTATATAGTTTGGTTTAGCCGTTCAGGCCCATTACAACCTCCGCACATAACATGTTAACAAGAAATGTAATGAGACGATAATTTTAGCGAGTTTGTGTTAATTTTTAACCCAATGACCTCCGCAGAGTTGTTGGTTTTTATATTTTTTTATTATACGCAGTAAAGCGTACCCCAGCTTAGAATATTATATACCTATATAAAGTATACGATAAATAAATGTCATGTGATAAAAACCAAACCTAGTTGTATGGACTTATGGTATGGTATGTTATGTTATGGTATAATGGTGGTATTGGTATGACTAGAACAAGGCGCTCTAGAAACGTGAGTAAACGAAACCGTATTAACATTGGCAGACAAGAGGACAACATAATACACAAAATTATGACGATTGTATAAAAGAGAAATAATGATTTTAATAAAGACATTGTATTAATTTTATAATCTAATAAATGACTCCGATCTCGACTTACAATATTATTACAGATGTACTGATGCTAAATAATAAGGTAGGTAGGTGTATTTGTGTAAGTGTGTAACTCGACCTTAAATATCTATATTTATTATACCTTCTATGTTATAATAATATATGAAAATACATAAGATATTATATTGTGTTTAAAATAAATTATAACACTAAGATAGGGAGATATACACGCAAATGAGCGAATGGGTTTTTCATATTTTTTATATTATACATCATGAAACATTCTTGTTATCCGAATCTAAATCAATTAAATTCAGCAAGTAGATACTATATATTATTTTGTTTTTAAATTCAAATAAATAGATATAGTTATAAGTAAGTTGTAAACATGTATGTGATTAATTATTTATGGCTGCATAAGAAATACGAATACCATTATATTATTACAGGTAACCTAGGCATATATAAATATGTATACGTAGCAGTAGGTATACGGTAATATTATTATTATACACTGCCAAACTATAAAACCTAATTGATTCAAAACATGCGATTCAAAAGTTTGGTTACGAAACCATCGTGAACTATATAAAATAATAATATTACATAAACATGTAATGTCCTGTTGAGTGCGACTATAAATGGACCTAATTTTAAAAACTGCGTACAACATAATAACAATATTATTATACAGTATAATAATATGTCGATAACATGGTAGTTGAAACGACCAAACGAACCCCCTTCATCGAGATTTGCATAAAATCGACCTGAAATATTATCGAGTTCACAATAAATTATAAACTCGACCGATGACGGGAATCACCGGTATTATAAAATTATTATTTCAGTCTTGTAATTATTGATTCCAATTGGCCCATTATAAACAAAAAGCGGTTTCGGCGTACAATATATAAGAGAGGGGTGGTAACAAAGCGGCGACATTTAGCACGACACTAAATTGAACCGTGAACCTATTATTATACACAGGCGTCTATACCGAACTAATAAGTCAAACAACAAGCGTATCAATCTCTACAAGTCCCCGCACTATATCAGCAAACACGAGATAAACTTTGGGGGCACGTGACCAATTTAGTTCGGGTTGTATCGAAAGAGGGCTGCCGCACAATGGCCGGCCAATGGTTATCAACATATTATTGTATATGTAATATAATACGTATAATTTACTAAAATGCATGTTTAATAATGCGAGAACCTTGAGTGCGGAATAATAACGGACAAAATAACGAAATGACTGAAAAGGAAGAACAACGGTCATTATTATACACAAATTTTAGGTTATATTCTCAAGTAGGTACTCGTTAAAATTACATTTAAAATAAAAATGAAAAAAAATGAAAAAAAAATATAAATAAATAAATAATAATAATAAAATTATTATCAAGCTATTATGAAACCGAGGCATATTATAAAAAACCCATCCAAAATCCGTTTTCCAGGTCATTAGGCTGGGTTCCGGATTAACAAAATTATCACGGTTTCATATTATCCGATATAGTAATTTGTATTATGATGCGCATTGCTTCTTATTATTATTAAATCTTTTTATCTTTTTTTTTTTTGAGAACCCCTATTCGCGCCACCCCCGTCGGATATTTATAATGAATCATTGTAGGGGCAAATCCGTACAACAAAGATGGCAATTAGATCGGTGACCATGTCACCCCGGGGACCGAACAATCGATTGTAATGAACTCAGAAAATGGTAGTCCAAAAAAGTGCGTAACGGCCCAAGTTATAAAAATTCAAATTGTTGTCTTTCTAATTGTATATCCAATATCCATATAATAGTACAATATGTATATGACGTATAATATATTTACTCGCATGCATGTACAGAAATAAGAGCGAGCTGTCAGAACCGATTAGACATTTGATTTATATATACTATACATACACACATACCCGAGACGACCGTAATAACATAATATATTATTATAATATATCTAATGTAATGGTGGTGGTGATGGTGATAGTTGGAGGACCAAAAACCGTCTGCCGTCCTATATATATAGTGTCAAAACTATAATGTATACAGACGCGCAACTGAATGGGAACAAAAGCTCGACTTGAGGTCGGCACCACAATATTATACCACACTGCACGCAGACGTCACCACCGAGGACCAAACAGAGTTTCGTTCGTTCGTCAGCCCCACGATAAGCCTGGCACAGATTAAATTCGTTACCCTCCCGTTCATGGTCCGTTTAGCAGAAATACGATCTAATGTCTCGTCAAAGACTCTTCGTCAGGTTTTTTTTTCAATTTCGGCAGCGCGCTATCGGATTAATACACAGTGTGTTTTGGCGCGGAAGAGTCGTCGCCGATGATGATAATAATACGCCCCGCTGTTATATATATACTTGCAGCTATTATACATCACACACACACACGAGCGCCCGATAGCGATGACAACGAGAGATCAATTTTTTTTTCGGCGCAGTGAATCATTTGAATCGAATATATATAATAATATGTCGTTATATTTGAACCGAACTGCGATGCAGCTGTCGCGTCCCTGCGAATCAGCTGGATTCCCGATGCGTGTACATCGCTGAGAGAAGAAAATAATATATAATATTATAACCTGCAGCAGCAGATGTCACACGACCGACGACGTCGCCGCTGCAATATATTATATGGGTATATAAGTATTACACGATTCACGATTTAAATACAATGAAAACTATATTAAAAAAAAAAAAAAAAAACAATTTTAGAAGTCAACGCAAATCGGAATTTGTCAGCGAGAGCACGTGTTATAGGTACCTGTACTTCTTCTTCACCACTATTATAGCTGTTTTCCGATACGAGAAGGCGTGTACGGAACAGGCTTTGTCGCCGCAGAGACTTTTAGGGCACATAATATTATTTCATATCGCCCACGCCGGACATACAAATATAATATAATATAAAGATGAGACACACCTTTTCACACATACACATATACATATATATATATATACTGCTGCAAACACCGCGTGTTGCCTACTAGCTGCGGCTATCTATATATGTTAAGTACACTCGGAATGCCAGCGGTACGGTATTTGAATTATTGCTGGTCTAATGAATCGGACACATGATTTATCGGTACGCGCCGATAATAATTGAACGCCGGGCGTAAAAACGCAATTACTCAAAATAAGTAGCCACCTCGGTGCCCCGTCCCACGCTCCCCCGTGGCATGGGGTCCACCTCGGGAAGGTTTTTACGTGTATATACCGATATAGTATTATATATACCAATGTGAAACAATAATAATCGCTCTGTAAATCAATACATTATAATAATTTACTATATATGTGTGTGTGTATGTGTGTGTGAGTAAAGGTAAGATCTGACGACGATGAGAAGAAAACTAATAATGATAATAATACTCGTAGGTATACTTAAACTTTATAAGATATATTCATATAGATAGAAGGTATGTATGGTACAAGTTCGACGAGTTTAACAATACTGAAAAAACGTAATTTTTTTTTTTTAATCTGACCTTTGAATCCCATAAAAACATTTTTTTTTTATAGATAACCGCGAAGGAGAAATATTATGCTGCAGGTTCGCTGCGAAGCACATTTGTCAGTGTTCGATGTTTTAATAACCGAGCGTAGGTAGGCATATATTATATGCATGACTATTACGAGATCACGTTGTCATCATTATGCGCATATTTCTAGTACTAACTAGATGGTAGGTGGTGTCAACTGTAATCACTCGTATACTATATTTTACTGTTTGAAATATATCCAAAATTTCTTAGGTCTTTGCATAATTTATTTATTACTGTATTGTGTTTGTCTATTTTGACACAACAAATGCCTATTAGTTCATAGTGTCAAAGAGTACAATAATCGAAAATATTAATTTAATTTTTGTTGTTCGTAATATTTGAGATATTGTAATACACGACGACAATATGGTAATATTACGCGGTCTTAAGTAATAACTATAATATGAGATATGCGTAAACATTTTTGATTGGCTTTATTTTATAATAATTACAAAAAAGTTAACAACTTTCATCTATTTTTTTATTAAATGGTAACAAATGATAAATACTAATCAAAAACATTAATAGTTAGTTTATATTTTTTAAAAAAAGTTAAGCAACTATTTTAATAATAGTAAAAAACTATAATAATGATAGTAGTACATAATATGTGTCTTAAAAATTTTTTTTTAATTGTAGACTATATTTTCATACACAAACCTATAGTATATGATGTACTGATTTTGGATTTAAATAATACCAAAGTAATGATATATTTATACTACAATAAAGTGCAAAAACAATGACTTTTATAAACGTTTCTGTACAGACGGAACAAAGGGTTTTTTTGTTGTTTTATTTATGGCTATCATCAAAAACCGTTTGGCGTGAAAACATCAACTCGCACAAAGACTGTGTATGCGAGGTTCAAGTTCAATTAATGCACAAGGTAGCAAAGGCCACGAAGCTATATATTATATATATATATATGCGGTAACAAAAAGAGGGAGCCGGTTGCCCAGGCAACCGGAAAACTTCCCCCACAAAGCTTTCCGCAGCAGGTACCCAACAGCATCCACACGCAGCAGCTACAGTGCGCTCTCTCTCTGTTTCTCTCCATCACAGATTTTGCCCCGTCAAAAGTGGCGATACCCACTTCACTACACATACATGCACACACACACACACACACACACACACACACACACACACACACACACACACACACACACACACACACGCCATCATCATCCATTACTCCGTTTCTCTTTTAATATAACAATAATAATAATAATACGGACGTTACAAACAGCGGGGAAGGACCGCGATGAATATTTCTTAATGGAATCGTATATGATGCATACCGAGCGTGCCGGACGAGTGTTATGCTACTACTGCGCAGAGAGAGAATAAAACGAAAAAATTGTTAAAAATAAAAATAAAATAAAATGTTTTTATATCTCCTCGTAATCTCTACCCGTTTGCGTGTATACCTACACGTACCCTTATGTGTAGTGACTAGAAATACATATTTTTCGACATTGTGAGTAGGTACTATATATTATACACACAACGAATCTGCGATCGAATATCTCTCAATAAAGCGCTCTTTGAACGGACACACTGCTAGCGCTGTAACTAATGTACAACCTATAATACGACGTCGTAAAGTATATAAATATATAATAACTCGAAGTATACGACTGGAAATTAAACGCATTAAATTACTGCTGTTTCCACGTTTGATGGCAATAATGAAGAGGGCAGTTGTTGTAGGTACTTCAATTGACCTGTCTGCCAGACAGGTATATTATGCGTGCGAATAATATATATATATATGGATCGCTCTCACTTTCCCCTTTTTGTTTTCCGGAAGGGCGATCATATCATACCATGAAACGGATCCCCTCCTTATAAATATGTATATATATATACGTACATAACCGTTGTAATTATTCAGGGTTTCAAAAACTAACAAGAAACAAACTCTAAGAGATAATTTTATTTTTCATTACAGCCAAATATGACGAATATTCTCGCGCCGTACTTTACACTACTCTACGGTATAAAAATTAAATTGTATTGTAAATTATTCTACGCTATATTTGAATATCTAATATTTGTATGATATATTATAGGTATGTTCTACCTACGATGCATAGTACTATTGATTATAATAGAGACTTAATATCCAGCAAACTACTGCAAGTTTAGAAGGTAATTAAAATAGTCAACCTAAATAGTATAATTAATGTTGTCTATTCAAACACCTTCGAAGAGAAAATAATGTTAAATTTCAAACTAGTTTAGTAGGTATTTTAATTCTGTAAATATTTATACAACATAAAATTAAATCCTAAGTAAGTATAAATTATTTTATTTTATTGTATAATATTATTATATAGTACAATACTATTATGTTTTCAAAACTAACTGCAAATGAATACTTTCTATTTGTTTGTTCAAAAGTTAAAAGTTATTGAAGTATTTTTTTATTAATGAAAAAAGTATCTATTTTGCGAATATAATTTCAATGCAACTTTAAGAGATGTAATTTTTAGTTTTTACACTATTGCACTGTAGTTATTTTAATAATACAATATCACAGATTTTAAATAAGTTATAAAATAATGAATTTCTCTTTTTTGAATAAAATATAGGTATGGGTACATGATAATTAAAAATTAAGTAAAAGCAAACTATTTCACACAACAATGTAATACAAATTTTAAATTATGTTTTGAATTTATTAGCTACTTATTAAAAATGTAATGGAACCATGAATACTGTGATAATTTTAATTTATACATCAATCATTTTTTCTTTAATAAACTTAATATTATTATTATCATTATTATTATTCGCTAGTTATTCTTTAAGTCTGTTTTAATTTAAATTTAAATTATTAAAGTTTCAAAGTTATGAAATCAGAGTTGATTAAATTCTTAAGGTTATATTTAAAAAAAAAAATAAATTGAAAAATTGGTTATGACACTTCACAATACCACAAAAGCCATTGTAATGTATGTGTATCTCTCATATATCAAACACTGTCCGAAAAAAAAATCAATTTCCCAAGAAATTTCACAGAAATGAGAAAAAAGGGAAAAATCACAAAATAATTGAAACCATCCTTTCTCACTGATATGTCATTAATCATCCACACTCACACACGCATTCACATATTCTCTCTCTCACTCTCTCTCTTTCGTTATTTCTCACCTGGAAACGTGTTTAGAAAGAAAAAAACCGTTCCACACTTATTTTTTTCCACTCTGGACACGATTGAGGAAAAAATATTATTGAACTAGATATAGGATAGCATCATAGACGTGCAACAAAAGGGCATACTGCAGCGGCAGCGTTAATTAGATATTTTCCGAGGAGCCACCGAGATCGTTGGAAAATAAATTAACCGAACGCCGAGGGGGTGAAACGTATTTCGGTAAGGGCGAGCTGGAAAAACTTGCGGCTTGAACTCGCAGGCCAATCCTGAACGGCACAAAACGACACAATAACACGCGGATATATTATAGGAATGTACATTAGGTACATAGTTACCAGCTATATATTATAATATGTATATAGCTCACGCACTGATGTCGTACCATATATATAGGTTGGTACGCATAATTGGATTTGATTGGTCTGTCTGTCGATCGAATTAACGGCGAATTGGTTATTTTAACGTGAATACTGGATAATGGACGTCATGTTTAACCACCACTGTTCCACACAACCCCCCCTCCAACACAGCTCATGACCACCCCCGTGAAAGGGAATGACTGTATAACTTGTATTCGGCGCGGTGCTGGACACGTATCGTGCATGCCAATCAATGAGCGATGGGTACAAAGTCAAATACGATTATACCCGAATAATTATTATATGTACACGTATCGCGGGAAAACTCTGGTTGTTGTATACGACGTGTACTGCGAGTTTTATCATAGGAATTGTTCAAATAACGTCCTTTCTATTATAATATAGGGCACTTCAAAAGTGAACGATACATTAACGATTCGCTTAGGATTTCAACTATAAAGTTAAAAATATGATCGTTGGAAGACGGCGATATTTAGTCTAATATTTACAATTATTTTTTGTGTAGGTACCTAGTCTTAGGTTTATAGTTGAAAAAAAAATGTTAACGTTTGATAGTAAAATTATTGAATTTAAATCGGGCATACACCAGCAAGTACTATCGCAGGTAAATTATATTGTAACTAGGTATCTTATCCTTTAGTTTTAAAGATATTTATTTCTATAAACAATTAAATTCCAAAGATGAAATAGGTAATTTTATTAGATAAATACAATCGTATAATATACCTACGATCTACCTATATTCACAATGGAACTTTAGTACATTTAAAGTAGGTAAGGAATGTTTCCAAATTGTCCAAATCGTTTTATCATGTAAAAAGTATACAATCAGAGGTTTGCACCTTAAAATTTTAAATCCTGTCAATCGATGGGGGAAGGAGTGGTCAAGACCTTAAACCCACCACCTTGGGTACGCCGATACTATAGGAACCATAATAATACGAAATTGTTAAACATAAAAAGTAAAAATTGTCTAATTTCTTGAACACAATACTTATATAGTTATAAATAATAAACCATTAAAATAGTTGCTATAGTGCATAATATACAATAGCTATAGATACATTATAAAATAGCAATTCACCGTTGGCACTTTTTAAAATTAAAAATCAACAATATGTACTTTTGAAATGACGCACGAAATCATTTTAAAAAGTGATTTCGAAATTATGATGTAAGTTTTTTTTTTTAATATTATTTCCTTTAGACAACAAATATATAGTGTCATGTCCCTCACATAAAATCTACAAGTCACAAAAAGTTTAGCTTTCTAGTATTGGTAAGTTCAACCGAGGTCGCCTTTATGTATGCTACAGGCTGTCTTTTGGACTGTAAAAAGCGAATTTCACTAAGCGAAAGGAAAAGGGGAGCAAAAAGTTTGTGTCGTAAAAAGCGTGGAAAGGAGTTTCGTCCACAAAGGGTGACTTCGTTCATAAAAATCCGGGAGCGCGTGTAAATAAAAGACACAAAGTCATAAAAAAAGGACGTATATCCAACAAAATTAAGACCAACGTCCGTACAAACTCGCCATAATATTTATACCATAAATCTGCTTTAATTTATACACTTCCCACGAATTATAGGTACGATTTACGATTAACGAATACTCAAATTAAGTTGTATTTAATTATATTATAACATATAGATGTTTCCCAAATTTGTTCTACAATACCGAAGCCATAAAATTATTATATATCAACAATTCTAATATTTATATATAAGTACCTAAATAATTACAATTTTTGTTTTATTTTTATACTTGGTTTAAAATTGCATTTTACTTACTTTGAAAAATTCGATAAATTGTAATTTTAGATAAATTAAATAAATCATGCTTTCATATGTGATCGATGTGTTATGTCAATCGGATATGCAACATAATTCATTTTTATATTTTTAATAACAATCATTGCAATATTTCATATTATGCATTATTGAAAATTGAAAACTAATCACGTCATAAATTAAGTAGGTATTTACTCATCTATACGGGTTATCGGATTGATACCATTATTTAAAAAAAAGTTTGACATTTCATATGAAAAGTCATATTTTTTTATAATTATTATTCAGAACGAGTAAAAGCACATTATTACAATTATAACGAATAAGCCCCATCGCTATGTCCTGTGATAATATATGTATAGTATAGGTATGTAATAATATAATTATACGAACATAATTATATAGACGTTATTATAATGTCGGGCGTGTTCGCATTTTTAACACCTATTATGACGTGAGTAAAGCGCCTATATAAACATAATATTGTCCACCATAATATTAATTAATATAAAACTATGGTGTTGATTGAAGGGAATGCTTTTTTCGTCATATTTTTTTTTTTAATGTGATAAAAAATATTACCTGCTACTTGAAGAGTCGCGTTTCGGCTCACTTCTGTACCGGCCACGTTTTTGGCAACGCACCAGTACACACCACTGTCTTGTTCTTTTTTATTGTGCGCCACTCGCAAGAAAAACAGAGAACCGTCGGAGAGGATCACCTTCTGCGAAGACCTGGCTCCGTTATCACCACCTCCACCGGCCGCCGCTCCATTGGGTGGAATTTTTAACAGTTCACCGTCTTTGTACCATTCGATTGTCGGCTCCGGGCGGCCTTCCGCTTTACACCCCAAAGTGATCGGTTCATTTTTCGGCACTGTTATATCGGTAGGATGCTCGGTGATTCTCGGTTTTCTGTATTGTCCTAAAACCAAAAACGAATTCGTTAATATTACAATGCAATGTATCTATTAATATATTATATAGGTATAGATCATATTTTCAATAAATACGATTAATTGACTATATGGAAATTTTAAAAAATATAATGATAAAAATATTTTGAACGTATATGGTTTTGGCCGCCTCCAATTATACTTATTATTACCTATAGGGCGCTAAAAGTTTTATACTAAAACACACTCAAATAATAGTGTAGTATTTTTGGGGGTTTAGTTTCTGAAGTTTTTTGTCAATAAACAAATATTATGTTCCATTCTCTACATATAATATTTATAATTTGAAACGTCTAGTATATATAGAGACCATTCAGTGATAGAATTCTACATGGCATTTTATGTTTGTTATTCTTCATCTACAGTCATAATACAACTTCCAACACAAATTCTTCATTGGTAATATAGTTGTTTTTATTCTTAATTTTTAGTTAAAATTTCAATTTAGAATAAAATAAATCTGCATTCAACGGTGGTAAAGATACCTATACTGATACTACTACATATAATTAGATACAACTGATTTTTAATCGACTGATATTAAAAAAATTGTTTTATTGAAAAAATATCGCTGTTTTGAAAAAAAAACACTAAAGTCACGCAAAGTGTAAAATATTATTTTTGAAAGCTAAACTGCACTGCATTGGTCTTTCCGCTAATTTTAAAATTAAACCATCTTGTGACCAAGTAAACTAACATTTTGTGTTCATATATTATACAGTTTTGGTATTTAATTAATTAATCCAACAGCGATAAAATGTATAATATCAGCGGCAAAGCCACTCGGGAACATCTATAGCGATGAGCAATAACGCGATATGCGAGCCGTTAAGATATAATGCCCGGGTAACTCGAGAGGAAAATTATACTGTAATTAATAGGAACTATTAAAAACCACAGCAAGCACATATATAGGTTATGCAATGGGCCCTCATCCGATATCATCATGCCCAAGTCATAACATGCGTTTATGGTATAATATTATGTATACCGACGAGTTCGTATGTAGCTTGAAAATTAGAAATTATTCTGTTATCCTTCTCGAAAATAAGTAAATAAAATAGATACATTTATGTAAATATAACATGATATCATGCTAGGTTCAAAAGATTAACGAACATAGAAAATATAATTACAGAATAATTTTGTAATAACAATATTTAAATTTTAAATATCGAAATATTTGAATATAATATTATATATCCACTGCTCAGTGCGATAGCTATACCTATTTATTTTATTATCGTGATAGGCGTACAAAAATTTGAATAAAAAAGATACATTTAGATATATATGTATAGGTACCTACTTATATATTGAAATCAATCGACTAAGTACTTAATAGCTAGAATTCTAAACATATTATAATACGACAAACACAGCTGCAGCATATAGTATAGATAGGATATAACGACTAAAGAAGCCTCAGGCATCCATTATAATATAGAGTTAAACCCAACCACTCATAATAACCGGCTAGGCTATAATCATGGGCACGAATCATCATCAGAGATCTATAACATATATATATATTACATCTTTGCAGTCAAATTAAATAAGCTTTGATATTGCGAACCACGAGTATATATTTACCAATTGCGAAAACCTCGATGCGTATATATTGCCGGTCGCTGCCGAACTTACTACTATTATATATACAGTTAAACATTATAAACACACAGACACACACAGTAGTATAAATGTATAGTATATTATATTCAAAAGTTCAAAACGTTGGATGCATGCGACCAGTAAAGTTCGAGAACGACGACAACAGCTGCTGCTGCTACTGCTGTTGCTATTGCTATTACGAATTTATTCACTTTGAAGAATAAAAAAAGGGAAAATGAAGACTTTTTACCGATCGTAACTCAAATATTGGATATAAATAAATTTATCCGTCACTATATTGATATAACAGGTTCGCGTTTAGTTCAGTACAGTTGGTTGTAAACATATAAGGAAGTACTTGGTTATTTTTCATTTAAATGTTCGCAATGGAGACGATTAGAACAATCATATTCAAACGATGTCGATTTTATACCATTCAAACGTGTAAATACATTAATAATTATTATGATTTCAAAAAAGTACTTAAAATGGCCGAGCTGTATAAATAATAAGTATAAAAGTTTAGCCAACATATACCACGTTAATACTCAGTATAGCTATATATTATATATGTGTAGCCAACGTCGTGAATGTATCAATCGGATCTAATAAGCGTATTAAGGTCAGCGGAATTGTTGACATTAACCAAAAGCAGATGTAATTTTCCTATATATATAATCCCGAAAGGGCACTATAAACACTCGATTTCTAGACACAATTCATAATCCTCTTAAATCGTTTAAGACGTCGCTGCAGCGGCGTATATATCATCGTTAGACTGTTTACGAGTCTCATCAAACATTAAACAAAACCGTAAAATCTAATTGCCATTGAAGATTATGTTTTATACTCATATGTGATACCTACTTATATCTGATGAAAAATTATATCGTCGACAAATATTTTGTTAAGACCTTATCTAATCCATACTAAACATGTCAAATTATTATATTATAGTGATACAATTAACAAATAAAACAATATCTCAACGATGCGATGATGTTTGATCGTGCCATAATTATTATTATAGTTCACAGTTTAAGAGAGATGATGGTTTTATTCAGTCAATTAATACGGAGAGTTAATTGAATTTGAATAAACGTACGTACTATAATAGATAATAGATGTCGTTTAAGAAATAAAATTAATAAAAAGAACAATTAATTGAATTCAATTTAACATGAAACTTTATAATAAATTGATCTACGTATATCAATTATAGCTATAATACATAATTATAAAGCGAGAAAAAAAAACAATTTTTTTATCACTCATACTAGCAATGATAACAATTATACTTCATAAGAGACCGTCCACATTTAAAACGTGCCTTATATAGTTATATTATTATTTTGTAATACTATGCAGGTATCAATAACTATTATTCGCGATCAGTTTACATCCTATATGATCATATATATACGTAAATAAATTATTTTACTCTTGGAAATCGCAATCCGGCCGTTTAATACTATAGGTACCTGTATGGAATAAGTATCCATAATGTGTGTGCTTTATTGATACGATGCGCTGTGAGATGGTTTAAAATGAATTGTCGAACCCAAAAGTGATATAAATATAATATCATAATATATATACCTATATAATTGAAAAATGCGAAACTATATATGGCAGACGGACAACCCAGTTTATGCGATCATAATCTAGCAGCAATGCGTTCCGAAAATGATAAAATATTTATATAACTTTTCAATTTCCCGAAACTGCACTTAGTATACCACGCGCGCTCTCGGTCGGCAACAATATTTTAGCGATTTCAGCGCCGCCGTAGTGCACATTAATTTTTATCGCCGCGAATAACTTTACTCTTTATACTCCCGACCTACGTCTCTTCTCCGGAGATCAACTGTATTTCCGGAAGTGCATCGTATATAGTTATAAAGTCTTTTGTGTGTGTATGTGTGTATATATAGGTATACATATCCGGCGGAGCAAGATTTACAACCGTTAACGCGCCGAGTGTATTAATTTTATTTATTTTTTCTCCTCCGAGGGCACTCGGCGTTGAGTTCACGGTCTGTTTGAAGCGATTTGACACCGCACTATAAAATAATCAGCTGCGATGGTTCTTACGCGTCATAATAATATTACAAATCCGTCGAAATTTCAATGCCGCCGAGCGCCACAACGACGACATCTAATATTTAAGGTCGAACGTCGTGAAATATCATAATGCGGCTGCAGTGTACAAGCACTATTTTTCTTTCTCTCTCTCTCTCTCTCGTCTGATCTCGTCCGATTCGGTCTTTCGAGTTTAAATAATTGTTACGGTCCAACAATGTAGGAAAATATGCATATGAGAAAAAATCTCAACATATAGTTTAGAGGTCTGGTGACAGTTTTCGCAATTTCGTTTGTATAATTTAATGAATGGCCTGCGCGACTGCTCTTCATCGTGTCATCTTTCGTGATTTAATTACCCTGATGAAACAAACGATTTATACGCCGCCGAAATCACTAACGCACACACACAAGAGCACACACAAGTCACGTCACGATTTAGTTATCGAATTTCATCTTTGCTGTTATATTATACACTGTAAACGACTTCGATTTATTGTTAAATACATACAAAGATATATGGTAAAGACTACCAGCTAATATACTGTTACTTAATTACCATCGATTCAAAGCGGTCTATAATTTATTAATATTAAAGCTCGACGAGAAATCATATTATATATAATATCTACTTTTAATGAATCAAATTAATAACGAAACTATTATATATTATATGAAAAAACGTATCATTTTTAATGTTTTGTGATCACATAATATTATAATATAAATGGCTATAAGAGTTCGTGCGATGTACCGCAATCAATATCGAATTCGGTAGTTATATAGAGTGTCGTGTTTCCGTCTTTGCCCTCGACGCGTCTGACCTGCACTACCTATAATAAAAAGAGGTGTGATGTATTATGATACTCTTCTACAGCCACCCCTGCTAAAACATTCATAACTATATTTGAATATGGCAGGTGGGAGTCAATAATTATATTAGGACGACTTTTGAAATATTTAAACGAATAAGTACATTTCAAAAATCCTTAAATTGACCGTATCTAGCATTATTATTGAGAAATGCGAAAATGGCTATCACAATATTTTTGTTTAAGTTTAAGAACGCTAAAATATATTAAATCGTTAGGCATTTCGCTGTTTACGAGCAGAGTAAAAATTTTAAAAAATACATAGAAGAATCTTGAATTAAATTTTCAAACCTTAGATTTAAAAAGAACATTTATTATGAATTTCTAATTGAAAATAATTTGCACACTTTCGTGATTTTTACGTATTTTGCTAAAATTTGAACTTTAAATGCTTATAAAAAAAAACTGTGACTATAGATTTTTATATTTTCCAAAATTAATTATAACAATATATTAGGATCCTTGTATTAAATTTTCAAGCTATTTTACCCAACAAATAGGTACAATTTTATTGACATTCATAGAAAAAAAACCTAAGAAAATAAGAAACTGAGTATGTCCGTAAACAGTTCAAAAAAACAATTCAAAATATTTTTAAAATGTTATCGTGTATAGAAAATGCTTATATAAACAACCAGTGAAAATTTTATGTATTTACAGTCATTTTTTTTAAAGTTATATCAAAATCCAAAATCGATTTTGCTGAAAACCAATTTTTCCTTAATTTTTCTTTGGTTTTTCCCTGAGCTTTTGAAAATAATTGGGAATTTTAAAAAATGACCTCCCGAAGCACCAAATAGATTCACTTTCCCATCGAACAAAATATTTTCGAAGAAAATCGAAGCATTATTTCGACTTCTTACCGTGTACACAGACACAAAAAAAAATAAAAAACACACATCATTGCAAAATCAATACATTCATCGCTCCGTTCAGAATCTAAAATAAATAATATTGTCGGGGACTTACCATCGCGGAAAAAACATAGATACCGTATACCGTATATTATACCTTGAACTAGGTAACTCAATAGGTATGTGTGCACCAAGAGAACGATGAATCGAATTGAAACGAGCGTACCTATTCGTTTCGAATAATATTTTGAGCTGGCTGGTTTTGTTGGACTACTATAGTCAACGTGTTGTTCTCACACGTGGGGTACACCCGTCAGGTCTATACAACTGTCGATGTAAACGGTTTTCGGCGTACCTCAAAATATATACAATAATAACATACACATATATATATATACCAATATAATATATTTTATAGTTGCATGTCACGTGCATTCGTCCCACAACGACCGGTCAATTTGTTCCCGATCGTATTTCGCGTATATATTTGTCGACAAACGCCCTTATTTTCACTCGCCCAGATGCAGTGTTTAATGTCATTTCGGATAAACAGTCGGCGGGGGGTAGCTAGCTGCTGCTCGCACCACCCCCTCGTATTAGTGTGCAGTGCATATACGATATATAGGTACCTACAGTAACCGGATGCGTCTCGCACACGCTGAAGATTTAAAACCGTATACGCGCGGTTATATATATACACATATAACCGTATACTATGTATATATATTATAATAACGCGAGGTACGTGATTAAATCGCGAAACAAAGACCTTATGTAATAATAATAACAACAGCTAGGTATATAGTATAATAATATACGGAAAGTTAGAATTTCTACACCGATAATTATCGCGGTGCTTTTATAATCATTAATTATACAACCGATGTCACACTCGATTGTAGTACTTATATTATAATATAGTATGAACATAAAATTATCACGCACGATCGAGCGAAAGTGTAATTCGAAGGAAACGTAATATATATATATATAGATAATTTGTGAACGACATTTTACGATCTGACAGCGTTTGTACATTTATGCGCTGCACATTATAATAATATATAGAAGCACAGAGAATAGATTGCTTTTAATTCGTATTAACAATCGTATATGTATACGTATCACTTAGATATGAGAAAATTTTTTTAGTAAAAACGATAGAACTTTCTAGCATGAGAGTTTTTCTGTGTTTGACACGTTATATCGTGCCACATATTAGATAAAATATTTTGAAAGTTTCGGATCAACTGCAGTTTAATACTTTAAAATGAAGAAAGAAAATGAACTTTATTATTGTTACCCCTAAAGTACCTAATGTTGATAACATAAACTTCAATGCCACAGTATAATCATTTTAAAATGTAGCGCTATATTTACGTTTTTTTATTGTGTGCAACTCAAAAGGGTGTTGAAACAAACTGAAAAGGTTTCGTAATATTTTTTTTTAAAGTATTTATAAATTAGATTCAATGAATGTGTATAGTACTATACTAAGGCAATTCAAACAATACCCAGATGTTTAATAGATAAAGTGTCAGCATGTTAAGTTACGGTATTAAATAATAAAAAACAATGGCTTCATATTAATAAAAAATATTTAATTAATTTTAAAATAAAATCAAAACGGTTGTAACCAAGTTCATGTAACTACTGAAATTATTTTGTTGCGATTAACGTTTAAATGAAAACATGTTTACAAAATAAATGCAAATATATTATATTATTTTATGCATACAATTCATGTGAAACATAAATAATAACGTATACCTACGATGTCTGATTTGAATAGTTTTTTAGGCAAAGTTTTTATATAATAATAATAATAATACCAATTATAGTTTGTACATAACAAGTTATTTTATTCATAGTATTTTTGAGTCCTTACACAGTTTTGCGAATAAAAAACTTTGGTATCACAAAAATGTAACCAACACTTCATTGCCAAATCAATAATTATTAAGATAATGTTATGCACATTTGATAAGAAAAACTTAATTTCTGCGGGTAAATTCAATTATATAAGTACCTATATACTTTACTCGTTTTTTTAGTATTTTTTTTTAACTGCCAAATTTAATTAATGGTAAGGTCTGAATTTTAGGACTTTGTAAGTAACATATTGTAATACATACATCACGCATATATGACTTAAGTGGTTTAATACCATTTCGAATTCACATAATATCTGCAGACTGCGGTATAATAATATGATGACTCAGTATAACGAAGACAGTATAAATTTATCCTTTAGTGTTGATTAAATATATGGTTTTATACAGAACACATAATACTTTACCGTATATATAGAGGTCTGCATAATCTTATTTTGTTAGATATTTAATGAATTATACGTCGTATTCATATTATGTAAATGAGAAAAAACTCCTCGATTGAAATATGATAAAAAAATATAAACAGATAAATGTTTTTTTTTCTTTTATTTCACATCATAATATAATCATATTTATATTCACTATAAACTGAACGAAAATTTAGTGGCAGCATTAGTAAAATGATTATTAAGTATAGATTACATCTTGTTTTATAAATTTAAGAAGGTTCACAATAAACATTATAGTTAAACGAATTATATACAAGAATTTTTTTGATGTTTTTGATTTCTCAGTATTGGTGTCTGAGATCCGGATTAACGGAGTACATATAGTTTACCAATGTAAAAACAAAAATAACAAGCAGAATAACAGGTTTTACATATCAATTACACTCAAACTCGTATATATTGAATTGTAGATAGGTACCTATTTTTAATTTATTTGAAATAATATGAGTAATAGATACGATAGAGCTACTATAGGGTAGTTTCATATTAAATTAGTTTTACCTAATTAAATACCCAATAAACACTATAATATTATATTACCTTTCACTGATAATTATTATTATAATTTAAAATTCAATACATACAGATATAGGTACAGGAAATGCACAAGGAAAATGTAAGAAATAATAATAAATAAATGTCTTTGATATTTTGTTTTATGAGATATTTTACTCATACAAATAAAAGTAAGTACAAAATTGATAGTTTAAAAGTTAAACTTTTAAAAAGAAGACTTGATTAAAAAAAAATCCATTTAGTTTTTAAACTTTTATACATAGAATAATGTTTAAAGTAATATCAAAGTTTCAAGACGTAGGAAAACGGACAAAGAACATTAAAAAAATTCAATTTTCACACAAGATTTGTTTTGAATAAAACGACGAATGAAAAATGAAAAGCAACAAAAATATTTGTACCTCTTTTTTTGTGGAAAGAATGTCGTTAACAATTACATTTTAACGGACACGGGTAAACTTATCTTTATTTTTCAAGTAGGTACCTACATAATATTTTCATTGGTTAAAAATACAATTGTATTACACATTCATTATATAATGTCCAATTTATACAAGTAAATGTAAATTGAAAATAAAATATCTAATGTGCGCATTCGACATGCGACAACAGTGTTGATTAAACCAAATTCCGGCTCCTATAAGTATTATATTATATAAGTCAATGTTTAGACGCCAAATTTAATGGGTCAGAAATTAAAGATCTTAACACTTAAAACAGTATCAGAGGACAATAATCATCTATGATAATGCGGGTTATCGACATAAGTTTTAAGCAGTGGATTTCGCATTAAGCTGAAAAAAACGAAATCCAATCATTGCAATATTTGCAGAGTACATTTTACTAAAATATGAAATCACAAATTATTGGTTCAAAATGTTTGGACGTTACTTTATGACGCGGTAAATGATATAAATAAAAGTCAAGTTTTTCAAGAAAATGAAATATTAATTCTATCCTCAGAAAGATAGCTTATTATAAATTTATATCATAAAACCTTAGACTACGTATCGATTCAAAGTTTGGTCTATTCTGCTGAGATATATGATTCACACAAAACATTTTTTACTACCTATATTACTACGTATCGGAATCGGAAGGAAACTTAATTAATTACTGATTACATCATTAAAATCAGTTAACATTTTAAGTGGTCATTTAATAAATTACAGTTTAAGAACTCCAAGATTCCATTACTAAACGATTTGTCTATTTAGCAAAGCTATAGAGATAATATTATAATAGATATTATAATAGTTCTTTGTTCTAATTATATTTTCTCGGTATTCTGCACTATATTATTATGTGTCCGGCTGCGTTACCAAATAATATCATTGTGTAAAATTTTTTATGAGATTGAAAAACATTTATAATTATAGAGTGCGGATTTTTAAGCAATTATGTATTTTATTTCACATTTTTGGATTTACGTAAGTAGTAAATTTTATGAATCATAATAGTTTGACCCTTGTAGAAAATAATTGTTTTTTGCCTATAACTGCATACTTAATGTTTATAAAATATTCGAGCATATTTTAACCTTAGATCATATACGTATAAAATCGTATAAGATTTTAACAAAAATCCAAGTTTATTGCATATTGAAGTGAAAATTTGTTTTTTTTTAAAAAGCCACAAATAATATTTCATCAGGTTGAAAATTCAAAAATAACTTTTGTATACGTGCGCTAAATAGTAATCGAAATAAAAGCTAACTCACTCAGTAATCTATACCTATGATTAGAAGTTGTTTACTTTGTTTCAAATTATTTTAATACCTTACAAATGTATACAAACTAATAATAATGATAATAATCAAATAAAAATTATGCATTTTTTACCATGATATAATCATGCAATTTAAAATTATTTTTTCTTGCAAATATTTTTTTGCACATTTTCACGGTTTTGACTGCATATTGATGATGGCATATCTCGATACTTCTTAATGCAGACAAATCAGTGATCTACTTGTGATATAAATATAAAATTGGTATCAGGTATACATTATTGTGTTATTATCGTATCGGTTCGGATCACATATAGTCGCACCTGTGATGCTACTCCACCGCACCGACAATGTCCAATACGCACCAATCGTTAATGAGACAATAACCATTCATTAGAGTGACGGTCATTAGTAAAACAGAAACGATATATATATACATTTGCCGCATAATTATGTTTCTGCGTGAGTGTTAAGCACTGCGGCAGGTGCAATAAAATAAAACGCCACAGTGCACACGAGTCCTGCCGTGTAAATAAACACATATATACATCCCCGTACGGTCGTTTTTGCAAACGACGTGGAATTTAAAAGAGTGCATAATATGAACAAAAAAAAAATGTGTCGGAAACCATGTTTATCGATAATTTATTCGAAAAAAGGAACAACAAAAAAAAATAAACCAACTTTACACTATATACACATATTATTAAAACATACATAGTATACATATTATATACGTACATATAGGTGAGAGGGATTCAGCGATATGACGATAAAAAAATCAACGATATTTCAACGGGTTTGTGAAAATAAAATGAACAGTTTTTTCTTCGTTGTGCACACAACCATTTACACGATTTGGACGGCGCCGAGACGATGATGTTTAAAATCGTATGTATTTGTTTGAGGTCGTTAAAATATATTAATAACATTTTGAACGCCTTTACTCTATATGGTGCATTCCGCATGCACAAAATAAATCGCATACCTTTATGTAATAATTATAACAATTGACTAGAAAAATAAATGTACCGACAGATAATATTATATTGTTTTAAAATTAATCGAAGAAATTCCGAAGAATACAAATTCAATTTATGCAGAAAATGTTAATGTTTTATAATTTGCGAATGATTTAAAGTTGTAGGTACTGCATAGTATATTATATAAAATAATGATGCGATAAAAGTACATTTTGTAAAAAAAGCACAATTTTAATGAAACCATTATATAATTATACAATATTGGTTATTATATATATACACAATAATTATTAATAAACATTAACTTATTGCCTGTGTATACAATAAGTACATAAACATCCTGAAAAAGTTAACTGGTAAACGGCGATTGACTATAACTTTTGTATTATAAGGGATCCGAACAAAAGTTTAATTAAAAGTACTTATTATATACATCTATACTTTGTATCGCAAACAATTAATCGCATGTTTATCATATTTTATTCGTGATTGTTAATGACTGTCAATAGCAACACACACAAGCGTCGTTTAATTATGTTTTTAAGGTTTTTTTTATAAAAACCTAATCGTATCGATCCGAAACACGAGTGGTGTATTCGCAACAAACAATATATTATAATATACTCCACTCGGTGCACATTGTTTGCATAATACACTTTATAACAACCATTTATAAGCAAATAATATGCAATTCGTCCGTGGTTAAAATTAAATCATTAATATTTAAATTAGTATTTATATTTTATGAATTTATCGTGAACAAGATACCCACCCAATCGATCTCTTTACATAGTATTATACACGTACACAGAAATATTACCATATTAAGTGTTCGACCACAGTAAATATTTACAAAGATGCACACGCGTATTGTTAGCAAACATGCGTAGGTACCAGTAGCTATGGTACGGTATACCTACCACTGAACACTGAAAATATTCAGTTAGGTGATGGGTAGGTAGTAGGTACCTACTAACATTATTTATTACGAATTATTCGTATTAAAAAAAATTGCTCTTACATCAATATTTATGAAATATTAAATAAACTCGTGCCACGACTGGGTCTTTGATAAAGTATAATAACTATATGGTAAATATTCCCAATACCATACAACGATTGCCGGTACGTAGGTTAGAATTATTATTCATTTTCATATTCATCTTTGTATTCATATTATTACCTAATCAACGAGCGTCATACGTTTGGGTGAAACAATGAGTGTTTGTATGCGCAAGTATGATAAAATAAAAAAAATTAAATCGAAAAGATCAAGATAAAATATTATTTTGTATATTCAACCTCAACTTAATAATTATGTGAAAATTAATAACCGTTTTGCTTGAACATTGGACTTGTTATAGTGTCTGTATTGATTCTAAATATTGAGCTAGTATTTACAACTAATGGTATTAGTTATTACATATAGTGTATCAAATGTGGATCTTAAAATTGAAAAAAATGTTTACTACAAAACTCAATTACCAGTGTATTAATTCGACAGAAGGATATTTAAAAAGGCCCACAAACGCAAAATGCTAAATATTGCTTAAACAAATTGCAATATTTACAAACTCGCTCAAACGCAAATCGTTCCTAATTGTCATCATGGTGGCGTAGAACATTATTGGTAGGTATCAAGAAACGAAACTAATTTGGAGCTTGTATAGTTAGTTACCTCTAATATCTACATAATTATATTATACGCTGGTGCTACTGCTGCAGTAGACCGTCATCGCCACGTGGTGCAGTCATCGTTCCGAGAGCGGTGGTTTATTATAGGTGACCCTGGGTGGGTATGCGCACATAATATATACCGTCGGACAAAAGCTGCAAATCTCGGTGGTGGGCCGGCGAGGGAGGGTTTTTATACGTAAAGCCTTTCGCAAATCCACTGGCAATTAATAAACACGCCACGACTGGATAAACAGAGTACGGGACTGCTGCTGCTGGTACTGGTGCTGGTGCAGTGGCTGCGGCGGAGATCCTGCCGCAGCAGGTACCTTTATATTATGTACCTGGGTGGCGGTGATAGAGAGGGGAAAAGGACCTTTGTAGAGCCTTTATTATTTCCTCCGATCTAATAATAATATATTATAACGCGGGAGCGGAGAGGGGTGGTGGTTGGCGCGGGTCTCTCCACTTTAAGCGCCGCGAATTAATGTGCCGCGACACGAGTTGGTAAACTCGATTTGTCGGGCAATGATAGTAATATGTGCTACGCGAGTCGATTTGTCAACGAAATTATTTACGTAGACGCCGCCGTGAAAACCCACGTACCGCCGCCGAGCATAAAATATTATTATCCATGAGGGCAGCATCAGCTGCAGCAGATAACGTCCGTTTCGGAATTTGGACATTCAAATTAATAATATTAATAAAAATAATATTATAATCATGGCCAAGACAAAATAATATTATAATCATGTCCAAGACAAAATAATCTATAATTTGAGCGGTTGATTTCTATAGCTGATGCCGATGGTATAATGTAAATAATATTATAGTGGTAAGTACCTACCATTAGCCTACCTACCTACCTACAACCTACGTCGGGGGAATTCGATTTTTGTAATAATTTGTGAAATTAAAGCCTGTCTGTGATAATACTAATTTATATTATATTAACACATCATTTACCAGACCAACAGTTTCCCGTTCACCTATTTCGTTGATTCATAATGTTTTCACACACTTCACGATAAAGCTTTCAAGCGTGTAGCACCGGCTCATTTCGTTTCGCGTTCGCTTTGAATCACGTACATAAACCCTTTTGTACACTGCAGTTTTACCGGATGAAAGTCTTATCCGTTTTAGAAAGAAGGGAAACACGAATTCACAGAATGTTTAAAAAAAAAAATGGATCTTTTGAAGGGGAAGCGCAAATGGCAATCCATCAATGTCGCCCCGTTGTAGCACACGACAATCGTTGTACTGCACGGTAGGCACGTTTTTTATTTTTTTTTTTAGCATCTTTAGGAGCTATTTCACGCTTTGCATATACCAGACCACCCTGAAGAGGGTGTGAGAGAGAGAGCGAGAAGGTATGATAGAAAAATACATAATATCAGTCATGAAACGTGTGCGGTTTAATAATAATCCGTTTTTGAGGAGTAACCATACTCGCAATGACCTATTCTTAAATAAAATATTCCACGTAGTTCGGAGGATTTTAGGGTGAAAGAAAAAATTATATTGTGACAATTGATTGTAATAGAATAACATCTTTGTTATATTCATGTATTATTATACCTATAGAGTTATTTTTTCATGAATACCTATAATACTTATAAAATTGGAATAAAATTTTAATTATTAATTTTTAATTTTACGAAAGGCATAAATTATTACCGGGCTCATTCAATGATCACAATAATATTTCAAGTGTATAGCAAACACTTTGATTAAAGTGTGATTAATATGACTTACATCAACTTTTCATACCGTTCAAAAAAATAATTTAAAACATTATTGTTATAATTTATATGCTCATGTACAATTAAGGAATCATTTATAATAATTTATTATTAACGTATTTTTTTTTTTTTAATTAAAATACCGAAACTGATCAAAACATACTTTATAAATCATAAAATGTAATATTGAAATGAAATGCCATTATTCATTAAATGATTCATTATTTTATTAGATGTGAATTATGTATAAATATTCATATTATTAAATATATAGGTCATATTATATATTAAATTTTTAAAACAATCAAAACAATGACTAGACTTGTATAACGTATTTGCTAAAAATTAAATAACTTAATATATACGCATAAGATATTATTAATTCCATTTTACGTGTTATATGATTTTGAAGATTAATATAATAATTAGATGGCATAATTAAAATAGGTAAGTATACTCACGTCCTACGTATTTAAAATTTTTAAAAATATATACAATAACATCCAAATCCTAAATAATTACCGTATGTATAGATACACAATACTATAAACGTGTATAATATACACAGTACAGCGGTGTTCGGTTAACCACCGACTAAAATGTTTTATAGGTTCAACAACCATCACGTTGGAAAAAATTACATTTTTTTTTTTAATCAAACTACACGTAACACCACATGCAGCATATCACAGAGCCTATATAAGCGCGTATTAGTCTAGTCACAAAGGTTACGCGGCAATCGCGATGGGTTAAGTAAAATATTCATATAGATAGTCATCTATTATATTATTATATCGGTTTTTGGCATTTAAAAGAAAGAAAAAAACCTTTGAATTGTCGTTAACTTGTTTCGATATCGATGGTGTGCACGACACTGCCGTGACTTGAATAGTAATGTACATTATAGGATACCGGAGCCCATCGATTATTGCGAAGAACATTTGTTGTATGGTCGAGCTACACAACCTCCGCTACTGCAGCAACTGCAGCCGTTATAAAGTGGATTGTAACGTGCAGTGGGCGAGCGTAAAAAAATATTGATCTCAGACGGTGATAACATAATATACATAATAATAATAATATGTTGAGGAATAAACTCTACGGCTTTAAAAAAAAAATCAAAAAAATTATATTTTAACTGTGCAGTGTTGCAACTAAACGGGCGTGTGACAATGGCAAATGAGATGCGCTCGCGTTCATATAATATTATCGAGTAGGTGTCGATCGTACTTGCATGTGAGAACACAGATTAAAACTGACGTACCACAGCCATTATTGTCATACCGGTACACATAATAATATAGAGGGAGCGATGTCTGATACGTCGCGCGAGGCACGTTGTAATATTATTATTATTGCGAATATCGTAAAATGCGACAAGACATGTTTGCAGTCAACTCGTAAATAATAATCTTTATTTGTCACGGAAATCACAATCGACAAGAGTACAAGACGATCTCTTATATAATACGATAATTGGAAAATAATTCATAACACACGAGCACGATGGTTCATAAAAATATAATATTAACATAGATATATATTTTTGGGCTGAATACACGTACTTTTTTGTATCTGGCCGATTTTTCGTAAGGTTTTTGTAGTCATGGTTCCTTATATATTGATAATAAAGCCATCGTTTTTTTTTTTTTTTTTTCATAGATTTTCTTTGTAGAGGAAAAATATCGAGTAACGTGCTATGGTTTTTTTCTAGCCGATTTTCGTAACGCTAATCAACAATAAATACAAAAAATTTAATTTAATTTAATCCCTAACAAAATGTTGCATGAAATATTTTTCTGCTGCTCTATACCCAAAAACATAGGTATCTATGATTCCTCATTTCTCCTTGCAGGAGAAAAATATTTAGTAGCAGAATGCTAGGTACTTATAATATTTATAATATAGGTACATTAATTCATATTATTATGCTTATACATTATAGGGCTCTACTATTGTACCAATACTAATAATGATTAAGTTTAAGTTCAATGAAAATTGAACTCGTATGATCACTACACCTCCTCCCCCCCTTCAAAAATTCATTGCCCGGGAAACCACCATCATATATTAATAATATTTATTAATATTAAAATATTTTTAGGAACAATGCAAGTGAAAATAAATAAATATTGATTTTACTGACACACTTGTTAACGCGCGTGTGCAATAATAAAAACGGAATAATAAAAAAAGAAATATTTATAGAATCGAGGTATAAGTAGTTTTCTAAACGTCATTGAAACACATTAAAATTGAACACTGACAACCGAATGGACAGGTGCCGTAAACCCAAATAATAAATGACTGCGCCGAGTATAGCTGTATCGGAATTAAGCGATCTGAGTTTTCGGTTTTTACGACTCATCTCAATAGCGTGGGTTCTACGCGTTATGGGTCGTATGCAAAAATTGTTTCACCAACCAGTTAACCGGCGTAGGATTTTCATCTCGAAACAAATTCCTCTCAATAATAACAATATATAATATAGACCTTCGACGCGTTTCACGCAGTCGATAAAGTAAAATTTGACAGCGATTTGCAATATCAATAAATCAATACGGCTATTGTCTTATACGCGGAACGGCAGTCTAAGTAAATAGATAAATAGCTAAAACCTTAATGTATAATATACTGTAGTAATTTATAATATAATATTAAATGACTGCTTTTGTTAAATTTCTCATCGCTCTATATATAAGATAAATAATACAATAATGATATATTTTATTATAGCACTACCGTAGCCGCCGCCACGACTCATCCGAAAGCCGTTAGAGAGGTAAGTCTAACAACCACTAAAGATCTGATATATTCGTGTACTTTCGTAATTTGGATGTTGCCGTAAAAACGAACAGTCCACGGCCAAATGAAAATACCCATTCGATAATTGAATTTAACACGGAACACGCACACGTGTTTCTAATGCTGCGCAGCAGTTTCGAAGCTGTTCTAGCCTCGATCGGTGCGGTGAGATAATATTCCACAAAATACATTATTTTTTCTGGTATTGTTGGGTACGACAAAGGTTGACCTGACCAGAAAATATAAAAATGAAACTCTCGTCATATTTCGCCCACCACGATTATTAGAAAACGCGCGGTAGGCGTAGGCCGGTAATACATAATATAATAATATTATTATTTATTATTGTCATTCGATGTGTTTCATTCGTATATTATGTACAAATCCAGTATATTATAGGTAGGTCACTTATAATTCCACATTGGAGCGTGCAGTTTGTTTCAGTTATTATTCTAATTCCGTTTCATATAGTGATATAAATACCTATGTGCCCACGTATAACATATACACATATTATGTTTACGGTGAATGCACACCGGTGTACCGAGTACCTATACCGGAAAATCCGTGATATTAGCCTGTAGAGAATTTGTTAGAGCGTAACGACGCATCGGGGTACGAGAAAATTTCCAAGATAATATTTCAGACCAAAGTCGAGTCTTTTGAAAAATAATAGTTTTTTTTTATCCCCCGAGGTGTAGGTATATCTGTCTGAGTAGTTCGTATAAATTACATTTTAAAAATAATATGCTGTAGGTGGTATACCTATAGGTGGGTAAATACAATTCGGGATTTATGATAGGTATATGCTATAGGTTAGTTTAGGTAGGTTATACTTAAATAACTTGCATACATTTTTATATATTATACCAAAAAATTTAAAACACACTAAAGTCGTCTTTAAATCCAATACACCATGCAGCTCTATTCTTCCGATAAATACTATTTGAAAGGAGTCCTATATAATTAGGTATGATACATATTTAAGACTTCTCTGGTAGGATGCCTGAAAGCAATACAGAGCATGTACAGAGATTAAATCCGTATAAACTCGGACACGTAAAAATATTAGTTATATTGTCAGTCGAAATATTAAACATATTTTAGGTGTTATTCCGAAATACATGGATGACGATCCATCACAATATTTACCAGTTGCAGACACGAAAAAAATATTTCCATTATTTATCGATAGCTGGTAATTATTATTGTTTTTTTAATAGAATAATATATAATAAAGCAAGTTATCGTCCATAATATATTATGGTTCTTTCGCACAAGTTGGTCTTACCTGCAGGCAACTTCTAGAAGAAATACCTGTATAGGTACAGAGAGCCTTAATATAATGTAATGGGAGTGGCAAACTCAGTTTTCTCGGTGAAAATTGTCTATTGGCTGACTGTTATCATTGATTACACGACATTAATTGGTTAGAATTTGAAAGTTTTTACATCCACTAATGTCCATACATTAATTAATTGTCGATTTTTTTACACGACAATTAAATTTGAATAATATGTACCTAATTAGGAAAATTAACTTATGTGTTACCTATTATGTACTTATTATTTACATGGTTTTGTTGCAATATTAGTGGTTCATACTTTGTATTGCAACTATGTATTATAAATTGAGATAATATACCTATCTTGTTAATATACTTATTGTGGCATATTATATTATATAAATATCTTATTTGTTTGTTGGTATGGAGTAAGCATATATTTCTTTTATATTTAATAAATTGGCTGGTTATTTATATTATAGGTTACTTATTTGTCTATGTTTTTAAAAATTTTAAAAAATGCGGAAATAATTTGGACGATTAATGGCTGCTATCACACCGGTTGGCCCTCTCACATAAATTTATTCTTAAGGCTTTCTACCTATTTACGTGTAAAAGGATACATTAATTTGTTATACGCTGCAGTTGTCACGCGTCCTACAGATAGACACTGCAGTGTCATTGTATGCCGCGGACCTGGTTCATACCAGGCGGTGGCAATAATAATGAGACATACCGCAAAAGTCTTTGTGCTATATATAAATGTTAAAAGCCGCGTGTCTAGCGCGATACAATTGTCCCGCGCTCTAACCCTGAAATGTATAAGTATATATAGGGCGGCTTAACCACTTATGAGGGTGTAAAAATTAAGTATATTATAGAACGTTAAGTGTACAAACATGAAAGCTTTCGCAACACAACACTATTATATCGTGTACATCGAAATAGGTACTTATACCGAGTAAAAAATCGTTTCTATACAATAAACGTTTATGTATAGAGTTGTATATACCAGCTACGCCTATAAACGTACTGCGCAAATTGTCTTTTATTAGCCTCGATCACACAAATAGTAACAACATTTCTCTTAAACAATAATTGCATAAACAAAAATGTAATAACTATTAATAAACCATCAAAGCAGTACAATATTCTTAACGACAACGCATCGTGCTCGTTAGTGAAAATGTGTTATCTCCGTGGAGTGTTCGGAATATTTAAAATGTGATTTGTACACGCCGAAGACTAATGGAAAAGTATGTGTATACGATGACGACGACGACGATTTCCAAACCGATGATATTCAACAAAATTCATTCGTAATTAAGTAACTAAAATCGAATACATGTACGCATTTATGTACAAGTATAACGTATAGTAATATTATTATTATAGGTTTATGTGAATATAATATAATATGAAGACTGCACGACGAGAGATAGAAAACGTCGAATTACGTTGGAACGATATAGGCATAGACTATGTGGTCGGCGGCTGCGGAACTCGTAGGAAGTGAAGAATTAGCTTTTTAGCCCGTATTCTCCCCTCTCGCTACGTTTTATTACATTTCGTTGTAGAGCAGACCGGGCGGCAAACACGCTGCAGCTGAGATGATGGATCTAAAACGTATTAAGATTTCCGGTCAACGGCGCTGAATCCCTGTATTCTTTTCGTATTGTTTTAGTGGGTCGACAACTGTATATAATATATATATTATTATATTCTCGTTAATTGATTTATCGTGTTTGTTCGTTGATAGATATATATAGGCACATTAATATATTATAGGCGTATGACTGCGTACAAGATAAGTATAAAAGTATAATTATTTCCGTTCACCCATGGCTTTTGTGTAGTTATTTTTTTTTTATTGTTAAGTCCCGTACTTTGACCATTGCAATAACGTGCGTCTTCGATTCTGACATGAAACACACCGTGGCGTAGACAACTCAATATAATATAAAATATAATAATATTATGTCCACGTCATCCGAACGGCCTTGCCGGTTGAAGTGATATTATCGCGTACGTCGTCGTTTCGATCGATCAGCTCGACGTGTCGTCGTGTACTCGCGAGTAGGTATACAATATTAGAATAGGATGTATTATATTATTTATTATTATTATTTTTTGTATTATGGTGCATTGGTACCTATATAGTAGTCACGTGATATCCGACGACGTTGTCTACGGAGGTGGCTAATGAATGTAAGCCGCGCGCATCCGGAGGTCCGTCACAATGCCCAATAAATAGAACAATTTTCGGGTTCCCCTCGGGTATAAATTATAACTGTTTTACAATGGAAACGTAAATTTCCGAGTCCAGCGCGTTTGACAACTGGTACTTCTCAGCACAGCGGGGGTAGGTGTCTATCTGCTGCGCTGCATCGGCACTCGGCGTCCAGGAATCACATATTGAATAATTCATCAGGAACCCATAACACTGTACGACGGCGACGAGCGGGCTTTCCATTATATCATCCGTGTTTATAACATAATATATAGGTACATATTGTATATACAAACACACACACACACATATATATAGATAGGTATATATATAGTTCGATACTAATTGAAAATCTTTTCCAGCAACTATCTATTTTTTATTTATTTTTTATAGAAGTAGTCGGTTATAACCTGTAACTTCTATAATATAATATATAGCGTAGTAAATATTCAATAAAAGAAAATGACGATTACGAAAACAAAATATAATAATCAAAAAAAAATATTCGATTAGTTTACAAATGTATGCATAATATTATAGCAAGCGTATGTATAAAATATTAGTTATGCGTATTGTACAATATAATTTTTATTTTCTAGACGGTATAAGTTATTTCTAGGTTCGGTGTCGCAGTTGCATCTATTACGAGGAAACGTGCGTAATACAAAACTACGGCGGCATCACACACAATATATTATATACATGTACGTGTACATATTTTCGGTAGCCAAAGAGACGTTATAAATTAGCAGAACGTATAGAACCGCATCTGCGTGATGAGTAACATGTGCGCAAAGACGCGTTTTATTATATCATATTTTGTTTCGCTCTCCGCCCGGGGGCATCTGTTTCTTGCGTTCAAAGAACACGCCACGACGCTTCTGCTTAAGTTTGGATTTAAGTATATAATATAATATCATCAGAATAATAATATATGCTTGAGCCGATCGTACGTGTCGGCACGGTGCTCATTAAACGGTTGAATATGTCGTATCAAAGTCGGAAGACTCGTCGTTTAAAAGATTCCGGCCGATTTTTATCGTCTTGCGACAACTATAAAACACTATTAAAATAGTACGCATGCGTTGTTTGCCTTTAAGTTTACGTGTTCTATATATTATTATTATTATCGCTTGGCTACTGTGATATATACAGACGTAAACTATGCACAGCTGGTAGAACGATTTAAGCTTTTGGATCGGGGCTATAACAAAATAGTTAATATGTTTTGCCCGTGAGTAAACACACTGTTTAGCAGATGATTCATTATAATATTATTTTTATTTTGTCATGCTATCCGGTGGCCCGCGGTTAGACTGCAGTGACTGAAATAAAAGTTTTTTTTTCGGAAACACTAACAATTGTTTTTTGAGAATATATATAGCAATTAAAAGAGAAAACACTAAATAAAGTCCCGCGAGGTTACAAAATATAATAATATATAGGTACGAGAAGAGACGTCATTAACAGATGCGTATTATCATATATTATATTATGTACTTAGGGTAGCCATTCAAATACGTCTCGGTTTGTACCGGTTTTCAATATAACATCCCGTTGCCTGGATAAAGTATTTCGGAACGGTCAATTATCTCCGAATCAAACTTCAACATAATTTATGTCTTGTGTTTAGAATAAAAACAATATTAATTTGATAAATTCAAAAAATCAAGTTGATAATTGAATGATGAAATTTATTTTTAAATTATTTTATCGGCTGAGTGACTACAATATTATTGACGAATACGTTCATTTTTTTTCCACTACCAATCGAAATTTTTGATTATATTAGTTTTGTTACTCATTCTATTTTAGAACATATTGAGTCAGTTTTTACGTTATAAAATTATTTCGCATAGTGCTGACTATAGTCAATATATTGTATGCGGAGGAGATTTTTTTTCAAATTGTACCTATACGATAAGCTTGTTCCGCGGCCTGAGTAAAATAAAATATGGCAACCCTGTATATTGTATATTAAATATTTACATATCTAAATTAAAGATAACTAAAACTGATGCTTAAAATAACGACCGTTGACTACTGACAGCACGATTCCGGACTGATCAATCAATGTCACAATAATATAAACTATAACATCCTAATTAAACGCATAATATATCATTCACTGCAGGTCTCTATGATTCTGCTGGCATTGAATAATGAAATAAATAAGTATGATATAATTGTAAGGAAATAAATCAACGGAAATATTTCATAGATTATTTCAATAGAGCACGGCGATCATTTATTAAAATAATTTAACTTTAATTTCAAAATTATATGCTTTATTTATTGGATTACGGTTTATATACTTATACAATACATGTCCATATATAAGTTATTATAATATAATATACCTTCATTCGTATATTATATCATAGCAATATTCGTTTACGTTTTCAGAACCAACTTATCGTATATAATGAACTGCCTGTGGTCAATGGCATTTTTTCCTAAATATTCTAATCCAAATAACGACCTATATATTGGTTATTAACAATCACATCATACGCAAAATATCTTTTTTTTTCTATAGTCACCATCATTTAAACTGTCGTTAACAAATTACTCGCGATACTATATTTATATTACAAAGTGTACAGTATAATATACTTCAGCACAGAATATGTGTATGCTAATTGAAGTTTTAAAGTTTGAAGTCGTTTTTATTGCCGAAAGACCATTAACAAGCTATAATATCGTCGAGCTCAAAAATAATGCAGTGCGCGGTCCACGGTCGTTGTGTGCCGGTTAATAGGTCTCAGAAGATAATCGCTGTTAAGTTCCGCCTGCAGCAGGGGGTCTCACGTCTTCCTGACGCGAAATTTACAGGGATCGTAATAATAATAATAATAACGATTTTAATGGGTCTGGAGGCCCCCAGAGCCTCTGTAGTGCAATATCTGCCGACACCTGACTTTACGACCGTCCGACCACATTTCAAATAATATACGAACAAGGATGAAAATACTTAAAAGCAAAATAAATAAAAATAAACGTTTAATGTAACATCGAAAAGGAAATAACACTGACATACGTACGATTTTACAAAAACGACTATAATTTAATGATTATATCGCATTACAATATTGTAGCTATGTTTATTATATGGAAAAAATAACGCCCCAATGATGGTTAGGCGCAGAACCTTTAATTTAATGGATAAATAATAATGTTTTTATCAGAAGATTCTTTGAATACCTAGATTTTTATTATTTAATCGGTAATTGCTATAAGTCGAAAAATACCTTTTGTTTTATTTAATATTATTAAAATACAATGATATTTCTCTCAATAATTGAGATATAATTATAATTATTATTATAAACAAAAAAAAAAAATTGTTTTTTTTCGGAAAAAATATAAAACTTAATTTAGCTGTGTATTTAGGTACTTTATAAGTGATAAATAAAATACTCGCTTTACTTAAGCTAAGTTTAAGTACAAATATTTTGCATATTTTGTTTAGTTAAAAATTAAAAATTAAATTAAAAAAATATGATTATATTTTACTGCTGTACAGCAAATAACTATTTTTTTTTTTTTTACATTTATATAATACCCGAAATATGAAAATTGAGACATTTGAAGACAGCCTCAAAAACGACACACATTTAGTAACATTTAGAGACATAAACTATACAAACGATATATCCTTCTCAAATTACAAAACGCACGGCTGCGCGTATCAATAAATCTTTCAAACATAATATCCACATCAAGAAACCGAGAAATTTATCCAGTAGCCGCAGCCGCCCAGATGTATTCTTAATGGTCAATCGCAGAGCATACCTTTCAATACTTCCAAAAAAGAAAAAAACATTGAAAATGCTAAGACGAGAACTCCATCGTTATATTTTATGATTCAATACAAAGTACACCATTCTTAGCAATAAAAATAAATTTCAGCCTGGTCGTGTATATTTACGCGTATAAATATATAAATATATAAATATATACATATTTTTTTATAAATATATGTAATATATTGAAGCAGAAATATTTGCGGAGGTGTATCGAAATTCACGTCATCTGGGAGGGGTTGAGATTTTATTGAGAACCTGAATTTATTGGTCGCCATTTTACCGTTTTATGAATGCGATCATAATATAAATTCATATACCAATATACGACGCGTATGTACGGTAAGTTAGCGAACAGAACTCATAAAAAAATATTCAGTTTGCCCCAGTTTTCTTTTGAAACATATATCTGATTGAATCAGATACACCAGTGTTTCGGAAAAATAAAACAATTTTAAAAAGAGAAACAAAACGATTGCAGTATAATATATAGGTAATTGATGGGTGTATATGTATAGGTATATATTGCATAGTATTTTTAGTCCCATCACGTATGCAGACATTAAGACTAGGTATTATTGTTTTACATCATCAAATCTCATAATACCTATATATAATTATTTTCACTGATAACACATTTTTAATTTTACGATAGTAAATTATTATTCCAAATTATACCTAGGAAAAAAATGTTTTAAAATAAAAATCGATTAATAATGATTAAAATGTAAAAATCGTGTTTTATAATAATTTAAGCGTGTGATTATACAATAATATTGATGTATAATTTATATAGTAGGTATATATAAATTTAATAATATTATACTGAACTGCACAAGATAATTTATTGGTTTTTGTTTACTAAAGCGAATTCAAAAGAGGCTGTTTGATTATAAGTTGCAAGTAATCATATTATATAATAATATTGATGGAAGCCGTTACAAATTTTTGAACAATAAAAATAAAAATAAATTATGCATTAAAGCAAAATATACAAAAATATTATTCACGCGAAGAATCGTAACGACGTACAATTTTTTTTATATATATTAATATTTGCTATTTCTGCGTACGATGAAAAAAATTTATGTCAACCTTCACTGGAAATCAACAGGTGAAAGGTATTTGAAATGTAAAAAAACCCAAAATTTCAACGAGAAATCTAAGGATATATATTAAGTAATTTATTGAATACAAACATGCGCGGCTGGTATTTTCCGAACACTGTAGCCTACATGTCATTATACTTGAAAGTGAGAATCGTACACATCGTTAATATTGTGATCGTAGGTATTACCATCAGAGCATAATATTATTTTTATTTATAATAGTTTATTATAATATGGAACAAAATGAACTTATAGATAAATTTGTCACCGGGGGTTTTTGAAAATGTCATACATGTCACGCATATAGTTCCTTGTATATAGTTCTACATGATATGCCGGTATTCGTATTTTTTTTCTCCGTCCATTTGCCGGTATATAATCGCGCCATGTGTGGAGTATATTATTTGTGTTGCTAATCAGGCGTATCCGTCGGTGAAAAGAATAAATAATAATTCAACGCCAGGCTGAAGACGCGACTACGTACCGCAGCAGGTCAGTCGACCGTGGCCGGCTCGGTTTTCTGTCAACATATTAAACACACACGCGTGTAAATAAGGAGAGGGTGCCCTATTTTGGCATTTCTTTCGTACAGCTGTCATCTTGGCGTATTATAGCCGGTAAATCCCCATCGTACAAACAGTCTCTCCGCCACCCCACACCCCTCCCCATCACCACCAACGGTTACCTCTGACGACTATGATTTATGCTACGCACGGGTATTATATAGTGTCCGGGGGTGTTATATATTATATTTACCTTAAAATAAAAGTAAGCCTACTGTGGCGGTTTAGAAGAAACCTTAACTTACAGGTTTAAACATTTCTAAATTTAGAGTAAATCGATGAATCAACCGCCGTAATGTTTGAATTTTAGTTAATCGATTGAACGAAACCAATAAGATCTTCAATATTATAAAAATTGTAATAATTACTACTTGACGTATAATCTATTATTATTATTATTATATGAATAAAGTGATTTTAAATCACTATGCCTATACATCTATACCTGACCAT
This sequence comes from Nasonovia ribisnigri, assembly GCA_027563435.1. Classification (NCBI taxonomy): domain Eukaryota; kingdom Metazoa; phylum Arthropoda; class Insecta; order Hemiptera; family Aphididae; genus Nasonovia; species Nasonovia ribisnigri. The sequence goes on from JANEHU010000509.1 coordinate 143,537, forward strand.
ATACCGCGATTTTATTTTATATCACAACCGTCATTGCTAACAACGATTGTGGGGATCTAGGTATACCTACAACACGTCCTCGAGTGTTAACAGAAACGGAAAATTATTCCTATACGCCTGCGAGACTCGTTTTTCACACAACATTTAATAGCAATGCCGATTTGCCCGGTGAATAATGCTGAACGGAGGACCATTATATTATAATAATAATACCAGAATGTGCTGCGGGCGAAGTGGTTAAAATTGAATGACATCAATCATCAGCAGACGGACGTTTTCCGTACCGCGTGCTAATGACGTTTCCCTCTTACAACTCTAGGCAACCATACCATCACAAAATAATAGAAAAACCGACCATTGTGGCCAAAAGACAAATCGTTCAAATCCATTGAGGTCTAAGCCGTTTAAGCTTTTTATACGAACAGTGAGTTGACATTTCTAGGTCCATTGTACTAGCCGTTTAAGTATTTGATACACGAAAACCCTATCAATATATACTTGTTTGAATTAGTAGGTAAACCTTCTATAGAAATTAAAGATCAATTTTACAAATATTAATTTTACCATTAAGAGGGCACTTCCCATGCATTTGTTGTCTTCATCTTGCACACGTACCACTTGGCAAATATTGTCGTTCACAAGTTTGAATAGTGAGTTGTTTTGTTATTAGAATACATTGACCTATCATCAAACTTTTAATTAAGAACATTATCTGTGCTTAAACGTCGGATTTTATTTGATATTTTAGTTTTCAATCGAGATATGAGCATTTTTAATTTGTGATATTTCACTAACCCATATCTTGCTTGAAATTTAAAATATCGAATAATAGTCAACGCTCAATCACAAATAATATTCATTCCTAAAACTTTGTACAAACGCATATGGGTATAGCGTCCTCTTAATAATATTGAGAACTTGATCGAACACATACGAAAAATTACAGTAAAAAAAACTTACAATATACATATTATACCTATAGGATATAAGTACTGTATAATATATACACATACGGTAATAATATTTAGAAACCAACAAAATTTAAAAAAAATCCATGATATTATATTTATCTAATTTATTTTAAATAAAACAGTTTATTCTTGAATTATAACAATTATACAAGGCGTATTGTAAATTTCATTACGACTTTCCACGTCATTATAAAGTTCAACTCTGATGTGGTTAAATAACACGCGTAGAACCATCGAACGAGTCAGCGTTTGATGGGGTTACACGCTGCACTGTATAACGTTGCAGTGTTTTCAACAATAAAACGCATATTGTTACGAACACGAATCACACTATATATATAATATATATAGTATCCAATCATCGTCAAGTATCTAATACTCGATCGCCGAACTCTTCGGTCACGAGTGTCGTTGAGTAATGGCCTTTCCAGACATGCGAGCTTTGGCGGCGTTCACAAGAGCGCCGCCGTAAAGGTGCAGCACGCGGGATGGCAGAAATTTACGCATTCGATTTTCTCTCCCTTCCGGGACAAGACCCTTTATTACAGTTTAAGGAAGCGAACTTCGTCCCACCCCCAACCCCCGTCACTCAATCCGCCTCACCACGTAAGAAAACCCATTACATGGTATTGGGAAACATTCGCGAGAGATACGCTGCACGACCAATTTTCCGAGGCGGCGGCGGCGGCGTCGTCTACAACGCGGAGCACTACCTCTCTCCACCCCCCCCCCCACAACACCCCCGATCACCAAGAACACCACCACCATAATAATTTATTTACGCCGACAGTCTCTTTACACACTCCCGCGCCAAATAATACGCGAGATTATTGAATGCAAGCAGACCGTCACAATGCAGACACATGCAATCCCGACTCTATAGGTGTATAATATAATATATATAATACGTTAACGATTTATAGTTCCACGTTTGCGAATTTTTTTTTTTGTGCTCAGGCTATCGGATTGCATAAATCTTCCACGCGAGCTTATCATCGACGCGCGACAGTTTATATATTTGTGTATAGATATATACCATTATCCTTTCTAAGTGTGTATATATATATATATATATTATATATACATAATAATATAATAATACGTATGTGTGTGACGGCGTAAAATCATTACGGACAAGAACGACTTGCGTGATGCGTGTGCTCGTGGTAAAACGGGGATTAGGTAATTAATTAAATATTATATTATTATTAGGTAGGTAGGTATTATATGTTGCGTGTTGATGTGACAGCATTTTTCTAATTCATACAAACGTACCACCTACCTACAATCACTAATACATTATTTTTTAGTATCGTCGAACATACAAACGACTGCTGTTTTTATACAACACACGTAGAGATTTTAAAATAATAAAAGTGCTATAGCGATGGATAGGTACTATAATAATTATCTAGGTAGGTTAGGTACCTACTTTTAATTTTTAACATAAATATGTTTTTTTGGATGGATACACATTTTATGATTTCAAACTGTTTTTTCGTAAGGTTTACGTTGTCATGGTTATATGTTAAGTACATTAATAAAAACATATTAATGATTTTTTGATTTAGAGAAAAAACGTGCAACATTGATAAAATTCAACAGTTTGGTAACGGAGAATATTAGTAGCTTTGCATTGAAATTTTATTCGTATATATCGTATTATATATAATAGGTATTAAAAAAATAACGATAATTAATGTTATAAATCGATTCACTTTCAGAACTACTGCAGACATTATGTGTTTAATGGTCATACTTAATGTGGGTACTAGTCACGATGGTCATGTATAAGTGCGTTGCCAATAATCGTGACCAGTTTAAAAAAGATTTTACCGATATTTTAATACAATATTTGGATTGTATTACTAGTAAGAGGGTATCGAACAATGGAAATCAGTCACGATTTCGTCAAAAATATATAGAACTACTTATTCCGTAATTAAACCATTAAAAAAAAAAGGTTCGAATTGAGATGTAAAATATAAGCTTCAGATAATAATTGTACAACACTTCAACCACAGCTTTTGACAGTTTTATCGTCACAAACAGAGTATAATATTATTCTCGAGCCATAATTAGTTTGCTTGTGAGGAGGAGTCTTTTTAAAATATATATATATATATACCCACACACACACAGGGATGGTGAAGAATTCATTAAAGTATACCACGCCACCCCAGACCATAAACATCGTAATCCCGGTTTCCCCTCCACCCCATCAAAGACCGACACCAGTAGTAGGCAAGTCTGTCCGCAAATTTAATCTCCCGGTTCGGTTTTGCTTGACGAAACTCAAACGAGGGCATATCTTTTGTGTTTAAATTGCCTGGAATTTCAATGCATTTCCCAAACGGAATTTTAGAAGAGAAACACATCAAACAAGAGAAACGTGCTGATAATGTAAAATAATAATAAAAAAAAAACGAATCCCTAACATAAACTTGTGACTTTTTAAAGGGTCTGATATTCCCCAGTGAGTGTGTGTAAAATGATATTATTTCAATACACGACCTCTTTAAAATGCTCATAGATGTATTATAGACACGCGGCTTTGTGGCTTAATAAGTGGGTGGCACACAACAGTTTGCACTAATGACTGTGCAGTTTTGTTGAAATTGAGTATTCTGATGCGCTTGTACTCGTAATATAAAAATCGTGATGGATCGAGTTCCATATAGTGTAATAAGACATCATCAAATTACCAATTTGTAGTTCAGTTATTGTACAAGAAAATTTAGTTTTATATAAGGATTAAAGCTTCAACATAAATATTTATGAATTATTATATATATACTCTGTGTCAATAATATATGATAGGAATAATTCTGAAACACTAAATCCAACGCAAAACATTACATCATCATAATATTAGAAATAATATTACTACCAATCTACCTAATTAAAATCATTAATATTTCGCCTTTGTTATATTTTTAATAAACATGTCAATTTATTTAACATGTATTTACCATTTATATTCTATAAATACATTATTCTATTAGATCCTTCCATTGTGTATACGTAGTAAGCTAAAAAGGTCTATAAAACAATAACCAGAACAATGTATACACTACCAAGTACCAATCATAATCAAGGCCGTACATCATAATTTAAAACCTTATGTAACGTAATCATTATAGTATTCCAAACATATTTTCTTTGAACAATATGTTTTCAAAAACGAAATATGATACACCGAGTTTCACTTTTCTCACCTGAAATGAAAAAAAAAAAACATGATTAATTAAAACTTATTTATTAGCTACATGTTATGCTAAATTATATTAATATTATGAACACGGTTTATAATGTACTCATTTGATTTGTTAATTTAAATTAAAATTCATTTCGTAACAAATTTATAGTACCTAACAGATAACACATATAACTATAACTAATATTAAAAATAAAAACATTTTTATAAAATAAATAAAACCCTTATGTTTCAGTAATTATAACTCTACATTGGATCATAATAGCATATAGAGTACTGAATCTAGAAATAAATAAGAATATATATTAGTTTTTACATAACATAAAGACATGACTAAGTGTATAATATATATAACTAATATCATCGCTTTATTTTTTTTAATATTTAATGGAATATATCTTATAATTTTAACACATAGGTACAAGTATATTATATTATGATAAATAAATTATATTGATAGGTATTATGACTTTAATTGTATACAGATTGTAAATTTAATTTTAAAATAAAATAAGTAATAAAATTCTTTGGGTTAAAGTTGTACGATTCCTTGTTAGAATAAATAATTACTAACAGATCTACAGAAGATAAGAATATTTAATATTTTTTTTATTCATAAAAATAACCCCGCCTATTATGTATACGTTACAAAGTAAAACAGAAGATATTATTATTTATTTCAATGGTATTCTTAGTATAACCACCAAAATATTTTAAGAACCAGGATTTCCGATAGCACTTGATTATTATAATCTTCAAGTTTTCAGAGCAATTAGGAAACGACAAAAACTGTTATTAATCATAATGAAAAAATGAAGGATTTTTTAATAGGGACCTTCAATGTGATTTTATATTTTAAACAAGAATTTGTCCAAACAAAATTATTTTTTATTATTATATAAATGGTTTATAATTATTCATCCTCGCGCGGCGCTATAGATGACATTCTTTCAAATGTACCTGTATGAATTTATGTTTTAAACCAATTCGATTTTGAATTTTTCTAAAGAATTCTTGAGGCATAAATATTAACTGTGTAAAATCGCAATTCATTCACAGATATAAAGAAAAAAGAAAAAGCAATCAAATTGTATTTTTTTTTTAAAAACATTGGAGGCCCCCTGGTAACTGCTGCGCTCATTATTATTCGAACGGTATTATCGTTCTCAAGGGTATAATTCAGTTTAGGTTTTTGTACACGTACTTTTTTACAAAAAGAAATAAATAAATTCGTTTGTCGGCGATTTTTTATTGTTGCCACTATGAGTGGGGTTTTCTATTTCCGTTTTATGAAATCATCGAAATGCGGTTTTGTCCGGATATTGCATACAAAACGATGCAAAAACCATCATAAACTATTTTGAAAATCATATTTTGAGACATCACCATACTTACAATGAAAAAACAATAACATTTTTCAGATAAAATTAAATGCTTCAATCAAAACTTTTCTTCTATACAACAATCAATTAAAAGTTTCATAATGTTTTATATATAATATTCTAATTTCAATAATACCTGCTTTCAAACTATAAAAAAAACTAGAACCTTTTCATGCGGTGAGTGAATTAATGCTAAAAGTTTAATTTCTAAAATAATCGTATTTATTTATGGATGGGTGGCATACGACAAGACCTAGAAAGATTGGAAATTACTGACTAAGAGAAAAGGATTTGCGGCCAAGAAAGTTGTAGAGTACTGACGGTGGCAGTTAAAATTTTTACAGAGTTATGAGACTATATTATTATTATAATTATGATGATATTGGTATTTAAAAAATTCATACAAACGTTTAAAAAAAAACAGTAACTTAACAGTTTATAAACGGTAATATTTTATATTTACATTTCGTACGAAATATTCGTATTAATGACACAAGACACAAATAATAGGGTATAGTTTTTAAATATAACAAACGGAATAAGTTAAAGCATCCGAATAAATGTTACCAAACATGTTACCATAAGTACTTATTATTCATGAAGATTTAACTATTTTTAAAATAGCTGCAGATATTATTATACTAATATAAACTATAAAGTAGGTATTTATTTGATTTACCTTAACACTCAACGTTTAGAAAAAAAACCGAACGTTTTTGGAGAAGGCCAAAGCAAGAAGCTGAATAATTAATTACCATAAACTATTTTTATAACTAGATATGCGATTTTCAAAATGTAATGCCCGTGTTGGCCTGGTATGTGTATACGTCTGACGAGGACAAACACGAAAAAAGTCTCTATAAAAGACTATACAATATTACAATGTACAAAATATATTTTATAATACATATTATACTTATTTTCGACGGATTAATCAATTAAGTTATAATTAACAATTAGTTTAGGTATCCGAAATCCAAGTTCAAAAATAAAATGAAGTGATTACTGGGAAAGAATTCGAAATAATCAGATTGGCCTGCGGGGGCAAATTCTTTGTCCACCTAAACGTGTAAACAATACACACGGAATTCGCTGACCGAAAGTGTCCCGTAAAAGCTACGCATTTTCGGACATTGGTTAGGGTGCTAGGCGAATTATCTTGAAGGGTGCATTTGTGGCCCTCGTCCTTGGTCGACAAACGAACGTGCTCGGAACTCCGAAGAAGGGATCTAACATCAACCCCCGTTATTGCGGCCAAAAGAAAACCATATATAGATATGAAAAGAGGGTTATAAAGGGATTCACCTCAAGGAAGAACCAAGACGAGAAAATCGATAAGAGCTTCTATACAACCCCTAACTGCAACGAGTTTTTCCATTGCACGTAATTTCTCGAGCGAACATTATTTAATACCTACCACGTATTATATATATCAATAATATTATACCACCAAAGTTAAATGCACCACGAAATATTTATAATATTTTTTCAAGGAAAACTACATAACAAAAGAAAAAAACTATTCACTATACACACTTGACCATTGTACAAGATTATTCAATTTGATCGCTGATTTGTGTCTTTAAAATTGGAATATAGTTTATAAATATATTGAGGCACCTATCGTAGAATTGCATACAGTTTTTATACAATACAGTATAAACATGAATAAACAATATTCATTGGACTTCGATACTAAGGTCATAAAACAACAAACATAAATATTTTAACTGGAATTTATGATGGATCGTTTATCTATATTCTATATGGATGAAGATATGGATTACTATTTTGTCATTATAATCTAATGGGACTACCAGGCTGAGCTACCAGTTCTAAATTATTATAAACTACAAGTTTCTTTTTTTTATACATCTTAAATTCAATTCAACAATATGTTTGTTATGGCTTTTTATACAGGCACGAGGAATATTTTTGCTTTGTTGTCTACAACAAAGAAAGAAAAACGCATTTCAAAGAAAATTACACACTTTAGTAGAAAGTAAGGACGGCGGGGGAGTCGCCTGCGGGAATAGAAAATCACAACTTGCAAAAGTTTGGTCAATAAATACAAAATACCATGTCGTTTTGACAAATAATACATCTATAAAGCGATTGCTACGCAAGTTTTAATCCAAAATCATCCAGAGGCAAAAAATAAGTGACTTACATGAAATGTATTTTTAAGCAATGGAGTCATTAAACAACGAAATAGAAATACTAATTATTCATCCACTTCCTTTATACTTCTAAATTACAGCCACTTAAAATTCGTTTAACGAGAACACATACACATTCTTTATAATAATGAGATAAGAATTTAAAAAACGAATAGGTATACACACAAAAAAAATAGTTGATTAGTGTCTGCAATTATTTTATAGTCCTAAATCAAAGTTGGCCAGCAAAGTATAGGTATGTTTAAAATCATATCACTATTTTTTTTAAAAATGAGTTCAAAAAATTTTTTATAAGTGTTATTATCATGTTAACAATAAATTTGCATTAATTCCAATTAATCTACATACACAATTATTCAACGCACACTAGATATAACTAGGTACTTTGTAAAAAAAAGTAATTTGTAGTTACCGTCTGTTTATTAGACAAACCTCAATACGAAATAATAAAAAAATTATGTACCTTTACCGGTAAACATTTTAGAAACGCTGTGCAGATGTATAAAACTAAGGGAAATAATTGTGAAAATATGAACGTACATAATGTTAATGTGCTCTCAATTGGCATACCTAATAATATATGAAGGAAAATTATATATAAATATATTACTTATATTCATACATAATTTGTAAATATTCTTCACGTTACTTGATTTAGTTAATATCTATACAACTCAAAGATATGTATACTTACTTATAACTGAGATACCTAAGTATACAATACTATAGGTAATAACTAATGTTTTTGTTGGTTTTAAAAAATGTAATAAGGAATGGGTAGTTTTACTAATGCATTAAAGTCAATCCATCTAAATTTTAATAAAGGTGAAAAATTATGTTTTATTCTCATTCTATATTAAATTATACAGCATTTACCGGTGAGAAACTATATTATTATAACACACCGTATAGTAGAAAGACTTGATGCGCGTCACAACGTATTAAGCACGGTTCTCGAGGTGTTTATAATAATATATATGTCTTAATGATACGAGCTGTGGGTACTAAACATGTCTATATAACGTAACATAAAGCCTATGTATATGTAAATGTATAAAATATAAAGAAAAAAGAACCATGACACCATAACTATTGACTATAACTCAACAGAAACACAAATGTCAAAGTTACCTATTTCTTTTTATTATTATTTCCTTTGAATACCTTCGCTATAATTCATATACTTTTTATGAAATCGAATACGATAAAAATAATATTTATAAATATCGCTATTACTTATTTGTAAAATAACGATAAATAATACAATTATTTTTTTTTTATTATCTAACATGTTATATACAATAATTCTTATTAAAGAGCAAATAAATATTTTTATAACAATTAGAATATTCATTAAAAATTGTATATATCGATCTGCTGTCATCAATTTAATATTTAAAAAATTTAATTTCGATTTAATTTTTGTTTTAGAAGCGTTTGTTAAAAATGTATAAGCTAAAAATGTAATTTATAAGAAGATTCTTAATTTAATAAAGAACTGTACACCTATTATAATAAATACCATCACAAATTAATTTAAACAATAGAAAATCAATACTAAAATAATAAAATAACATATTAGTCATACGTTATAATAAATAAAACCCATATTGAACTACTAACTGATTGCTAAAGTATACAATATATGCATATTTTATAATAATATGTATACTCGCAACTTTCATATACATTTATAAATACGCATTGTTTTTTTATTTTGTAAAAATAACAAGCGGTTCTTTAATGATATTTGTATATTTCTAATAGACATTCTCTGTCAACCATCATTTGAAAATGTTGCCTTATAGACCGACAGAAGATGTGCAGCACAATGAACGTTGTTTGACATTCATTGGAAGGAAGACTATTGATCTAAGCTATATTATGTATATAATAAAAATAATACATAGTAAAATATGTTTACATTACAGTGAATTATAATATAAATACGTTATTTATAATTTATTTATTTTTGCCAATAATTTATAAAAAGTGTATATTTGCATATTTTCCTAGTACCTACGTGTTTGGACTACAAGAGAACAAAATGAAAACGAATAAATGATTTTAAGTAGATCTTTTAAATTAAGACATAATTTATCTCAAGATTGCTTTTGGACACGAATAGCCCAAACATTAATTGGTAGGGGGAAATTGATACAAACCTATATAACGACTTAGTTCTTGTAGAGAGAACGTCCACCTGGACAATGAGGGTTCAACTCATCATAGAAATGAACGTAGTGTAATAGGGCGAATGAAAATTTATGGTTATATGACCAAGTCTTCCATGAGGGTTGAAAATCTCCCAAAACAGGAAATATATCTATTATATCTGATTATTTCCCAGCAAATTTCCTTGTTGAGAACTACAAACCACAATATATCATTTATAAATCTCCACATTTTTTTTTGTCGTGAAGAATACAATATTTAAAATAATTTAAATTATGAATTATAATAATTGTATATATTTTATTAATTATACTTGAACACATTTTTATTTTTTATTTAATATTCATACATAATTTAAAATCATTTATAAACCAACCAGTATTATAGATATATAATATGTTTGCATAACATTCTAAATAAATAAAATAAATAATTGCATCAACTAAAAAAAAGAAAATGAAAATTATATAAGTACTTAGGTACTGAATTTTATATTTTAAAGGCCTAACTGTTTTTTTTTTGTCATAATAAATTATTTTTGTACTTTAATTTTTTGTTCCTTTTTGTATTTGTATTTATTTGTATAGGTAATCTTATTTTGACTATTCGTTAAAAATGTAGAAACATCGTTTATTCATAACTTTACTTATCATTAACCAGCCAAAAACCTGAAACTCGAATAGTTCTGAGATATTCTCAATGCGTATAAAATTATTTCTCCCAAAAAATTACCAATCATGTTCAGGCATTTCTAAACTAAAACGCTAACTCAATGTTCTCTATTTTCACAGTCTCGTTTTGTATTCACTCATTTAATTATTGCACTCACTTGTATAGATTGTATATTTTCATTATATAAACGAAATTATAAAAAAAATATAAACTTTACTTATCATATCTGTTAAAATAAAATGATAATCAATAATATAATTGATAATATCGTAATAAATAACAAAAAATATTTATTTTAAAGAAATAAGAAGAGTTTTGTTGACTTTCTATGTACCTACCTATAATAAATCGATGATTTTCATTCTTCATTTAATATTTTTATTTTCCATAGGAACCATAAATATATATAAAAAAAATGATTTCAAACATACCATGACGTATTGTCACGAACCATTGAACCTTATAGAGTCATATGACGAATACCTAACGTAAACAGCCGTACTTCCCCTCCACCCCCATTCACCCACTCACCATTAATACCCTTTCCGGATGTGTCCGAACAGAGCAACCCTTTCGACCGAGCGCGTGCACATCCATCCGGTGGCACACGCGATCCAACCAAAACGACAATGCAATACAATATACGCGCAAGCCACCCGATTACACGCACTGCCGGTGATAGTCCGATGAATAGTACAGTAATAATAATATTACACTCGAGTTATTTCACACGCCACTGACTACTAGTTTTGGCGGAAGACCATCGCCTGTAAAGTGCTTTTGGTAATAATTTTTCTAATTAAAGATATTTTATCAATAGAACAAAAAACTAAAACACTGGTAAATCAGAGAAAGTATAAAGGTATAATATTAAATTCGAAATACGAGATAATACTATAATAGTAATCAAAAATAATATATATTAGGTCACTCTCACTCAACACATGCATGCCTCAGCAGGAAGGAACCAGCACCAATATGCGACACTTGAAATGCAACTTTAACAATAGAACACAAGTTCATCACTGCCCCAAACACGCCGAAGCCCGCAAGATCCTTAATAACCCTATCTGCTATCACACTTCACCAAACCCTCAACGAAAATAACACCGTCGCAATCAGTGCCATTTTTTCGCAATACAAACCTTAGCCATAAATTATAAATAACATGTCAATACCAGTATTAAGTTCTAACATACATCTATAGTCTATACATCTGTATTTAAACATTAAGTTGATGCAGCATAAACACATATGTTGTTGAAACCTTTACAAATTATAAAAAAAATAATAATATATATTATGGTTATATCAAATATATCATAATATAAAAGTGTAATAAAAGTGAAAACATGATATTATGATAATTTTTTTAATTTTTATACATTCATTCGTAGGCAATCCTTTGTTTTGTTTAAAAATTTACCGTTTTACTCGTCATAAATAATGTTAAAAGTTAAGACTAATACAGAATAAAAACAATTTATAAATTGACTTCCAAATAATAATGAAAAATATTAGTTTTAGAAAATGTAACTATAATTAAGACGGTTGTGACAAATAACACGAAAGAAGAAAATGCTAAAGCATATTCCATACTTACTTAAAATTTAAAAATATATCCTTTAACTAGCATAAAAATAAAGTCTTACTGTTGGCAATAATTGATTTTTTTTTCTCAACTTAGTTGAATGCTCGACCTAATTTTATACAACCCGACAATTAGTTTACGTCAACATGTTCTTTGTCCATCTGTCAGTATTGTATAAGACTACAGTTTAGCTCACTCGTAATCTCGAGCGAAATAAATTTAAAATAATTGTTGGCTCTTTTATCTGACTGAATCCTAACCATCTGGACATTTAGGACGGATTTAAAAAAATTAAGGTCCGATACATAATATTATGCCATATTCACCTATACCTATACAAGTAGTTGTGTGAGCCACCTATTCGCATACATTATTTAAAAAAATAATATTCTCGATAATGCAACCAACTAATAATCAAGATATACACTGTGTAATTGCCTTAAAAAATGCGCATGCCTACCTACATATTTACTTATAAATATATTTTATGCTCCACGTTAGTAAAACGTCAAAGAAGCTATACATTTACAAGAATGTCTTCATGATAATTTCGGTTGCAAAGAAACAAATTCAACAATGTTTTAAATAACACTAAAAATATTTATGTCTTGCTTGACAGTTGAATACGTTACAAATTAATACGCGAATAATTATGTACCTATATATAACTATATTGTGAGTGTGTTATAATATAAGTACAAAATTACAAACATATTTTCCGTGCGTAAAATGAACAACTGGTCAGTCTAGCCATAACGAATCAGTGCACGTATATTGTATATACCTACTACTGAACAACTGTTGGTAGTGAACTTGAGTATATTATATTTTTACATAATTATATACAATAGATGTTATTAAATCAATAAAATATTACTTAAATTAATGAGTTAATAAATCACAGGAAACCGTGACAAACGCATTACACAAATTTAGCAGAAAATATTAAAATACTAAAATCTCAGTTTGAAATAAGACTATACCTACCTAATTTAATCGAATTAATATAGCATTCTATATAGTTTATTTTTAGATTCAAAGGCGAAGCCTCAACTACTAGAACGAATTATTCTTACGATGATGTCTTCGTGTTTTTCTACCTATTTTGAAGTAAAACTAATTCTTATCCAAAAAACACTGCTACTATATATTTCTTAGTTAGTAGAATTTAAGTGTCAAAAGTTACATTTTGTAAGGCCTTTTTCCGATTTTTCAAAAACTATGGTTTTAACCATCGTTAACGAATCATATTTTTTTTTAATCCGATAAATAAAAGTATATAATAATAAAACAAAAATAAAACAACAAGAAATGCGTCTTAACCTAACCTTGTCTGTGACCTGCTCATTCGTCCATATGAAATTAAATAATTTAGAAACATTTGTTTCTACTTTCTATTTAATCTTTATTGGCGTTTCAATATGATAATCATTCTAATATATAATACACTAAGGAAAAATAATATTTTTAGATTTTGAGAGAGTCTAGACGAAAAAACGTAAAATAATATTTACAACGTTTAAACAACTTTACGTGGTCAATATTGTACACGTATAAACTATAATAAAGTCATCACAAAACGTGTACCTACCTATATAAACGCAAGTATGAACAATGATTAGGTAATTAAAAAGATTTTTAAAAACTTCTACATCGATATTATCATTGATTTAGGTATACGAAAATTGTGAGAGTGAAACTTGGAATCATAATTATACGTTATTACCTACGTCGATGTGCCGCCGTAAAACCCGAAAAGGGTGAATTCTTGGGGAAATGTTAATAACACCTATACGGTATAACTACATCGGCGTCACGTGGCACACATGCAACTCTCCTGCGGATCAATAGGCCTGTGCCTATGTAGTATAATATAGTTGGCGTTTATTACTGGGGGAGAAAAGTTAGTTTTTGGCAGTGCGGAGAGGCGGAGGTATTGTTGGGCGCATTGTTCTTTATGTGCGTTTGCCTCTGTTACCGTAACTGTAATTGGATTCTACTACGGTACGACCGTGTGATTACGATGTCGAAAACGTCTCTTTTGTAAAACAACTCACAGAGGTAGGCAGTAGAACCCCACAAGCAATGTTTTCATTAAGTTCGGCACCAGACAAAATGCATAACTAATGCGATGGCGCGGCGTTCCTAAAATGCATCAATTCACGTGTATATATTATTATTTATTATCATGACGAAGATTATGTCGTATTGCTTCGTATATTTATAATAAAATCCTGCAATACCTTACACCGCGCAGGTGCGTACTGTACACACACATTATCATAGATATATGACTTAAAACGAAATGTAGGAACATATAGGCAAAACTAGATATTCCCAACTATTAAAATGGCTTGTCAATGAATATACTTTAACATGCAGTTTGATGCGAAGAATAGTAGTGTAATCTTTGCATATTTATAAGAAGATTCTGCAAAACAGATAACAAACAGATTAGAGTCTTATTACTAACAAATATCTGTCTAAATAAGCACGATTTGATAAATTACCATAATATTGAAAATTATTGATAAAATAAGAATTCAATATAGGTAAATACATTGATACTACCTATATTATTGTAAAAATGATATAAAATGGCTACTATATAGTAGGGTTTTTAGCATTCTACTCGAAGATTTGTCAAGTGTCACTACTCACGGTGTGTTTATATTTGTATAATATGAAGCATACTTATTGTGTTATACATTTGTACGTTATGGAATAAGGACGGTGTAAGTACTACATAATGTCAATAGTTTATTGTTTTGTAGATAGTTTACACAAATAAATACTCTTGATAAGGCATAAAATATAATCCGGAACATATATAATATATTTATACTCGTGAATATATATATATTATATGTTTATACTTTCTTGAAAATCACTTTCCACAAGGAATGTCGTCGGAACTGTATATAGGTAACGACTACCTATTGAATACTTACTACTTTCTTAGTCTACAGGGAAAAATTTGTTTTATCTCTTAAAAGAGTTGTAAGAACAACATTCTGTATTTTTTATTAGCCAATACTAAAATAAAACAACATTTTTACGAGACATTTAATCCTAAGGGATGTTTGAGATCTGTGTTTTTTCCGAGGTTTTTTCGTTATTTCCTAGCGGTATCTTTATCTTTAGACAATTTTTAAAATAACTATAGTTTAACAAAATGAAAAACAATATTGTATTTATATTACAGAAAATAAAATATATTATTCAAGGAATTTTATTTTTCATAAATTCCTATCTCATTATTAATTTGGCATACACATACCATTCGTACCACCAATGATACTATACCAAAAGTATATGAAATTTAATTTTTTTTCCAAATGAAAAAGAATTACATTACTATTTAAATAAACAAAAATAAAAATAAAAGTGTATAGTAATCACCAATAATTAAACTGTTTTATCGGTATAATATAATATAATATTATTATAATAGTACCTAACTACAGTATCCATACTATAACATAATATACAAGCAACGCAGCTTGCAAAATAAATATTTAGTAAAATATTATCTTATAAAATTTAATTTTCAAAAAATTTAATCACATTGTAATTAGTGTGTACAGAAATATAATGAAATAGTAGATACCTGTTTATGTACAATGTACAAAATGTTTGATTCATTAAATAAATAAACCCTATAAGCTAAGAAGTCAGATATTTATGAAGTACTTTATATTATGTATTTAACCATCTAAGTATATCTAAATATAATTTAAGTTATTGTTCAACATATTTTATTATATTGTTGCAAACATTTTATATATACAAAGTATCAATTATTCGGGTCAGTCAACTTTACCAGCAATTACAAAATATTATATTCAAATATTTGACAACGCCTGTAAATCAATCACGGTGGTTTGGTCATGGTAATGATAGAGACGCCCATGGTACAATTGTATGACCGGTAAAATGTAATGAATTCCGGAAATACCAAAAAATTACATTTTTGTACGTGACTTATCTGACTATTTTATTAAGTAACTTTTCCACATAGGAAAATTTCAATATTGATCGATCGGTTACAATGCTGTATGTTTAACATATTTAGCAAATTGGATTTAATTAGAACTTTTGGGTATCAAGGGCCGAAAATTCTCAGTATTTTTCAAATTAATAAATATATTTTAATAATAATACAAACTAAAAAAAAAAAAAAAAACATGAATATTTACCAAGTAATAGCGGTACCAGTAATTGGCAAAATCAATTTTGTTATATTATTATTGTACCTAATTAGGTAATCAAATATTAATAATAACCTATAGTTTCTTAAAATTTTCACAAAATGTTTATAATAGCATTTTATACACATGATATAACTTTATTTTTTTATTTTTTTTTTTGGCTATTTTTGGGCTAATTGTAGACATATAAAATGTATGGCCTCCTTACATTTTTCGATTTATGTCGGTTAAAATTGTTGTTCAAAAGTCACGATGCTTGAAAATATAGGTACATGCAAAATTCCTTATGATAGAACAGCAGTTTAAAAATTTCAAACATACATTTTAACTTAAAATTTCAACGAAAATAATTTTTACGATTTAAGTTAGGTATAGGTACTGTTGTAATCTTCAAAAAAAAAAAATTAAATTGTAGAGACTTGACACTTTTTGATATGAAGTTGAGTATCACTTAGGCACGATGCAATCTTAAAAATATTTAGAATAAATTTAATATCTATTAAATTCATGAATCCACTAACACGATTGAAATATACGTCGTAAACCTACTGTATTACTAACAGAAAATTAAATTACTAATATTAAAAATTTTGTTTTTCAAAGATATACCTACCTACAATGATTCATGAATTTAAAATATCTATTTCAATGACCAGTGATAAACATAGCATATTAACATAGTAGTATATTAACAACATCCCTGTTTTGTTTTTTTTTAATTTGGAATGTTTGATTTTAAAAATAATTCACCAAGAGTTTTACATTAAAGGATATTGATATAGGTACTTAGATTATAGATCTAAATAGTAAATATTCTACATTTTGAAGTGTGCAAAATTATTGCAGAGCATGAAAAAAATGAAGTTCAAAAGTGTTGTAAACTAAAAAGTCAGGATTATTTTTTTTTCATTTCTTAACGAAAAAAAAAATTGTATTTTATAATTTTGTTAAACATCGATAGAAACTGATGATTGCACAGTTTTAATAATGAAAAATAATTGTTGTTCCATTTTTTATATATTATATGATATACATAATACAACATACCTACCTACTATACCTACAAGTTTTAATTTACATTTTTATAACTTTTTTTATCATACATAATAGTATAATACATTTAAACTTTAAAAATCAATTAAAATTAAAAATAATTTTTTATAACGGTTATATTGTATTATATTATGAGTAAATGTTTGTTTTAATTCACTGCCGACAATTCAAAAATTTAGTTTTAGGACTCGAAACTAATCGTTTGACATACGTATTTAGGTTGATCGATGATCATGGGATTACATTTTTCCCCGGATGGTCGAATATTAATGGGGTTTGTATGGAAAACTTTATGAGCCCATAGCACGTACCAACTATATAGGGTATATATTTTATCGACGAGATACCACATGGCATTTAGAGAAAGAAAGACGTGACTGAGACAGTATACTATTAATGACTAAACAAATATGACCAGATTGTATCAACCCAGTGAAACGTATTTAAAATACAAGCAAACTATCGAGTCTGTTTCAACCAAACATTAAAAAAGTCATAGCTATATAGTATATACGTTTGAAAATAAAAATTAATATTCATTAAAACAATTATTCAACTAAAATACCTTACTTGTCATTTATTTCATAATATTGAATTTACCAAAATTGTATTCAAAAAAATTGTACATGATAATTCTTACAAATTATACAACCTATGTAGTCTGAAAATACAAATTGGATAAAAACAAAATATCCTCGATTTATGTGAGTACCAAGGTCAGGTATGATGTATCAATACGAACATTATCGTAGGTGGATACATTCCCATAGGTTGTTTGTTGTTATACGAGTAATAATTAGGTATATAAATTATGTCTAGTATGGTATTTATTAAAATCGCATTATGGACCACGATTGTTAGTTGAAGAATTAATAACTTAATAACTTCATTTTTTTTTTTTTAAATATGATTAATTATTTTAAAAGTACCTAATATATGGTACATTTAGTAATTTAATTACTAAAAGTAAACAAGCTTTATTTTCTCAACTTTGGTCTTTAATAAGTAATACAGGCGAAATTCATATTTCCTTTTAATTTGTAAAAGTGTCAATAGGTATAATATTATATTACCCAATGCATTGTCTGTACCTATATAATGTTATAGTTATTATTATATTACTAATAACTAAATATATTTAATTAGTTAATAAATACTAATATTGATAATAAATCTCACATACACAGCCATATAGATAATATAGTTATGTAAAAATGATGTTTAATTTGTCATTCTTCAAACTGCAGGCATCATACATATTCCGTAAGACCATAGACAATTATAAATATTATAATTTAATGAGTTATTATGAAAATTTTCTTCTTACTAACACATTTATATAATATTTTACATGTATCGTAGGTATAGGTATAATACGATTTTTATTTAATTTAAAAAATCAAATTCAACCTAAACAAAGGGACAAAAGAAAATAGAAAACATCGAATAGGTAATACAAATTTCTATATTACATAAACAAAAATAATGGTATTTTTTATAAACAAATATGTAAATTCTAATAATTATATTATTTAAGGGATCACAACTAAAAATTGAAATAAAATGTTTATACTGAACCGGCCCATATTGTATCAGTAACTATCCCTATGTGTGTGGTCTAAACGTATCCCTCGCCGATAACCCCGTAGTATACTAACAATGAACAATTTGTCAGTGTTACCAAAGAGACTTTTAATTAAAACAAAAACCTATTTCTAAAGTAAACTAGCCGGAACTGCAAGAGGCGGCTGTGGTATCGTACGTATGAATCTACTGTAGGGTCTACTTCCAAAATTAAATACTTCAGATTATTAACAATTCTTATCAGATCTATGTGAATCTAAATACCGTTAGCATAAAAATCGATTAATTTAAAATTCAAATTTGATACAAAAATATACTTTTTCGATTAAAATAGGTACCTACACTACAAATGAGAAATTTGTATTATAATATCTCTGAGTTATTAATAACCGAATTAGGCCCGTTTAATAGTTTAATAAAACAAATAAATATGCTACAACTAGGAGCACAGGGTGATTCAACGACCATGCTCACCCCCATTTTTTAATTTTAATAATGAATTTATTATAATTTATTAATTTTGATTTTTGATGCATATTTTCAATTATATAGATTTTTTCACGTAATTGAAGATGTGTCATAGCTATGGTGATACAAACTTCTTTTTTTTCAAATGAGAACCAACCTTTTTTACTATAAATTGCTATACAAATGACCTCTTTGAAATGAATGTTCATGCATTGAAATAAAAATTAGAACGAGATGTTTTGAGTTATTATTACAAAAATATAAAATGTAATATGTAATACTGGATGTAATCATTTTACTTAGATAATATTTACAAAGTTATAAAATGTTGATGGATTAATATTAATTACTAAAATGTTCAAATCATCATCACCCCTATATCTTTCAAACTCATTATCATGGACCTATTATACTTAGTACACTAAATATAATAACTCAACATTTTACTCTTTATAATTTCAATTTAGAGAGATCAATATTTTCAAATAAATCGTCTGCATTACAATATACAGTATTGATATAAGAGGTTGGTTATTATTTGAAAAAAGGCTTGTACAACCACAAAACACTCCCCAAAAGGAATAAAAAAATCAAAATAAACAATTAAAAATAATATAGCTATAAATTCATCACTGCACTTAAGTATATAGGTACCTACTTAGGAATTTCAAAAATCTAAATCTAAATTATTTTATTATTGAAGAAAAAAGGGGAATGAGCATTTACTTGGTGAATTAACTTGTATGAAATAGAATCACTATATTATATTAAGCCAAATCAGTAACATGGAGACGTTCATAGTTACCTACCTATTATCGATTTATATTCATGGAAATGAAGTAACATAAATTATAAGGTTTAATATAATTCAATCATAATAATCGCCTGTTATATAATGGTCCCAATAAATAAAAATATGGATGTAATATATAATTTATTTAACCTTTTATTAAAAAGTAAAATATAACAATGTGTTGCCACTTCACATATAGAAAATTTTTATACCACATTATCAGGCTGGGCATCTCAATACCACAAGAAAAATCTAATCATCTAGTCTTGGGTGTTGTTTATTTTCTGAAATTCAAAATGTATTCTGGAATGTTTGTATATGATGCAAAGCATTGTTATATTTTGTTTGAACCTGATATTTCATATGTTTATAACTGACACTGAAGATTAATGAAGTAATCATAAAAATACATGATTAAACGTTCAAATGTATTCAAATAAAACTAAACAGAGTAAAGAACAAAAAATGTAGTTCTAGCCAAAGCAAGCAACTCACCACTGTTATAAATTATTATGAAATAAATATCTACACAAATACAACAATTCACACGCAGAAACCTATAATGTTATTCGTTCTACCCCAAATGGCCAAATGGCAGCTGGTGAATTGGGTAATAAGCAGCCACTCAATAACAAATGGTTTAATTTATAATAACAATAATTTTTCATTAGGTAAATTGAAATAATATTAAGAATAATAAGAGGAAACGTTATGCAAACTTAGATTGACAATCAAATCTTTTCCGGTCATTCAGAAAAATAAAATTAAGAACAATATTCAACTACACACAGTTCGAAATAATAGCTCTTTCCGTATAATAATACTAGTAGGTACCTACTTTAATCATAATGGATTTCGATATGTTCGCGTTTTATTTTTAGGATACTTACCTACAGATTTTAAATGCTATTATAAATTAATATTAATTATTTTCTAAAGTACTTAAGTACTATAAAATCTACTTCTAACTATTAAATACACCATTTACAAGATAATGTATAGGTACATATATTATACATATTTTAAACATAAAAAGTGAAATAACAAAAATTCCGATTATGAGTGAAAAAGGGTTGAAGAATGTGTGAGTCCTTTCTAGACATCGCATCAGGTTTCTATTTCAGCATATAATAAAAGGGTCGGAGGACTATGGCATTGCCGGCAAAGATCCAAAATTAGACGAACGACAACGACGACGACGACGACGACTTGCTGTCATCAAGCGGATTATTAAAAGTCCTAAACAGCAGAAGGGAAACGATATATCCACACGTGTACCAATGTACGACTACCGTGTAATCGTGAACACGTGATATCGAACGCTTTTAAAGCGTTATACACAAGCTAAGGATAAAGTCGCCAGTTTTTTTTTAAATTAAAAACACCAAAAAATATTTCAAGTCTATTATCTGTTATTATGTTCTGTTATATTCATTGTATACCCGCAGCAATTAATTTAGCATCCTTTAGTCCTGTACGTTAGTATTAGGGAGTTATCTATTGATTATTATTGTACCAGATTAGACTATAAATCATCAGTTATAGCATAAAATTACAACTATAGATTATAGGCAGGTGATAATTGATAAGGGCTTAAAGAAATATTTTTTATCTATATTGTGCTCAAATTGTTTTCTTTATTTACTAACTTATAATAATTAATTAAATATTTGAAATGTTTTGCTGTAGCAAAATTAATAAAAGTTATATATTTATTGAATAAATATCTTCTTAGATTTAAGAAGCACCACGTTATTAAACAAAAATATCATAATAATAAGTAATCTTATTAATCTTATAAAATAATGCAAATCAGATAATTGAATAATAAATGATAGCAAACAAACTTTCCCGAGTATTATATTATATTATACCTAATCACTATATTATTATTTTATTGAAATATAGATCAGATTTTACAGATTTTACTTCATTACATATTTTAAGCAGATGTTTGCCAATAACACACTAATATAATACATGAAGTATTACAATAATAACATCAAATATATAACATAGATACGAGTGGCAAAAAGATTTATCAGCTTGCAGGTGGAATGTGTTTACGTATCTTTAGATTTATAATAATAGATTAGTTGAATAAATAAATTTTGTTCATCAAAAACAAAAGTGTTTATTATAGTGATACGATCAAAACCTATGAGTACAATATAGAAATATTATGATTAATATAAGAGTGATATAACCATATTAAAGAATATTTATTTTTAATCTCACGATACCAAAGGTTTTAATAATTAATTCATCAAAAATTAAAAACTATACCAAAGTCGAGTTCTCGAGAAACAAAAAAAAGTCCAAAAGGGTAAAACTCATTAATATCATCCTTCAGGCCCTGTATCATTTATCACCGTCAGTGTATATACAACAACTCGTTTATAGAACGCATCATTGGAACATGTGTTTGCTAAGGGAGGTGTAAATTCTAACTATTCAAAATATAAGAAAAATAACTAATGTATTAATTCGGTTATAATTTAACTAAATACAAAAAAGATATAACATAATCTCGTAGGTAATAGAAATTAAGAATACATAATTAAATAAGTATGTATGAAGAAAATACATTTACTTTAAACTCAATTATTCTTAGTTATTCATTATTATAAGCCATTAGAATATACCAACAAAGAAAAGAAGTCACAAACAATATTCTTAAGTACCTATATTAACAATCAGTAAATTACCTACCAAAAATATTATTCAAAATTGCATACTTAACTCTAATCATGCAAAAGCTATAATATTTTATAAATTTGTGGCATTGTGCGTTGTACTTAAATTATAAGTGTAAGTGTATAACATATAGGTAAGTAGATAATCGATAGAAAATCCACATATTATAATGTTTCTCCGATAATGCAGTTTTAAAAAAAAATCGTAATAGGTACTATTTTAATTTAATGACTCTTAATATATTAACACTAAAATTAATTTTTTAGTTGTGTAATCGTTTTAATCTCTTCTGCTCGTTAATCAATTGCTTATATTATGCAAAACAAATCATAATTGAGTTTTGAAATGCGATTAATTTACATATTCGTAACTTTGATAATGTATTAAATATTAATTGACCAACAAATCTCCCCTATTTAGAATACATATATATAAAATTAAAACCATGAAATTCGGCGTCTAACTTATTTCTTTCCTCTTAAAGTATTATTACTATTTTTTCTTTATTTATCATGACTATAATATAGTAAATACCTGGTTTACTACATGCAAAGTGTCGTGCACTCTTATCGCATTTACACAAGTCTTTTGTTCATTAATTGTATAATAATATATATATATATATATATATATAAATATATGTTTTTTCAGTAATTATTCTCTCTGCCTACACCCTTTTCCATGAATATGTACAGTGGCATTTTATTCCAACAACAAATATTTCCCACTACCAACCCTCCAACCCAATAAACTATCAGCTATCTTGAGTTCATATCTTGTTTGAGTTTCAATAATGCACGCTATAATATACGCCTTACGAATAAAAATCTACTTACTTGTACAAAAAAAATGTACAGATAAATAAAATAAACATTATATTATATTGTGCTGAAAAATAACTTCAAGTCTAATATGTATACAAAAATGTAAATCATTCAAAGTAGATATCTAATAAAATAATCAATGTACCTAGGTACTTATAATAGATGATTGAGAAGCGTATTTATATTACTAGATTTTTTTATGAAAAATTACGTGCCAAATTTTATCAAAATATATTATACCCAGTACCTACTTGTATTGTAAACAATGTATTAATCAATAAATATGAATTTTTGTTTAAATTTAAAAATGTTTACTCTAATAAAATTATAACTTAAACTACCTAGATAAGTAACGATTGAAAATAAAACACTAATTGTAAAAAGGAAAATAATATATCAAGTAGCTAACTTTAACTTTGCTCATCAAATTAATAAACTCGAGTGCATATGTTTATTTGTATTAATATAAATGCAAATGCAAATTATTGAATTTTAACTGAACGATAACAAAAGTATTTGAATAGTTTGTTTTTGTACCGTTGAATGCTGTCTCCTAATCTATTTATCCAAAGATATATAATATTAATTAAATAGGTAACCATACAGATGAAAACTTTAAGTTTTAGCTAGACATAATATTTATATTAAATTGCAAAGTAATATCAGTAATTTATAAAAAAAAAAAAACATAATTTGTTGTTTAAACAACAAACGTAAATAACTTAGTAAATATATATATATATATATATATATTATATTTACATAAAATCAGTGATGTATGGGTACATTATGGTGTATACTCTCTTCTTTAGATTTTTTAAACGCACAGGTTACTCACTAAATTGTCAAAGATATATGCGGGTATACATATGGCCCGTATAGGTACTATTAGTATTTTCAATGACATAAATAAAGTAATCTGTCTTTATTTGTAATTTTCAACTCTTAGGCGGTACCAACCTACTTATATTAGGTGAGTATCAAAAACTATTTTTTAAATCAATTACCAAACAACCAATATGTTGAGAATCCATAAACTCAATACTAACTACTAATTTTACCCACTAAAAAATAGCATTAATAATATGCGCATTGCTTATACCATATTTTTTCAAATAACAATGCGTGTGTGAACATTTCAAAGTAGATTTTTTGGCATCAGATAATTTAAATTTAGTCTTAGTATTGTAAGCAATATTAGGTGGGTACTTACAAATTAGATTCTATATAGTTGTTAAAGAAACTTCATTGAATGTTTTAAGTTTAACAAAGAATCTGTGTTCATTATCTTATTGTAATATATAATAATTTATAAGATATCCATTGAAAAATGCATCATTTATTTACCTGAAACAAAAAAATTAAGCAATCAAATAAGAGATTGAAATATCAAAAATTGGTTATGTAATAGGTAAATTAATAGTGTATATATAATATTATAATATATGTGGTAACTTTACCATTTTAATAAATAGTAAACTACAACCAAGAGATAATAACAATAACAATAACTTAATAATTAATTCAAAAATTGTAAAGGTAATTGAATATTAATAAATAACTATTAAAAATAGTAGCATTTTTAATTAATATACGACCGTTGTTATAATAATCTAACATTTTTTAACACTTATATCTTTAATATTACCTAATAATGAATATTAGACTAAATTATAATTTAACAATTATTCAAGAGTCGTGGGAATTAGCTAACTTTTAACTTTGATTCATTTTTTTGTGATGTTTAGGTTTTTTTAATGTAAGATTTGAAAGATTAGTATTTTGTTTTTTATAATAGTTTCTTTTATATTCTCAACAAAATTAAAATTGTATAATCTATTCTTTAAACGTTTTATTTTATTTTTATGGTATATAGATTAAATAATATTATTTTTTTTTTGATATTATATAGTTGAATAATAATTATTATTGTTATAAAGATTGTGCGTTTATGAAAAACTATACATTCCCTAACAAATTATATTATCATGTTCAACTTGACAAAAAAAAAAAAAAAACAAAAAAAAACAACTCCATGGGAATTAATTGTTAATCTCATACGTTTATTTATAATAATTGATAAAATGATCATCATAAAAGTATTACCCTGGCCGAGCATTGTTTTCTATCATTACAATATTATAATAAATTCAGAAATAAAAAAAAGTAATATTAATAAATAATAGCCACGTATATACATATATAATCGCGTTATTACACATTCAATTTAAAAATGCCAGAGAGTAATGTTTAGAATAAACTCTGTGTGCTACGGAAACGGCGGCGTCTTTGTGGGAGACTGGTTTCAAGGTCTTGAAATAACTGGTTCGACTAAACCAAACACCCTTTACGCCAGGTGGTTTAAGCGCCCGTGTCGAAACGATGTCGACATTTTAGCACCCTAAAATATTCCTACTTTTTAGAAGAAAATAAACCAAACTAAAAACATGCTTATGGTTACAAAATGTATTATAATAAATAATATAGTTTTCAATATTTATTGAATATTCATAATTCATTTTAATTGTAAAATAGAAACTAAGTACCAAATCATACAGTTGATTTGAATGATAGGTACCTCGAATTAAACTATCAACTAATATAATGTTAAGACATTAAAACGATGTAACACTAATGAAAATGTACGGAAAAAACTTAATCACGCACTTATATCTGTATTTAGTTTGATTTAATCGTTGTAGAATCGTAAATTGTGCTCAGACAGGATATTTTTTGATTAAATATAAATCAAGATCACACACTCGAAAAAAAAAAAAGGTATTTTTTGACTCGTCGTGTTCAAAAGGTTTGCCACCACTGAGTCCACCGTATGAAAAATGACTTGAAAAAAAACTGATTAAGTTAAGACAAAACTAACTTAAAATAAAAATCGCATAATTCTTATCACCAAAATTGTTCTCACATTGCCCACAAAAAGTAACTACACTTTGTACCAAATTTTGAAATAATTTAAAAATTTTTCTCAAGATTCAAAACAATGAATCATTAAATACAGTTACAGACAAAGGACCCTATAATTTGGCTATATATGTACAAACGTCATACATATAAGTATGTATTAGTATTTTAAAAATGTATTTATAAAATATTATTATTATAAATTTATATATTTCGAAATAAATGTCTAAAATACCTATACCTAAAGGCAATATTATGTTTTAATTGTATCTCAGTAAAACCGTTTTCATATTTCAAATATATTAAACAGTTTAAGTACCTACATAATATTGATTTTGTTAAAATTAATGATTCAAGTTTTCATAGTTCCGAGAGTTTACGAATTACACTACATTTTTTTTCGTACAGACTACAATTAAACCTAACATATTCTAAAACAACTAAATAATTTATATGTGCAGTGTAAAGCCAAAAATATTCATCAATTCATCAATTTGTGTATTTTTTTTTTAAATTCCAATTGATTTTTTTGTTTTTCTTCGAAGTTGCGTCAACAACATAAGACAATATATTTTTTGTATCAGTTTTGAACACAATATGATGGTATGGGTTTTTTACCAATGTTGTCCATCAAATCGAATTAAATGTACACTATTGACTAATTGTATCAATTGTTTTTGATAATGCAAGCATGAATTAAAATGCACTTATTGTATGTTATAAAGAAGTAGCTGCACGTATTTGCACATACATGATCGTGAACTATGAGGTACCGCGGTGAATGGATTTCCAATATTAACCATATGAAAAAAACGAAAATTGTATTCTTCAATGTGGTTAAAAAAATCCATAAAAAAAACATTAAGCATTCATTAACTGACTAATTAAATATTTAATCTGCTGGAATGTTTTAAAATTATTAATACAAATTCCTGTCTACCTAATGTTAATGTCATTAAATGTCTATAATTGAATTTATGACATAATAGTAGGTAAAGTTCAATGAATATTAAGTATTTATCGACCAATATAGGTATCAAAAGATAATCTAACAATAAGGTTAGGTATAAGATATTATTTTAGGTGTTCTTACTCAAAATATTAGTAATTATATACTAAAAGTGTATTTAATAATCTTCACTAGTGAAATTAAAATTGAATAATTTAAAAATCATAATCAAATCTAAATTATTTCATAAGTTTAAGCACATCTTAATTTGTTGAAAATGTCAACATAAAAAGTGTGAACAAGATAAAGCTCTGACACCTGAAGAAGACAAAATTTGTATTATTATTGTTATAAAGTTATATTAACTTTATTTATTTTAAAAGTATTAATAATATTCACATTTCTAATATTTACTTATCTACTTACTGAAACAAACTTACTATAAATTATAATAAGTATAATGTGTAGGTACTGTTATCTCCCGAGAAAACTTTTTAAATAAAGTTAAAACATTTTTATTTTATTTTGATTAATTTATACAATTATCCTGCAGTATTAAAAATTATAGAGGTATTGAAATTCTTACATTTCCTAAAACTTTGTAAATTACTATTTTAACAATTTTTAAATCAAAAATCCTGATTAAAACGTGATAGTACTTAAATAATAATTCGAATGCCTGACTTAAAAAATGTCATCGTTAAAGGATTTATAAACAAATAAAAATTAGAATAGTAATAAGTAATAACTATAAGTGTTACAACACAACAGTTCCTTTAATATATTTTATAGTATATATATTGTACAATTAATGTTCATTATGTATTATCACCTCGTGATGTAAATATATTATAACGTTCCAAAATTAACAGAGTAAAAAGATATTTTAACAAAACGTTTTTTCTGGCAATAAACGTAGTTAGTATAAAACATTAGAACGTATAATATTAAGAGCCTAAGGTTAGATATATTACAAACACATGATTACATGGATGCAATATGTCGACATTAAATAATTAATATAGGTACACTCAAATTCTTATTTTTGTACGCTATATATGCGTCTAAGCAAGCGGTGTTAACACATATAAAGCATTACATTATTCTGTTTTATCTTCTGAGTAGACATTAAAACAGTATAACGAAGTAAAATATACACAAGAATAAATAAGCACTGGTAACTATCTAAAGTAGATCACACAATAATTGTAAATACATATAAATTGATTAATAAAATATACAAATACAATTTAGTAATTACAAGGTCATCACTCATTAAAATTTTTATCTAGAAAAAAAATTTATTTTAAAAATTATCGATACAAAAATTTAAATTATCTAGATATTAAACATATTAAATACCTATATAGGTAGTTAAATAAACACCATCATTCATTTTACCTGTATCGTAACTGGTTAATTTTAAATTAATATTTTAATTTAAAATAATGGTGTTTATAAACACATAATTTTAAATAAAGTAGAATAGAACTTCTAAAATGTATTTTCTACGGAGTCTACAAAATATTTATGTAAGTCAACTCGAAAGGTACCTACCGAACCAAAATAATCCAATAAATCAAGACTGGTTGGAGAAGGGTTCTCTTTTTCATTATTCGATATCTCACCCTCATTTACCACTTTTTGGTGTACTCCACATTTTCCACAACAACAAAATGTGTATGTATGGTTTCCAATCTCAAACCTAATTCAGTCAAGGAAACTCGACTTTTGGGGCCCATAAAAATGAACTACTTGCTGTTTTTCACTAAAAAGAAAGAAGCGTTTCGATAAAAATAAACTGCAGTGCTTTGTCAACGTCTTTTAGGTACCTAACACAACTGATAAATAAAACTAGTAGCCACGTTCAAACCAAAGTCCAAACCAATTTTTTTTTTTTTGCTTTTGTCACCAATCATGGATTTGTAGATATTTACTTATATATAAACGTTATTTATAAGCATAGAAACGTTCAATACTACATGTCTACAGCAAAGTGAAACAGTCTTATGATACTCAAAGTATCTAATTCCATTTTCTTTGATAAACCATGATTCTGGATTTTAGGAATTATTAAAATGCAAGTACTCATAATATATAAAATAATGATATAACAAATGTATACAATAAATGTGTGCAACAAATCTTTGTAGAATTAAAGATACAATATAGCGTGAGTACTGAGTAAATATTATGTATTATTACAAAAAAAAACAAATATATTTGGTATGGTAAATAGGTATTTTATTGAGAATTAAACAAAACATTACACACAAAAAACACGAAGAACGCCATAATATAAGTATAAAATAAAAATATTTTTTATAAGTATTAGGTATAGGTACACACTTTACGGATACACACTACACAATTTAAAACGCAGAGTTAAATTAATAGAACTAACTGCTTAAATAATCTACCTGCGTATTATATCAACATTTTGTACCAGATGCCCAACCTATATGAGCGACGCTATTAGCAGGTAAATGTTTAAAAAATATACAAAGAACTAAAGTAATAGCTTCAATTTAAATGCTGAACATCTAAAATTACAGTGGAAATGTATTACTTCCCTTAATAGTATTGGGAATTAATATAATAAGTATCAAATGACACCATAAAAATAATTATACATCATTAAAGCAGGTGAATGTCTTAGTACAATTGAACGCGCGAGAAGGTGGATAGAAAATGCAATTATTGTACTTCATTTTAGTGGCTTATACTCGTAAATATTTAATGATTAAATAGTTATAATTATTGTTATGATTATTTTTTGATGTTTTTTAAAAACAAACATCTGCTTACTGTTACAATAAATGAAAACTAAATTTAGAAGGCTTAGTTTTTTTTTATTTATTTGACGATCAAAGAATTATAGAATAACGTTTTAATTTTTTTAATTATATTACTATATACAATCCTACGTTTTGTCTAATTAAATAACATAGTCATTCGAATAATTTGAACCCAAAGAAATCCTACACATACGACAATACGTTTTATCTAATTTAGAGTAGGTATATCCCACTAAAAGGGTCTTGTGGTAGTATTGTGGGTCTACTATATCGTGTCTGAAAGCCCCTGTCCCACTTACATATTAAATTAAAACCAATGTAAGCTTAATAACGCTTGACAAATTGCGAAAGATTACGCACACATAGGTCCTTTTTAATCGTATTGGCCACAGTTACAATGATAAAACATTATACTCTATAGACAGTTCAGAGCTATGCTTACTTTACAATGAACTAATGTTTTGACTTAAGATTCATCTACAGCGCTTATTATATTTAGCGGTAAAAATTGAATTATTATACTTTTTTTGTCATGTATAATATTTAAACAATTTTGTTCGGTAAAGAAATTAATAACATTTTATATTTAATTGAATTTATAAAATAAGTGAATAAACCTGAAACAAAACTTTTTGTAAATATAAATAAATACAACACAACAACATTAACGTAACATAATCTATATCGTTTCGTTGAGCACATTTAACTGCTACTAAAGCAAGTCAACTTTAAGTCCTAATCAATACTGAATCAAACAACATTATACATGCAATTAAAAGTATCTTTACTGCAGCCGCATACCTACTCGTGTTTACATATTATATATTTGTAAATGTAAAATTATTACACACAAAAATATATGAAGTAAAAATGATAGTAGATGCTGTGTAGTTTATTATTCTTACTGCAGTAAATGATTCCTTAATATTATTGTAAGATAGATACGTTGACAACCTAATATTTTAGCATAAACGATATCATCACTTTATGAAACTACCCCTACCCTCCCCCCCCCAATCAAGTACTTATACGCTGTGTAATACAATTATACATAGTACCTACCTATACCTATCTATGACTGAACGTCTGAACGCATCAATTATTTCCCGTTGTAATAATAAATTCGCATACATTTTACAATGTACATGACGTATAATATTAGTATACGGCGTCGTAACCCGTAGGCAAGTCCTATATACGCCGTCATTATGTTACACAATACACCGTGTATACGCGAATACATGTACTGCAGTTTGCACTCGCACACTCATATGATACACGACAGAATACTAATGACGCTTATATTATTATCTGTGTGCACTTGAATGTTTTAGAACAGATCTATAGACGGGGCGCATTGCACGAATTAACAGTGTCGTAATCGTGTAGCGTTGTATGTATTTGCATATAAATCCGAAGATCCAACCCAGGTGGTCTTTTATACCTATTATGTTGTTTTTTTTTTCACTTTACGTTTTGTACCATGGTAAAGGTATGGCCGCAATATATTTTTCTCCATATGAAATTCGTCAGGATGCCCTAATACGGATATGACGTGGGAGCTTCAGCGTACTTGCGTGAGGGTGGTACTATCTGCGTTATCATTTATACATGTTTTATGAATCATGTATACTGTATAGGTCATTGAAACCTTGTTATCTATGAGCATTAACCATGGCCAAGACAAATATCAATGTTTAAATCAATCATCTTTATCAATAATGATACAACGTTTAAAATGATTGTACGTTAGCACTTAGCATCGATGGTACATAATACCAGGAGATAGATGGACAGAGAGACAGAATGACACAGCGGCGATAATGGGAGGAAGGTTTCACCAAACACAATATAAAATGGTTATTAATTTATTTGGTTGTCCAATTCAAATGTTTGTATAAATAATAAATTATATCTAATATATAGGAATCCATTTTTAAGCAAATATGTTCACTGTGAATATTATATATCACGATGTGCAATATAATATAAGATAAGACTTACGAATGAATACATTTTAAAATAACGAATATAGTCTAATCGAAATAACTTTACTGAATAAAATCTGTTTTAATTACCGTGTTAATTTTAAACTGCACAATTAAACTAATTCTAGAATTATAAAATCAAAATCATACATTTTGAAATTACGGTCTGCAGTTCCTGTACATAGTTATTTGTATACTTGTATAATATGTATTCATATTTTTAAACACATGTTTTAACTTTTAATGTAAATATTTAACAATGTTAACAAATAATTTTTAAAATATTAATAAAAATACAATGTTTATTCTAGTATAATTAAACACTGAGTACACCTAGGTACTTATTAATTATATTACGGTCACCCTCAACCCTTCACCATAAATGTACACTGTACAGTGTACAGTCATATAATATTGTATCACAATCATTTCTGCGAGGGAGATATAATTTCCGTGACTCGTGACAGGTATAAATGCAAAATACGCGGCCAAGAGAAGTTTATCATTCGCTTATCCCGCAGGACCAATGAATAAGAAAAATTGCACTTTTTGATAACAAATGAAAATGTAAGAATTTATGATCTTTGTTTTTATTTAATTCAGTTTTATACAGTTATATAAAATGTATCAACATTTTAATTAAAATTATTATTAGATAAAAATATTAGATTATAGATATATATTAGCTAATAACGACTTAAATTTAATACTTACGACTTATCTATCTATACTACTACTTTATAAAATTAAGTCGCTTTTTTTTGTCCGGGCTAATCTCCGAAACTACTTATTCAATCGTCGTGCAATTTTTTTTAAATGATAGAAAATGTCGGGGAGCGGGTTTATAGCATAAATTATGGACCTAACTCCTGTGAGTTAGAGATTTAGAGACAAAAACTGAGTTACACCGGTAGCGCCCTCTAGCAGATAAAAATATAAATATAATATCGAATATTAATCGATTATATTGATCTAAATATTATTGAGTATTTCATAATTACCATGGAAACCAAATAAATAAATAAATAATAAAAATAGAAAAAAGGAGGGGTACTTGAATGGTTTAGATTCACAATTGGACCAGGTAGGCTCAACCAGGGGATGTGCTGAAACAGGGATTTTGAGATTTACGATGGGCAATTTGGTTTTTAAATCGTTGCTATTGGTTATAGGAGAAATAATTAGTAGAAATTAGTATTTAATATTAATATTGGTTGCCAAAGGTTAATCGGGCAAATCAGGTACAAGCATGCATATCAAATTGAATTTTTGCACATACAGCCGCTCATCAGCGTTGTCCGCGATCCAACATCGTCGTATTGCCTACCAGGGTGGCTGAGTTGCAACTACTGCAGCGAGTTACGCACAAAATGAGTTAAACAATCACAATTCTTTTAATATTTGTCATATTTTACGGGCAACAAAGTGCGCGGGATCAGCTAGTATTATATAAATAATAAATATTGTTTACAAATTCCTATGGCAATAAAGATGCAAATAATTATTAGATGGGAATTTCAATTGATTAATTGTACATATAGGTATTTTACATACATAAATATTCGATTAATGGTTACACAACTTTAAACCTTACACAACTACTTCGTTGAAAGAACGAAACATATTGACGAAAAGTGGAAACTCGTTAGGGCAGAAAGTATAATATAAACTTTCAATATATTATGTATCTAATTCAAATTGAACTTTGTAGTAATTTTAATATATTATCATTAAACTCATCCTAAACAAACAGTAGGTACGTACTACGTACGTATACATTACAGACGAAACCCATTTAAACGAATATTGAATAAACCTAACCTAACCTAAATGGATCACAAAAGATTATCCTTCAAATAGTATGATTCGTTAATGCGTTAGATAATCACTAAAAATGAAGTAAAATTAATTTATATTACTTTTATTTATTTTTACAAAAATGAAAACTTATTGCGCGTAGTAGGTGCAACGATGGGGTTGTTTTAAAGCTCATAACTGCGACAGCATAATGATACCATCATGATGGTATATTTTTAGTCTAAGGCGAAAATCTCGGTAGATCCGGAAACGCTGTAGAAAAGTGGCTGGTGTGAAGCCAAAAGAAAAATATAACAAGAAGAATATTACAAGAGTGACACGCGTTTAGCTATGTAAATATTCGGTAACATACGAATCCACTAACTGAAACAACACGATCCTGTTTGTCAAGTAAACACAGCCGGGGTTGGCGGTATACAATATAATATCATCGTCTCCCCTCCCGGAGACACGTGTTCGTCAAAAACGTTTTAGATACTGCCGCACAATCACATACTCACAGAAAGTTATTACACATATATATAAATATAGATGTCTGTACATTGTATACATATATATAATTACCATTGGAGATACTATTTTAGCAGACTCAGGGGTTCTATTCAGAAAACTATATATATATGTTAGCAAAAGATTTTTTTCCTATCGTCGTCTTTCCAGATTAGCGCATATTGAAGGGGCACATCCGTTTTCACACCTGCAGTTCTTAGACCCACGGGAGGTATGTATTACACGCGCTTACAATAGAAAACCACTGACAAATAAGGCGAACATATTATTCATGGGGATCACGATGGATTTGCGGTACGGAGTATAAAGAATCGCGGAACCACCAAAATATTGAATTGAAAAAAAATACACACCTGCGGTATGGGATAGGTATACCTATCTACCTATTAATAATAATAACATAAGTTTCCACAAGACTAAAAATCATCGAATAGGTAATTACATCAAATATTTTTTCTCAGCTTCTCAGATTTATAAATTAAAAGAGAAGGTATTTAGTGATAAGTTATCAGTGATAGTTGATAAATAATATAAAGTAATAAAACAAATAGCTTTTTAAAAAGTAAAAAGTAATTTATAACCTAACTATACGTATTATCTAAATTAAATGTACGATCAATAATTTTAAAATTAACACTGTAAAATTAATTAGATATAAGAGTACGCTGTTGTATATTTTTTAAAAAATTATTTACATATTTCTACATAATATGATACTTAGGTATTTATTGATATAAGATTTTTCAGAGAATTTCTAAAGAAAAAAAACAATTATAAAAATCAACTGTTATAAAAATATTGTTTAAGGCTTAAACTTTAAGCTAATAACTTATGCTACTAAAGTTATAAGTACTGTATTTGGAAAATAAAATTGTTACGTTACTCACGTACAATTTATTTATTAACTGGTATATCGTATATGTGATGGCGACAGCATAGAGTAATAGGTAGTAAGTTACAGTAACTATGCTACGCATTTGCGCTATAATTAATATAACCTAAACAATAAACTATATGATCTACATATATAATGTTGTTCATATGATTTTCGGTGTTTAATAATCATTTTAAGAAGCCATTTATTATGAAAAAAAAATCTGCGTAAATTAAAAAATCTAAATAGGCAATGAGTTTTTTTTTTGAAACGTTCATATTTATTACTATTTCCGAATTAATAATAACATTAACACTTTAGTATTTTACATATAAATAACTACCTTAATCAGAAAAATATGAATTTTTCTTACCAATATATACCTACCTCTAGACATTGGTATTATACTGATGGGAGTTTTATTTTCAAGTCTCTTCTTTCTCATTGAAAAAAAAACCTTAAATTAAGTAACATATAAATCGTCTAGGCAAAACCCCTTTAGACACATATATACATTCCAAAAAAAGCTTATTTAATCCGGACCTAGTCCTATGGGACTCGTGCTCTTTTATTTAAACGAGAGAAAAAAACACCTTTAATATATCCGTTTATATGCGGACAGACACTCGGAGAAGTTAATGGATGCGACTCTATTAATACACCAAACTCTGTATATGCATGTCTCAGGGGTTAGGGAGAAAAAAATAGTTCCGGGCGTTCAGGAAACATAACCCTCTCAACCACTGTCTGCACTTCTGAGGACCAAGGACACATTTAGAAACTATATCTATTACGGCCAAGGTTAGAGTTAGATATGAAAATCTTAAAAATAATTATAACGCAGCAATAACTATAGAAAATGTGTATCAAAATATATTGCAAAACAGAATCATTCTGTAGGGCATATTTGATGTTACCAAATACAGACATGATATAAGCAAAATATAAGTAATTGTGTCAATTAACTAATTAAAAAAAATATTCGTTTAAATGTTTACAAATTATGATAATTTATAATAATAAATGTTTCATATTTTATGTCCAAACCTCTATTAATAGTATAAACTAGTAAAGTTGTATCGAGAACAGCATCTTATCAATATTTTTAGGCAGCCTTATTTTTTTATCTTTGTAATACTTTTCCGATTGCAGCTTCATGTACCACCACTATATTGTCTCGTGTGTTGTTTTCCAGTAACTACATACAGAACTCCCGAGAGATTTATGGAAGGTTTACTGTTTTTGGAAAGTCTATAGCATAGTTTGGGCATTTGAAAACTTTTTGGGAACTGATAAATCGCCTAAAGAAACAATGGACCCAGTTTTGCGCACAATATAAAGAACAATAACTAACTGAAAACTCACATGTACCCCGAAACATCTAGATTACACAAAGCACAGTTTAATCATAAATGTAAACTAATCAATTAAAATAAAAACAGTTTCGACACATGTCATAATTTAAAAACACCATTCATCTTCAATATGAAATACTTAATGTAAAATATAAAGAAATCTAATAAAATAGTTGAAATAATTAAAACAACAGAGCCTTTCATTAGTTGATTTACTTATGTGTCTATACATTCATTGGTAAACACAATTTTCAAAATCAATGTTTCGTAAGCACTAAGAAGTTAAACAATGAAATTAATTATTGTAAAATAAAATGTTCAATCATTTTCTTTTTCAATATAGTTCTATTCTTATTTACTAGTTATTTATTACTAGGGTCTAGGGTTTCACCCTGTCCTCGCTAAATTCGCCAACCGCAGTAGATTTTGCTAACCTCCTTGGATGATTTACTTAAATTTACTTTTTAAACTTAAATTTCCGTTAATATTTATTTTTTTTTGGTTTTTGGATTCCATGACATATTTTTGCTACTAAAAATAATTCATAATAAATAATATTTAAAGATAATATTAAATCAATAATTACATTAAATATTAATGTACAATGAATTACAATTAAATTATAATTATGTTGGAGATTACGCTATTATAGTACTAATACAGAGACAATTATATATATTTATTACATTTCGTTAACAATCCTAGCCATCATACTTGATACCAAATCATTATAATATAGATTACATCGATTAGCTTTTTGTTCCCCGCCAGCCCATAAACCAAGTTTTCAAATAATCCCTGCAATCATTGCCATTGTATACACAC
Source organism: Nasonovia ribisnigri (assembly GCA_027563435.1). Classification (NCBI taxonomy): domain Eukaryota; kingdom Metazoa; phylum Arthropoda; class Insecta; order Hemiptera; family Aphididae; genus Nasonovia; species Nasonovia ribisnigri. The sequence continues at coordinate 181,391 of JANEHU010000509.1, forward strand.
CATTGCATTTAATCCAGATTTCGATTATGTCCGTTATTTCACTCTATATCTAAGTACTATTAAAAGTGGTTAACAATACTAATAAAACCTATATTAAGGTGTATATATATAAATATATTATGCTACGTTAAAATATGTCTATAATTTGAATTTAAATTCTACACAGAGTTAAAAACTGTTTATTTACACAATTTTACAATATTTTTCAAGTTGTTACAATTAAATTCTAAAAATTTTTGAATCGCAAAATAATATAAATTTCCAAAGAAAACTATGAATTTAATCATAGACCAAACAAAAAATTACATAAGAATTTTAAAATCACATGTCATTGGCGGGCAATAAAATTGGTAGGTAATGCACATTCACTATTATGGTCGAAAAACGAATACAATTGTTCGAATTTCACGGCGAAGTATTAGTTTGAAAAGACACATGCACAAAATACACACGTATCAAACATTAACCTCCGTATAACGACTGTGTTGGGTATAATATACAAGTCTTGTAATCGAGAAGACCCATTGTGCGTTGGGAAGTTGTTATTCTGAAGGGGAAAATTGCGCTGCATTCGGTGGCGAGTGTCCGCGTTCGGATAGAAATAGAATGTACGCAAGGCATTTTAGTATTTTACTGTCGTCATAATATATAAACCTTTTGTGAGGGAAAAAGTATTACGGAAAGGCAACGGGACGGAATGAGAGGACCGTGTGAATTTGAACGGTTCGCCCAAAAACGTCTCCCCGATTTCACCTAAATCCATATGCGTTTATTCTTTTCTATTTCACATCCCCCCGATCATCGTTACTGTATAATTGTAATAGATTCATGTAATAGACTTGACATAATATCATAAAGTTATAACTATACGTGCTTATAAAAATACTACAATTTTTGTTTTTGCATGATGTATTCCTAAATTAGATATTTCTTAATATAATATATAACATGGTAAAATTCTATATTTTATGACGTAATAATAAAATGTGCTCTTCAAGGATCTTTCAAAAGCTATAATTTAAAAACAATTAAGATAATTAATATCAGTGTGATCAGACAATAACGGTCGTCTGCGGGATAACAAATACTGTGGGATAACAGATACGGCGGGATACCTGTTCGTACCGGTTCAAACCTGTGGAGTATTTTAATAAGAAACCCAATAAAATGAACCCATCTATTTATATATCTATTTCATTAATTGCAATTTGCAAATCAAATTGAAAAACTCAATAAGAATTCCAGGCCCCCACAAACCACAGTCCACAGTACAAAAAACGAAATTTCTCCAATTTGTTCGCGAAATAATATATTACTATTATTCTATAATTATTGTTATCACAAAATTAACATCCCCTTACACATAGTTTACCCCACAATTAGCCATAAATAGTTTAAAAACCGATTATATATTAACTTTTAATTTAGTATTTTGGTCAGTCTACAAAATGTTAGTTATATTTTAACTTTGAACGATTTTCGAGGATTGCTTGCGTTACTAAAATGTTCGTATTAAACATATTTATAAAAAAATAAACAATTCAATTATTTTGCATTTCGAGTTATGCATATCGATTATCAATACCTCTCCACTCAAATACGGTATAGATCTAAAACATTATCATTTCATTAACTCTTTTGTTTTATGTCAGGTAAAAGTAGAACGTAAAATTAATAAAACCCTAATTGAAACCATTAAATGAATTACACGACTTAAATCGAACCATCTGTAAACAATCTATTTTAAATTATATTATACGTTTTGTACAGTTTGTCGCTGAAGGGATTCGCACAGAAATTGATGACCATAGATTTTTTTTAATATGAATATTTTCAATTAATCGAATAAAACGACCACAGCAACGACCGTTGGGAAACGGATACGACGCGCGCACAACACTGCAGAAACATATACCTATACAATATGATATAATATATATTATTATGTATAAAGCCACTATAGCCAGATATAATATATATTATTATAGGGACACTAAACGTCCCTACGAAGTACGAACCATGTATTATAATTTATAATATATTATATTATTCTTCTCCGGTATACGCACACACTGTAATCACAAACATCGTTCCGACAATGGACCGGAGGAGGGAGGGCGCCGGACAGCTGATGCGATTGAATCTTCGACGAAAAAATAGCACCTGCGGTCTTGCCCCTCCGTACTGCGTTACCTTTTATTTATTTATGTATATACTTTTTTTTTTTGACAAATTTCCGAGATTTTTGCCAATATGCATGTGCTGCAGACGTGGCGGACCAAATATAATATAATACATTTAATTATAATATATGTAGGTATACACCATTGATGAAAGCACCTACCGAGACACGGTAATAATATTGGAAGACACAAAAAAAGGAGAACCGAGCACTAACGTCCAACGTGTATAATGTATATTATGTATATGTTTATAAACACGCACGTAAATATAAACGAGAGTTATTAGTAGAACGAATGGGCCGACGAACAGGACAAAAAAATAAATAAATATATTACATAAAGCGCTCTCGGTAATGGATTTACGCGGTGGCCATATGTGTTGCAGTTACGGCGGCAGTGGCGAGAAAACGGACGGCGACATATTATATTATTATTATCATTATTATTATTTTCCCTCTTTTTATTCTTTATCGTCATCTCTCTTCCGTTGGCTAATAGCGTCAATCGAAACTTACACGACCATTGTAAAAACATCACTGCACCGTCGTCATCGTCAACGCGTATAAATCTGTCTTTGGTCTCATTAACGGTTTGTTCCCGCGGCAAGTCGCCGGAGCGTCGCCGCCGTAGTCATCGCCCCGGAGAATTATCGCCGCCGAAAACAATGTACCAAACACGAGCGCCGCGACGCCGCTCACCCGTCGACGTTTGGATTAGAAACGCGCACGACTTCCAAATGTAAATCATCGCCACACCGCCCCTTACGGCCCGACAAGACATTACTGCCTATAGAAGCCATCAATCAATGTGTTCTCAGAGGATTTTCCGATAATGGTCTTCTTTAGAATATTTTATTCTCCACGCTCAGCGAACACCGTTAACCCGATGATATATCCTGAATTCTGGATACACACATGTATATATAATACACTAATAGAGTACCTGTATAGAGATGTACTGATGTATAGAGATACACTTACCTACAGACTACAATAGAGTGCACTTTCAACCGATTGGCTTCGAGTACGAATATAAGCAACCAAGGAGAGCTTTGTAAACATTAATCATTATATTATTTAGATTGAGACGCTATAAATGCACTAACCTGTTTAACGAAACTATCAAAACATCGATTGTCAAACCTTTTTGGCATGTATGATAATTAAAAACTACATTTTTGAAAGACAAAACTATCAATAAGGCAGTATATTTTTCAATTCCAAATAACCATATTTTTAAACAAAAAATAAAATGTAATGGTTATTATCTAGTCTAATACGAAAAAACATAAGGTACATTCAGTTCGATAAATGTAAAAGTTACCTATATTGTTCACAAGTGCGTCCATGCACATTAAAAATAAATTACCTTAAATAATTAAATTAAAAATATTATTATTATGTAATAATATTGGTACCTATGTTACTTACGTCTCAAATACCAAGACATAAATAACCTGTACAAAATGTAGGTAATAAAGTAAAAATATCGTTATTGATGCAACAAGTTCAGTTACAATAATTATATAATATTACGAATTTTAATTTAGGTAGGTACTGTTATAACTTATAAGCTTCAAATTCTATTAATTTAATAAACATTTTTTCATATCAGTAGTATTTTACGATCGTTTTCGGGTAAGTATTAAGCATAAAGTTCAAGAGTTTAACATACAATTGTGATTAAATAAAACGAACTATATATATGTTATATTAATAAGTAATAACAGTATATTAGTATAGATACATGTAGTTCAAACAAAAACGAATTTGCCGACATTCAATTTCTACCCATTTCCTCTCAACATAGAAACAAATATATTTTATCAACTAAGACGTTTATTACTGGAATATTTGATAACGAGTATATGGACCATTGCCCGGAAGTTATTAATAACTATATCTGAGCGTATAGGCTAAAGACACAAGCCTATTTAATTTGAATGTATACCTATTCTTACTTAATAAAAATTAAACAAGGAAAATTAAAGTATTTAAGTACCTATAATACTGTAAATAGCGTCAATTTCAAAATAAATGCGCTCAATATTTTTGATATTTTAAGACACGTGTGTATAATAAATCCAATTACGACTCCCGACTAGATTTTCTCTTGCTATACATACCTATACACCGATTTCCAATTATCGGTAGGACATGAAAGATTTTTTCCACCTAATACTGACCCGATAGATTATGATTGTTCCCCTCCTGTGCTCCCTCCGGCATATCAATAAATAATAATTTGTGTTCCAAATAACTGAGGCAATGTATGGAATTAAGTCAGGAAAGAAACCGGTCTGCCGCCGATAAATCATTAACCTCCGCACTGTGCATTTACACCTACTGTATACTATATTATATTATGATAGGCTTTTTTTGTAGATGCCCTAAAGGGATAGGATTTTGTATTCAATTTTGAACGCAGTCATACCAGTATACCACCCCCCTTAGCACTTATTTGGGTATATATATTATACTTGTGTTTCTGTGTTTATGTGTGTACGTGTGCGTGTGTGTGTGATTGTGTGTGTGTGAGTGTGATTGGGAGCGCGCGTTTGCGTGCGTGTAAGAGTATGTTTGTATTGTTCAATAATGAAAAGGAAAATCAATACACATCGAGGAGAAATGTTTATAATTAATGTGTTTGTAAATGAAATTTTTATAACAAATGTTGTACCTATACATGCATAATATGTAGGTAATCAGTTTAAGTAAGCACTAAACTCAAGTAAGCATCAGTTTATACCAAAACCAAAATAAGGATATAGATATACTCCAAAAATCTCCAGTAAAGTTATAACACGAGAATACAATTTAAGTAAATTCATAAATAAACTTAAAAGACAACTATTTTAGAAAAAAATAAATATACTTTACATGATGCCCCTCGAAACAGAAGAATTTGAAACAGTCGGAGTTTAGATTACAAGTAATTTCAAATACCAAACGGATTCAATGAAAGTTTATATAGACATTGAATATAAACACAAAACACATTATTTAACCATTGACAACTTTCAATGAGAATAATGGAAAAGTTTGTACGGCTTTAGTAACAACTTACAAACGAAATTGTAGTATATTACATTGTAATACAAGCAATATAATAATATATATATAAATATATTGATTATTATATAAATGTATCAATAATATGACGAATTTACAATGTATTTTAAACATAACCCGTCAATAGGCGTGTTTATGTGTCTAGCCAATCAGGCTATGACTAAACCTGCAAATTTGAATTGACTCTAAACTAATTTTTTGAAGTTTTTATGTAGTGTTAAGAGGGGGGGTAACTGATTTCATACAAAGAACTGAAAGAACCCAAAAATTACTTTTGGCAAGATCTGCGAAATTGTTCTGAACACGCCTATAATAATAATATTATACGCAGTTCAACGTATAACATATTAATGTAAGAAAACAATAAATTACCGACAGTACATATATAAGGTACCTACTTCACAACACTAGTTTAATGTCGAGATCATAAAAACATTCTGTTATGAGTTGTAATTTAAACATGGTATATAAACTTTAACGTCATAAAAATGAAAAGTATGTAAACTTTTACAGACGTTTACTATGTGTAAGTGGGAAACTATTATGTGACTTTCAGCTCGATCATACATTATACGCCGATAGGTTTACATACCTATATTTAATCATTAAAAAACAACAAAAAATATCACATATTTAAATATAGATTTAATACAAAATCAAACAGATTTCTTTTACTTAACATAATAATGTTAACAACCTGTGCTCATACGGCTCAATAAGCAAATAAGATCATACGAGTATACATATTGCTGAACAATGATATACGATGAGGAGGGGGAGACTATTCAGTGATAGAACCCACGTGTTTTTTTTTATGGTGAATATACAGATAATATTATTTTAGTTCAGTAGGTCTCTGGAATATATTATTTTTAGTCGATGGGTAGGATTTATAGGTTGTGTACCTACTTGGAATGCTTGTATAGTACGAACTTGAGATTGTTTCGCACAACCCCAAATTTGAATCAAATTTACACACATTATGGCATTTGTATACATTGTGTAATGAGTTATGAGCTGATTGCTGGATTAGATTTTATAATTGAGCGAGTAATTGAGTATAGTAGGTAAATGTAATCTACCATTTTAAGTATTTCTTTTTGACTTAAGGTCGGTGCCCCAAGTCAGTCTTTCACATCAATGTATTTGACATCGGAAAAAGTTTATGAATAGATTTGACTTAAAGTTAAAAGTTGTTAGGTATAGTTATAGATTTATTGTTTAATTTTCAACTATGATTTAAGACAAAGCGTATTTTGTTTAAAAAATATAATGATGAGCAAAAATATCATGGCAGCCAATATAGTAGTTATGTATTTGAGAACTATAATAACACTAAATTATGGATACGGATAGTATGTAGCCACTATAGTTACCCCGGCGGGATTTTTTTCCATTGTATTCTATTTATGATTTAGTAGTTTAGCTCTAAACATTAATTAAATAAGTGATCAACATATTGTACAGCTACATGTCATTATGTTAGGATGTTATATATTATATAAATAACAAATTAAAAAAATAATATTATACAAGTAGGTATAAGTATACATATTTTGGTTGACTTTAAGTAATTTTTAATATTTCTGTATTTATTGATAAATAATATTGTAGCTTATAAGCCATAAAGAACGTAGAATAAAAATAAAGGCAAATTATATAATATTGTACGGTAAAAAGTAAAGATTCGTAACCATTTACTTTATGGGCTGGTTGAGTGTTTAAAAACTGTATACATTTAGACATGTAGTATTTATATAGGTGCTATTAAAATTTGTAAGACTAACGTACGCACACGCAGGGGATTATTGTTAGATACCTACCTATACTAAAAAAAATGGTACATACTTCTTAATAGTTACCTACATACATCTACATGGTTTAAAAAACTCAACGATCGTCTGTATCAAAACTTTATTATTTTCGATTTTTCATGCATTCCCGTAGGGGACGTTTTCGTCCTAATATAACAAACACTGCCCCGCGCGCGCACATCAGAATTATTACCATAGCGTTGACCATTTGGTTATGGTTGACCTCGGTCGAGGTCGAATCGACAGCGGCGGCGGTCGTATATTATAATAATAATAATAATAATAATAACAATAATAACAACAATAATTATGATTATTATTAGCCGAGGGACAGCGAAATATAATACGCCAGTAAGTCATTGGCGTAACGCGCGACAGCCGACCGTCATAGAGCGAGAAAGAGAACGACGCGAACAATATTCACATAAATCGAAAAACCCGGCAAGTACGACGAGCGGACGAAATCGTAAATTTCAACATGCCAGCGATCCGGTATCACCCCTTCACCAGATGATATGATTTACGAATGCAAATGGTAACTACAACTGTGATACAATACTGTATACGTGTATGAGATACGTTTTTTTTTTTATAATTAGATACCGGAACAGTATTTTTTAAATATATTAGTTTTTGTTTTGACTACCTATCGGATGATAATGTATTGTGTCAGTATCGCGTACAACGTTAATTCAATGCTATTATTACAACAAACAACGTTATAATTAAATTTGAATATTTTTTTTTCAATCTATTAGGTAGGTATGTAACTACTGGGTTACGAGCACGTTTTTTTTAATATTTTACCTGCTATTTAGAGTCATCCGTAAAAAATCGACCATAAAAAAGACAAAACTATGGAGATAATCATAGGCCGATAAAACTATGTAAATTACAATGTAAAACCCATTCATCGTGGATTTAAAAAAACCAAACAAACTGAACAAAAAAAAAACTTAATTTTTATAAAATCAAATTAAATTTATTCGTTACAGATGTCCGATAGATTCCATAGTACCTAAATATACGTGCACGGACACATTATCGAAAATTCGAACAGTTATTAATTGAAAAAAAAAAATAATAATAATCACAAGCAGTTAATTGATTTATCACGTCCAAAGTATACGGCGTTCTTATCGGACGTAAAACATCAAACTATATAATATGTTAACTATATGTTTATAATTGCACGCGTGTGAGAATAGTAATATAGGTGGTATATAGTTTAAATATGTTTTTATTATCAATCGACAATCATTGACGCGTGTGAGAATAGTAGTAGGTACCTATATCATTAAAATATAATAATATTATTATGTACCTGTAACGTCGCCGACGGATATGAACGCCAGCAGCAGCATCAGCAGCACAGGCCGACCGAATTCCCGTCCCCGGGAAGTCTTCATATTTTCTCCCCTAACCATCGCGCACTTTGGGGGGGGGGGGAGAAGGGGGGATACGATGAGAAGACGGCGGCGTCGAAGCGAAAAAAGTACGTAAATCCGAAAAAAAAAGAATCAAAATCAAAACCACCACCGCCGATCGCTCGGCACGAGATGTTGTTTATTATTCTCCGAAAGTCAGTACTCGCGCGCGACGACGAAACCGAAACATGTTTGGGATTTACGCGGACGAACAACGACGCACGCGGAAACGACGGCGAGCACGCGCGAAAACGTTTCGGGAAAATGTATCCGGAAAAATGTACTTAAACCACACACGGCACACACACGCAAAACACACGAACGGCGGCGATACGGACGAACGGTACGTGCTCGACGACCGACGGGGCAACGACTGGAGGGCCGCGAGTCTCCGGCAGTTCGGCGGTACACCGGTGGCCGACCGCGCTTCGGGTCCGGTATACCGCGGTTCGGTTTTTTCCGGCGAGTTTAGCGGCGGCGGCGGCGCGCGGTGTAGGGCGAGCAGCGCTCTCTACCGACCAGGGATGATAGTTTCGGTACGTTACATAATATTATTATTATTTTTGTTATTATTAATCATTTTTTTTTTCCGTTATCGACTGAAAAATGCAATTACGGCAATTTTTTTTTCGATTTCGTCGAATACTAATTAATTACACGGAGAGTCGGCCGACTTTTTTACGATAAACTCACTCTATGCAATATGGTACATATTATCGTACTTGGGGTATGTACCTATGCGCGGTTAGAATAATTTATTGTTTTTTTTTTCGAAGTGCACCCGTGACGAGATAATCATCGAAATAAAGTAAACAAATATTTTTGGATACGTGAAAGGGAGGTTTTCTCGGTTACCAGGTGTATTTACTGTTTGATGGAGTTACTATAAAATTGACAATTATAATACTACTACCATATTTAAAGATTAATTAATTAAAGTTAATTAACACAGCGCCGATAGGTATATATAGTGAGCGTCCGCATTTTATCGAGTTGGTTTGTTAATTAATACCTTACCCCTTTAGGTATACGAAATTTTATAGAAAAAATATTATTGTATATTTTACATATAGTTGATATTTTCATCAGAATACGTAAGAGTAATAGATAATAGGTATACTGTCCTGTATAACATTATAACAATGAACACTGACCAATAAATAACTAAAAAATTATTTATTGATATTCAAAAAATTATTTAATTTTTTAATTTTAACTCCACAATCCACATCATCTATTCAATTGCAGATCAACTTATTGTTTTTGTATAATGTTGTAGTAGATTTAAACATATAGAAAAGTGATTGCTTTGGACTATCAATCATATTTGCATTTATAAAACCTGAATAGGTACATCGAGATTATAATTAATACTCATATTATTTTATCAGGGCGTTTGTTTTATTTCTTATTATGTACGTTAATACTTATTTATTTAAAAACACAATACAAAATTGACAAGTATATGTAAAAATTCTTATAATTTGGTGCTTATTATTTATAATATACCAACAAACAGTATAGATACGCCGATAGTGGGGTGTGAATAGGTTCATGGTTTAAGCAGCTGAAAATTAGACTAAATGTTTTAAGTATTTTATATAATGTGTAAAAATTAAAATATACGTAATGGCGAGAAAAGTAACGAACCCAATCCCGAGGATAAGTATTTTTTAAATTGCAAAAAAATAACTAAAATTATATGAAAGGAAAAATCGTTATTTTTCATTTAAATTTCTCGCTTCAATATTTTTTCTACATTTCAACTAAATTATTTTTAAAAAACTATGCATCTGTTTATAAATGTTCGACATTTTTAAATTTTTGTGAAAAAAACTTACTTATGAGGTACCTTAAATTGCATTACAGCTCAATGGAGTTAAAATTAAAAATGTTATGCATTTATATAACTAAAAAAATAATTAACAACATATTTTCATGTTTTAACAATTTTTGTCAACATTTGAACTTCAAACGCTTAAAATAAAACGTGATTAATTATGTTCTTTCTATATTTTGTATGTGGTGTAAGAACAACTTATCATAAACGTTGTAATACGTTTTCAAGTTTTTTTCCTACTGCAAGAAAAGTTTGTTTTAAAGTTTGTTTATAGAAATCAAACTAAAAATGGCATAAATGTCAAAACTTTATATTACTAATAATAATAATTATAATTTGATTTCCCGTCCATATATAGTTACTCAATAAAGTTCTTACAAAAGCAAATAGATCTATTAAAGCAGGTCCTGTAGGTACCTAATCTAAAATATATTATTAGATGATAAGATTAAGTTGACTAATAAAATATTATCTATTTTAACTACCTATAATATAGGTCCTATTTAAGTTACGTTAGAAGATGAACAGTAATCTAATTTTATTTTCTAGTTTATATAAATAGAATAAAATATTTTTTCGTCATATACTATCATTATTTATATTTATATTAGTTCGTTAGTACCAAGGGTTATAATAATATTTAAATAATATATTAAATATGTAGGTATGTATAATTATAATATGTAATATTATGAAAAATAATAAAATATTATTTACTTTCTTAATCTTATCTACTGCTTAATTATTATTTTTGTTGGTTAGCACGGTTGTACATATTATTATCTTCAACCGCAGTCGTTGGTTTGATTGGATTTCACCTATAAAAATGTTGTAATCAACTTGCTATTCCTAGAAATGATTTTAAAAACAATTTTACAATATTTACAATTCTACAAAAATATCTTTTAATTATTAACTGTTCTTAGAATACATTTTATAAAAAATGTACCATTAGTTTAATGTAAGCTAATAACTTTCTATACAGTTGATCTCAAAAATAAAATAATAAAATATTACGACAAAACTTATAACATTATTGTGTCAAAAAATGTCTACTTTTGTAGCCGAGTTATAAGAAAATAAATAAAACATGAGACTTTAAAAATGTTTATTAACATTTACATGTATTTTAATTAAACAGTAATTACGTATTTTGGGTTAATTTCAGATGGCTATAAATAATGAATAAATATTTAACATAATTTAAATATTTTGCACATAACTACAAGAAAATATAAATTATAATATACAGATATATAATGTATGATATTATATCTATAATGATAAATAAATATAATACAATTAAGAAAAGTGTAAACAACTACAATTGTGTAGGTACATTGTTCATTATCGTCTCTTCGTATTATTCATATGTAATTATATAAATTCTATATAATGTATAGGTACCAGTACCTATACCACGTGGTATCCTAAATAAATTAGATAACATATCGTAGCTGATAATGATATCATTTTAGATTTATAAGGTAAGATACGAAGATGAAAGGTTCGATGAAAGTACGACCGTCACAAAAAACGTGCTTCCCGTCAAATTATCGTCTACATTGAATATTGTATAGCTATTTACTAAATGTGTTAGTAAAAGCCAATAAATTATCATTACTGTTGATAAAACAAGGATACTCAAATGTACGCAATTATTTTTTTTTAACTTTATTTTAAAACAAACAATCTGTAATTTTAATTTACAATAAGAATGTATGCTGATATATATATTAATTTTAACATGAGACGCATGAAATAAGAAACCACCCAATAGCGACACTTCATAACAATAACATTTAAATCGAAAATGTAGGGTCACCGTATAGGACCCAAAATTATTATATGGCATATTATAATTAAAACTGCTTAACTAATAGGTAAAAAAAATAAATTCGATGAAAATGGATATAAAAAAAGGGAATTAATTTTATAAAATTAGGAAATCCATATTTATGCGTGTGTATGCCTAATTTATTTAATATAAGCATATATAGTTTGTTTTTACGAATAAATCTATTCACTGTAGTTTATAAAAATTATAACAGAGGCTTTTTTAGAGTTCCCTCTAATTATACTCGTAACTATAACTTCCTTGCCCTATCCTCACTCACGCAATTTCATAAGGCCATAACTACCCTCTTCACTCGATGCTCGAAGCCTGTACCCACCAACAACCTGTGTTTTTTTTGATTTTCATATAACAGTATACGTTTATCTTAAATGTTTAACTATATTATATTTCTCTGCTACACATATTGTTATTTTTTAACTGCAGTTTGGCGTATATATTCCAATAAATAATATATTATAGGTATAATAGGTTCTAACCTATACCTACTTAAATTTCTAAAAAAAAATAATGGGTTATCCTACTTACAATCAAAAATTATCGAATAACTCATGAATCATGAAGTCTAATTTACATAAATGACCGCGTAAAATAAAATAAAAAAGTCTATAAAATTAGTAATATTTCAATATTATATACATGCAACCTACTCTTATACTTGTAATAATAATGTACCATTATAATATTATATAAGTGTGTCTGTGTAGTGTAAAATTATACGTTTTTTCGTGCGCGCATTACATTATGATGATGGTTTGATTATCCAACAGTCATAGTCCAGCGACTATAAAAGTAGCTCCCCATGTGTGAGTAAGTGGGAAGGGAAACGACGCGTATATATTACACTACATTTGTATTTGTGTGTGTGCGTTATAGGTGTACAAACAGCCGGCGGGCCCCATCCGAGACGAGGAGAGGTACCTATATAGTAGACACTGGATGACAGCTCTTTGTCAAATCCGTCGTAATTATCGGTAGTTTAAAATATTCTTATTTTTCACGTTTAGATTTAATGTGTGTGTGTGGGGTCACCCTGTAATTTTCACCTGGACAAGCAATGCACGGGTGTAAATGAGGGAAAAAAAATGTTTCGTTGTCGCCGAAGGATTTTTCCTCGTTGGAAAGAAGAAAAAAAAATGAAACGTGTACACACCCGTTTCTTGCGTGGGACGGTTTACAAGAATTACGACTTACCGAGCTGTTTTTGTTTCAATAATATTATAATCGACGGCGATCTGGATGTGACCCATGTCCCAAGGACAAAATATATGTAATTTTATTGGAATTCTACTTTTAAGAATAAAATATTTGCTCGTTTATTTCAAATGCGACTCGTTTCGGTCGCCAGGAGCAGTCAAAGAAAGCAGAGTAGTGGTTGCATTTATTACGAATTTATTTATATTAGCGTCTTTTCAGATTATACTTATTTATACACGTCGTACGAGTTACCATATGGTGAATAAACAAATTTAAATGCTTATAATATTATTATACACGAATTACGCATATTCTTGTATGACATATTATTGTAATATATAGAGATTTTTTATTCGAAAGAATGTCGGAATAGTGATATCATTATGGGATTAATTATGTGTAAAGATTTCTGATTTTTCTGAATTTTCACTCACAAGTACATAATATATTATTATTTCAAATTGTATGAGCGTAACTGAGAAAAAAACCTGAAGATCAAATGAAATGTCTTCTGTTCCCAATTTCCAACCCAAACAAACACCTTAAATACTGGTTTTAATAATTTTAAAAAAATCTCAATATGAATTATGTTATTTTTATTATTAATAAAATACCAATAATTTACGGTATTACCTACTTATGTCTTATATTACTTCATTAATTTATTTTTCTTGTTATATAATATTAATATTTTCAGTTATTGTTACTAATTATTAGTGAGTGCAGTAATATAATATTATACTTAAAATTATAGTTATAGTATTTAGTAATATTATAATTTGTATTAATTATGCAAAGTATAATAAATCAATCAAATTTTTATTATTTTTTTAGTACCCATTTTAGATAATTTATAAATTATAGTGTTTATATTATAATATATCATATATTGATGGGTGATTAAACATTTATTTTGAAGATCTACGTTGCTTCATATTGACTGAGATTTAAAAATATATAAAACTGTAATAGTTCAAATTTGTAACATCTTTTTAAAAAAAAAATAATAGTAATAAATATTTTAATATAAATAAGTTATAGTAGTTTGGACTTTGGAGATCAGAAAAGGGAACGATTTTTCGCGCATAGCTATTTCAAACATGATAAAATGGGCGATAAAGAAAATAAGTGTAATATTTAATATGAAATCTATATTTATGGGATCAGCGATTGTGTTTAGCGGGTATATTCTAAATTTATCTGTTATACGTGATGCATATAAAATATTGTCTTTCACATCGAAATAAATTAACTATTAAGATTATAAAGTATTTTTTAGAAGTAAAATAAGTTTAAAACTATGAATACTATATCATAAAAGTAGTTTAAAAGTACCAAATTAACTTATCTCTCAAAATTGTAGCCGAGAAAAAATGCTCATAGCTTTAGAATATATAAAGAATAAAATGAAAAAAAAAAGTATTATTTACAATTTATATAGGTAGGTACCTAACTTCACAGTAACACATTTATACTATAACTTATTTGAAATATTTTAATATTATGCATACCTATTGTAAAGATATGTCCTAAACAAAAAGTAAGTTAAAAATCGACCGAAAGTCACTAAAAGTATTTTGTAGGACAGTCCTACAATGTAGGTATACTTGATGGTGAAGAAATGTTGATTTTAGTTTTTATTATTATAATAAAATTAGATATTACCATATTTTTAGTATTTAAACATTTATTCATATTTAACTTTCTTCTATAGGTACCTAGTAAGGTAATGCAGTTTATTAAATATTTATTTAATGTAATACTTATTAATTATCATATCGAATACTTATAAACAGTTACTTTTATGATCTATTTTGATTCTATTAAAGTTTAGTGCGATATTTAAATAAATAGAATTTCTAAAATTAATTTAGAGGCATAGTTTAAAGGAGGGGTCAGGGTGTACGGTTGCAAACCCTCACTTTTGAAATAGTCCCAATTGGCCAGCTGAAAAAATGGACAATTTTTTATATAGATAAATTATATATTTGTATAGTACCTAACAGTTGAAACATAAATAAACAAATACGATATTTATTAATTGAGTCAACAATAAAACATTACAATTATAGTATATGACTCTATATAATCTAAAAACGTTGATACAACCTTTGTTAAATCATTACATCGAATATCAATTATATCATAAAATTCAAGATTCAACCTTTTTTGTAAGTGATTTTCCGCCTCACCGCTGACAGTAATGTTTTAATTAAACGTGACAACGGAAATCGGTAATAAACTAATCAATTTAAAATGCAGTGATCAGTGATCACTACGTTATAATATAATTAAAATAAATACATTTATTTTTTATATAATAATTGTATTTTTAAAGCCGGTGTTTCCTAGTTGCGGACAAAGTGACAAAAACCATGTGAGTTGCGAACGAAATCTAAAAAGGTAACATACGAGTTGCGGGCACAAATATTATATAGGTACTAATTGCAGACAAATTTCCAATACCTAATTATTTTTGATATAACGATTGTGGACGTTGGGAAATTACTGTTTGATATTAACGATATTGAGATGGCTGAAGTGGATGACTGCTTTACAGATGACTTTATGTCTACGCTGCCGACTGACTGTACTGCTATTCACGATTTCACAGATTATGTTTTTTTGAACTATATAAATACAGATTCTGCAATGTTTCCTCCAGAAATATGGGCAGAATTTTCTTTAGCTATTTCACGAACCACAAATCATGCTTGTGAAAGTTTCCATGCTAAACTTAATGGTATGTTTTATCGCAGTCACCCTAATATATATCAATTGATCGAGGCCTTAAATGAAGTACATACTAGTAGCTATACTAAAATGAATTGTACTGTTGTACGAAACTTAAAACGAGCCAAAAGAACTGTCGAAAAGGAGAATATTATTAGCAAACAAATGTTGCAATATTCAAATGGTGAAATCAGTAGATTATCATTTATACAGGCTGTTTCAAAAAAATGTTTGCCACAAAAACTATAAAACCTATGACAATAAATAAATAAATAATAACAATAATCTATAAATATTTTATAAAGAAAAGCATTTAACAATTTTTAAAATAACGATTGCTCTTTTGCAAGACACAAATATTTTTAACCCCACCTACCAATTGTTTGGTAGTTTGTCCTAAGTTCTGGAAAAGCAGTGAAGCGAAATATTTGTGTCCGCCACTCAAGTGATTTTTACTAAAAAAAACTATGTACGCAACTAGTATTATATGATAACGAAACTTGTGTCCGCAATTGTTATGTTATAATATTGACCTGAATAATTTCATCCGCAACTAGTATGTGTCCTTTAAAGCATTTTACAAAAGTATACAGAAATGATAAGTATAAAATATAAATTACAAATAACAAAGCTTAATATTATTTCCTTTTTTTGTGGTGCCAATATGGCGCAGTCATATTTTGTCCTCTTCAAGATTTTTATGCATTATACTTATCGGTTTTCAATAGTAAAGTAATAAATTATTTATTATATTTTAGTTTTTAAATTGCTTTTAACTATTTATGTTGATGCGGTCCATGGTCTATAAAAAAAATTAAAAGCAGGATAATGCACATCTATTTTTATATGTCCTGGTGAAATTTTAAAATGGACCGCTTGGAATCTTGAACACCCGAAAAAAATGTTATAAAATATAAATACTTACGTTCGATCAGAACGAAATAATATCTTAAAATTTAAGTACTTACATTCGATTCTCGTAAACTCGAACCTTGATATTTCGAATATGAAAAATGATCCTTCAAGCGCAGTAACATTTTTAATTACTTGAATTTTGTTCTCTTCGAATTTCGAGTCATTGAGGGACGGGAAGTCCAACTGTAGTAGCTACTTGCTATTTCGGCCATTCGCGAGTATATGTATTATGTATTATCCACAAAAGACATTCAAAATGTGTGCCTACGCTGCAATATAAGGTGCGTAGGTGTATCCTAAAAAAGAAGAAATTATCATCAAACGCGTTTGCTTTCTTCCGTTTTCGTGCAATAGTTATACTGCGTACCTATACATTAATTATCAAGTGTCCGAATTAAGAAGAATGACGTATTTGGAACTTGCTAGCGATTGGTGGTTTTTGTTTTTTTTCTTCACATACCAGCGTTTAGTTCGCTTATCGTATCGCGGCGGTGGCTTCGACGGATCGATACTCGCCGCCAACGAGGGAACCCTTTTTCGGCGGGACGATCATCCGAAGGGTCGACAATTTGCACGCTCAAGCGGACACTGGAAACGGCGTTGGCGGCGGGGGACGACATATACACAACACAATAATGACTGAGGCTATGACGTTATAATAGAATACGCGTTATAAAAAAATCTTACCCTCGACGGGAGTAAAAAAAACCACGCATATTGTATATATTATAAGGGAGCCGACGCTGACGATTGAATATAAGCCGTACAAGTGAAGGGGTGATGTGTGGTATGGTGACCGCCGATTATTTCCTCAGATAATATATATATATACGAATATATACGTTCATAATAGTATATAAGTAAAGCGCCATTAACCGATCGCGCTTATGGTCCTAATATACTACTAACAGTAGTAATAATAATTGTAAATTGTAATGCATAATATGTATACCCAGCTGCAACCTGCAAAAAGCGTACATGCCAATATAAGGAAAGCAGTAGGATATTACATATTTTGTAGTTTACGACGATAACAATATATTTTAATTTTCTAAAAATCGCTTTTAATCACCCGTGAACACTGTACAGTTTATACCACAACACTGCTAACAAAATACCACTTTCCTAACAGTCTGCTGTGCCTAACTCACAATTATTGGGGATCAATAGCGTCATATTAGTTTTTGTTAGACTAGGCCCGCAAGTGGGGCAACCAATAACTGATTTTCCGACTTGGGGGGTAAATATTCAGGTATTTGAACGTCACACGACGGATTTCGAAGAATTAAAATACTTAAAATAATCAAAAATGATATTCTGATGTGGGTGACGTTTTGGTAACTTGTATCACATTGAATATAAAATAATAGTTTATTAATTAATTTTCCAAGGCAGGGAGAGGGGGGAAAAGCCCCATAGCCACTCCCCTTGGATCCACTCCTGCTACCACACAGTCGTATCCATTTTCTGTAGTCGTTTTTACATATAAAAATACAATTTTTAACATACACGTTTATTATTTTATCATAAAAAATACTCAAACAATGTACCTATACACTTGTAACATTTTTACACCTCGATATTTTACCCCCTCTCCCCTCGGTAAAAATAACCTAGTATATTATTGGGAGATTGTAAACTCCGCCCGAAATGAACAGGTAAAAATAAGGTCCATGGTAAATTCCGCCCGAAAAAATATACAGGTACAAAAAGGTATATGTAAATTCCGCCGGAAAAAATATGCAGGTACAAAAATGGATTTGTAAATTCCGCCCGGAAAAATAAATATTTTTAAACTAAGCGTTTTGTGACTGTGCGACGAGACCGTACTGTTTGCGACGCGGCGTGTTATATTATATTAAATTTGGAAGTTCCAAATTTTCGAACACGTAACAATCATATCAGACGAGAATCGTCAATCATGTCATATCTTATCATCTTTGGCTACAATATTGTGGACCTAATTGGAAATGTCAGATAGAAATATTATCAATTGTTTGAATCACTTGCGTTTTGTGCTTCTGGATTAACTAAATGGCGATGTATAGTTAAAACTTGCAATGCTTTTTTAAAAACCTTTGGCGAAACTATAAACATCACTGAACAAAATGTTCTTCATAGCCATACTGCAAACAGGTAAGTACATAATAACATAAAATACAAAATATACAAAATATTAATTTTAAAATTTAAAATTATAATTGTGTTTTTAGTGATCAAAATATACAAAGGCAAATTGTATCAGTATCGGCAAAACGTAAAGCTGTTGAGGATAATAATGAAAAACCTAGTAAAATAGTGTGTACGGTTATTAGAAGCATTCCTCAATCAGAAGCGTTACAAGTAAGTGACTTGCATAATATCAAGCGAAAAATATACAATGCAAAGCGAAAGACATTCCCTACTTTGCCAAAATCTGGAGAAGAAGTTCATAATATGCTGAATAATATAGAGGTGGTGACCAATCGAGATGAAAATTTTTTACTTAGTAATGACAAAGAAAATGGTATTATAATTTTCGGATGCAAAACAAATCTAAAAATGTTATCAACTGCAGAATGGATTTACATGGACGGTACATTTGAATATAGTTATTATCTTTTGTCTTTATTTACTTTTCGTTTCTGATATTGTATGTTCTATTTTATATCCTATTCAGTGAGAGTATCTAATACTCTAAAATGTTTTTATGTTAATAATGTTATGTCTATAATATATTATAAGATAATTTGTAATTCATTTTATCGTTTTATAACTCTCTATTTCGAACACATGCAATATGCTTACTGGATGATAGATAAACCAATAAAAAAAAAAACTATAATTAATACATTAATCTATATAAAAGCTTATTAAATACGGTTTTGATTGAAAAATACAAAACATTTTTTTGGGCGGAATTTACATGTACCTTTTTTTACCTGAATTTTTTTTCGGGCGGAATTTACATGAACCTATTTTTACCTGCATTTTTTTTGGGGCGGAATTTACCATTTTCGGGCGGAATTTACATGCGCCCATATTATTACCGGGGTTATAAAAACCTAGGATATATTAACCGGGGGTAAGATTTATCAGTTTATTACCGATTTCCGTTGTCACGTCTTATAAGTTACATAACTGTTAACGGTGCGGCGGAAAAAATAGTTACAAAACGGTTTGAACAGTGAATTCTATGATATTTAGGATACGAATAACCTATTCTTTTTTTACCGGGGGTAAAATTAACCTACAATATTCATACCCTCGTTAACATTTTATGGGGGGGGGGGGGTGGTCAAATATCGTAGGTTAATTTTACCCCCGGTAAAATAAAAATATGTTATTCGTACCCTAAATATCATAAAATGGCTGTGGAGTTAATGATATCTACGCAAAAATTCAAGGCTGTCTGGCAGATAGAAGTTAGTCCATCTATTAATATTGTGAAGACTCTTAGAATTTTTCCCGCAGATGTATTGGCCGATGCACTATGTTCGGCGGCCATACGGAAATCGCTGAACTTCATACTGCAGCCCATGATCTTTCCACGGCGGATGAACGTTGAAGCGGTCGAAGAGGAGACCTATGGAAATATTGCGACACCAGCGGATAATGTAACAGATTTGTGGCAACTGAGCATCAATGACGTATCAGACATCCGTCAGCCGTCAATAACTCTGCAATCCGAGGTTGTTGCTAATCCTGCCCTGCAGCTGGATATTTGTTCACGGCGGATCAATGTCGACATCGATGTAGTTGAAGTAACGTTGCCGTTGTCTGTTGGACAAATCGTCATACCCGAGGATCTGTGCGTGTCAGCCGATGATCGGTTACAAGTAGCACCAAAAACTAAAGGTGTTCGACGCAGATCGTTCTTATCGGCCTTCGGAAGACGTATCCGTAAGATCGGTGGAAGGCTTTGCTGCTGGTGCAGCGGACCATCCCCGGTGAAGGAAGATATGATCTAGTCGGAGGTGACGACAATTAGATTTGGTGGATAGAACCATTGTATCATCCAAGGTATAGTTACCCTGACGTGCTATTATAAATCTTGAAAAGATTTGTCTGCTATTTACTGTTAAAAGCATGTTTTAATTGTGTTAATTATATTCCATGTATAAAATTGTTATTATAAATATGTATTTTATGTGTATAAAATCTCTATATAATATTTATCAATGTTACCCCTTACGTGTTATAAATCTTTATACAAAATATGTAAATATGTTCCCTATTTACTATTAAGTATTTGTTCTATGTATATAATAAATTGTTATAATAAATTACTTACTTACAAATCGTATTTTGTTAATTCGATTGACTGGTAAGTAAAAACGATTCAAACGCGAAGATTCTATATTTATGTAATTACCAAAATGCAGATCCAGAGTATTTAAAATGTGGCCGCACTATTTTATCAAATTTTAAAAAATGTAGAGCAAAAACTAGTAATTGTCGTAAGTTTTTACATGGAAACCTTGGTTATAAAAATTGAATATTTTAACTACAAAATAATGGCCAAAGTTCATTATTTTGACAGACGTTTAAAAAGCTACTCTTTAACAATAATAATATAATAATAAATTGTATTATTTATATAATATTATAATATTTAAGCAAAAGTATAAAATTAAAACACTGATTTCAAATTACTTGTATACAATTAATTTTTTGATAAAGAGTGTTTATCAAAGAGTGATCCTAAAAATAATTACTTTACCTCAGTTTTATTTATAAAATGAATAGGAAAATCAATAGATAATCTGTGGAAGGTGATTTTTACCCCCGGATATTTTAACCAGAGGTACAAATAACCTAGTATATTTTTACAGGGGGCAAATTTAATCTGTGTTTATTTTACCCCCGGTAAATATATCCTAGGTTTTTTATACACCTGGTTAAAATAGTTGGTCAGGGTGGTATAAATATACTAGCATAAAATGAACGACCTGTTTAACCTGTTTAGGCGAAATTTACCTCTCAGGTGAATTTATAGTAGGATATTTTTACCCCCTGGTAAAAATTAATTTTAAAGGGGAGTAAAAATATCCTAGTATATAATTTATTAGATTCTAATAATGCATTTGAGTATCATAATTTAGAGGGTATTAACAAAGTCAATTTTAAAATGATTAAATATCACATTGGGAAAAGTTGTGGGCACTATTGTTTGTACTACAATCATTGATTAAATTATGTTAGTATCTATAGATTAATTTCATAACGTCCATTTTAAAAAATACAAGATTTATAGTATATTATTTGTGAGCTTTAACCAAAATTGTAATAATTCATTTTGTAAGAGAAAAAAGTAAAATATTTTTACCTAATTAAAAAAAAACACAATTGTTTTTGAATTTGGTTTCAATTATTTTGGACAAATTCAAAAAAGCTAATTTATAAACATGTTGGAAACAATAATTTTATCGTTTACAATATTTAATTTGAGTAATCCGTTTGCGACTTTTAATGACTGTTCAATTATTCATTCAATTTTCTGCTACTGGGAAATTTAACAAAACCTCCAAATGTACAAAATAGTATCTTTAGTTAACGATAACCGATAATATCATGTATAATAAAGAACGGACCAATTAATATGACTATTGTACATATTATCGGTTATAGGTTATCGATTATCGTTAACTAAATACCTATACAATTTTTACATTTGCAGGTTTTGTTAAATTGACAGTAGTAACGAATATTTAAACATTTTAAAGTCACAGATAGATTACAAAAATTAATCACATTATACGTTAAAATAGTTTTTTCATTTTGTTTTTTTTTCCAAAAAAATTTAAATCAAATTCAATATTTCTTACTTTCAGTTTATCTAATAGGCACATGGTATATTATATAGCATATAGATTATAAAAATATTAACAATTTTAATGGTGGTAAAATGATACTAGGATTAATTTACCCGTGGTAAAAATACATATACTAGGTTATTTATATCCTCCTCCCTGTAAAATTGTTCGTCAGGGAGGTAAAAATATTCTAGTATATTTTGACCCGCTGACGAATAATTTTCGTCATTGCAATTTATCAGTTTATTATTGATTTCCGCTATCACGTCTTATTAAATACATTATACTGTCGGCTGTGCGCCGGAAAAAACAGTTACAAAAACGGTTTGAACCATGCATTTTAGGGAACGAATAACATAATTTTTTTTTTACTGGGGATAAAATTAACCTACAATATTTATATCCTCGTTAACATTATAAGGGGGGTCAAATATCGTAGGTTAATTTTACCCCCGGTAAAAAAAAAATATGTTATTCGTACCCTAAATATCATAAAATGCATGGTTCAAACCGTTTTTGTAACTGTTTTTTTCCGGCGCACAGCTGACAGTATAATGTATTTAATAAGACGTTATAGCGGAAATCAGTAATAAACTGATAAATTGCAATGACAAAAATTATTCGTCAACGGGTCAAAATATACTAGAATATTTTTACCTCCCTGACGAACAATTTTACAGGGAGGAGGATATAAATAACCTTGTATATTTTTACCGCGGGTAAATTAATCCTAGTATCATTTTACCACCATTAAAATTGTTAATATTTTTATAATCTATATGCTATATAATATACCATGTGCCTATTAGATAAACTGAAAGTAAGAAATATTGAATTTGGTTTAAATTTTTTTGGAAAAAAAAACAAAATGAAAAAACTATTTTAACGTATAATGTGATTAATTTGGGTAATCTATCTGTGACTTATAAATGTTTAAATATTCGTAACTACTGGCAATTTAACAAAACCTGCAAATGTAAAAATTGTATAGGTATTTAGTTAACGATAATCGATAACCTATAACCGATAATATGTACAATAGTCATATTAATTGGTCCATTCTTTATAATACATGATATTATCGGTTATCGTTAACTAAAGATACAATTTTGTACATTTGGAGGTTTTGTTAAATTTCTCAGTAGCAGAAAATTGAATTAATAATTGAACAGTCATTAAAAGTCGCAAACGGATTACTCAAATTAAATACTGTAAACGATAAAATTATTAGCTTTTTTGAATTTGTCCAAAATAATTGAAACCAAATTCAAAAACCATTATGTTTTTTTTTAATTAGGTAAAAATATTTTACTTTTTTTTCTTACAAAATGAATTATTACAATTTTGGTTAAAGCTCACAAATAATATACTATAAATCTTGTATTTTTTAAAATGGATGTTATGAAATTAATCTATAGATACTAGCATAATTTAATCAATGATTGTAGTACAAACAATAGTGCCCACAACTTTTCCCAATGTGATATTTAATCATTTTAAAATTGACTTTGTTAATAGCCTCTAAATTGTGATACTCAAATGCATTATTAGAATCTAATAAATGATATACTAGGATATTTTTACCCCCCTTTAAAATTAATTTTAACCAGGTGTATAAAAAACCTAGGATATATTTACCGGGGGTAAAATAAACCTAGATTAAATTTGCTCCCGGTAAAAATATACTAGGTTATTTATACCTCCGGTTAAAATATCCGGGGGTAAAAATCACCTGCCACAGATTATCTATTGATTTTTCTATTGATTTAATAAATAAAACTGAGGTAAAGTAACTATTTTTAGGATCCTAAACACTCTTTATAAAAAAATTAATTGTAAACAAATAATTTGAAATCAGTGTTTTAATTTTATATTTTTGCTTAAATAATACAATTTATTATTATATTATTATTGTTAAAGAGTAGCTTTTAAAACGTCTGTCAAAATAATGAACTTTGGCCATTATTTTGTAGTTAAAATATTCAATTTTTATAACCAAGGTTTCCATGTAAAAACTTACGACAATTACTAGTTTTTGCTCTAAATTTTTTCAAAATTTGATAAAATACTGCGGCCACATTTTAAATACTCTGGATCTACATTTTGGAAATTACATAAATATAGAATCTTCGCGTTTGAATCGTTTTTACTTACCAGCCAATCGAATTAACAAAATACGATTTGCAAGTAATTTATTATAACAATTATATACATAGAACAAATACTTAATAGTGAATAGGGAACATATTTACATATTTTGTATAAAGATTTATAACACGTAAAGGGTAACATTGATAAATATTATATAGAGATTTTATACATGGAATATAACTAACACAATTAATTATTAAAACATTCTTTTAACGGTAAATAGCAGACAAAACTTGTCAAGATTTATAATAACACGTCAGGGTAACTATACCTTGATAACAAACATAAGATGATTCAATGGTTCTATCCACCAAATCCAATTGTCGTCACCTCCGACTAGATCATATCTTCCTTAACCGGGGATGGTCCACTGCACCAGCAGCAAAGCCTTCTACCGATCTTCCGGATACGTCTTCCGAAGGCCGATAAGAACGATCTGCGTCGAACACCTTTAGTTTTTGGTGCTACTTGTAGCCGATCATCGGCTGACACGCACAGATCCTCGGGTATAACGATTTGTCCAGCAGACAACGGCAACGTTACTTCAACGACATCGATGTCGACATTGATCCGCCGTGAACAAATATCCAGCTGCAGGGCAGGATTAGCAACAACCTCGGACTGCTGAGTTATTGACGGCTGATGGATGTCTGATACGTCATTGATGCTCAGTTGCCACAAATCTGTTACACTATCCGCTGGTGTCACAATATTTCCATAGGTCTCCTCTTCGACCGCTTCAACGTTCATCCGCCGTGGAAAGATCATGGGCAGCATGTAGTTTAGGGATCTCTGTATGGCCGCCGAACGTAGTGCATCGGCCAATACATCTGCGGGAAAAATTCTAAGAGTCTTCACAGTATTAATAGATGGATTAACTTCTATCTGCCAGACAGCCTTCAATTTTTGCGTAGATATCATTAACTCCACAACCGTCGTCGGCTGTTGAACGTTTGATACAACTTTACTGCTCGGTTGCCACAAAACTGTTACATTATCCGCTGTTGTCACAATATTTCCGTTGGTCTCCTCTTCGACCGCATCCACGTTTATCCGCCGTGGAAAAATCACGGGCAGCATGTAGTTTAGCGATCTCTGTATGGCCGCCGAACGTAGTGCATCGGCCAATACATCAGCGGCAAAAATTCTAGAAATCTTCACAATATCGATTGACCGTTTTACTTTTAGCCGTCGTACAGTTTTGATCTCTTCCGTTATAATCTCATCTTGTATAGACGGCTGTTCTATGTCTGTCGTGTCTTCAGTAAACTGATATTCGTAGGTGTCTGGTTCACTATCATCCCTAGGAACCAAAGCCAGTTGTTCCAGTCTTCTTTCCTTACGAACAGTGGCCAAAAAATCATCTACCATTTTTAAAAACTCAATTTCAGATGGCTTAAACCGAGCTGGACTCATGATGTTATTTTCCGCACCGTGTACATTTCCACTCAATCCCAAAGGCGCTGAAGTATCTTGGTTTAGTTGTTTATCCATATTTAAATAAGATAAGCTTAACACGTTAGTATATATATAATAATACGAACAAATCAAATGACAAAAAAATTAATACTTTTAACCAAGCCTATACAAAATTTATTTAATAACAAATCAATTCTCATGGCAACAAAATATAATAGTATACGGCCAGCCAATATAATTATAAATTCTGAGCGAAGCAATAAATATTGTATTGGTTTTACAATGATTTGTGTTTTTTTTTATTTATTTGTTTCTGCGTCATCATCTTTTAAGATAGTAAAAATGCTTAGATTTTCTTCAACATCATTTTTTTCTGATAGGAAAGTGAATCTAATTGGTACTTTGATGGTTCAAAGTTAAAAATTCCTAGTAATTTTCAAAAGCGCCGGGAAAAACAAAATAAAAATGAAGGAAAACCGGTAATTTTTACGCAAAATGAGTTTTTGACAAAATCGATTTTGGGTTTTGGTGTGACTCTATAACAAATGACCGTAGAATGTAGATACATTAAATTTTCACTGAATATTTAAACAAGTATTTTCTATATGCGATAAAAATTTTCAAAATATGTTTGTTTTGAGCGGTTCACGGACATTTTCAGATTCTAATTTTTTTTTTTTTTTTTTTTCTATAAATGTCAATAAAATGTTATTCGTTTGGTCAAAAAGTTTGAAAATTTAATACGAGGCTCTAATATATTGTTACAACGAAAGTTGGAAAATATTAAAAATACATAGTCCTAATATTTTTTTAAAGCATTCAAAGTTCGAATTTTGACAAAATTTACCAAATTTAAAATTTAAAAATGTTTCGAATAGTTAAAATTGTATAGGTAAAATGTTCAACTTTCATTGCTTTGGGTTGAAAATTTTAGAGAAGGTCCACGTTAATAGGTAAATAAATTACTTTATTTACAATAATATCATCAAATATACTTAGTACTATTATTATTGTAGACTGGCCGTCTTCGTTCAGAATCGTTTCCGGCGTTTCCGTAGTTATACAATGCTATTATATTATTGAATTCAAATTTAACACCATCCATTACAGTGAACCACTTGTAACCTACTGTACAGCAAAGTCCACCCACTTGACCACCTTTTTTGTTTTTCCCTATAATTTTATATCATTCTATGGATTTTCTATTTTGACCTGTTAAAAGTACCAACTAGATACAATGCTCTATAAGAAACTAACCTCAAAGCTGAAGATCGAAGTATTTTTTTATATCTTGTATAGAGACACTTCATTATTATAAAATCATAAGTTTCTTGTACCACTCAGAATCTAAAATATGCATTTCAATTAAAATATAAGTATTATACCTATATAGTATTTAGAAAAGATTTTTTTTCATTTATTTTAGCTAGATTAATTATTAGCTGATATTATGTACATATACTCTGTGTCTAATTAAAATTTTAAGCATGCTTCAAATTTGAAATATCAAAAAGTAACCAATTGAGATACCCAAAAATCTAGGGCCTAGATAATATTATTATCTTTAAGTTTGATAATAGGTAAATTCACTTTAATATTAAAAATAACAGAGTAAAACGGGTTCTTCTTAACGTAAAGTTAGCCATGTTATGCGTCAGTAAGGTAGAATGTAGAAACAACACATGTGGGTGAAACACAGGGCCGGACTGGGTAGGGTCCGGCCCATTATCCCAAGTATAATAGCGGCCCTATTCTCTGACCATAGGCGTAATTAGTTGGGGGCTAAAGGGGGGCTTAGCCACCAACATTTTTTTTGCCCCCCAAATAATATATCTAATATAATAAAAGATATATTATAAAAGAGATTCATCTGAGAATCATTTATGATTTATTCGTTATAGAAACTGGAACCATTTGAGTTTTTTTATATTTACTATTTAGGTTGGTTCTTTATACATTATTGTATTTTGTGTCATTGTAGTTCTTTATAGTATAATATGTGTTAAGTAAAAATTATAATTGAGTGTACAAAAGCACAATTTTCATTCAGTTAATTGTTTATTCAAATAAAAGTACCAATTGAATTTTAAAAGCATCTGTAATTGAAATTTAATATGGAAAGTATGACATTGTGACTATAGTTAATACTTTAGTTACCTCCATTATTTACTAGCTAAATAAAAAAACAATAAAAATAATTAACTTATTCTAATAAGTATAATTAGTATAAAATGTCAAGATAAAAGTTTTAATAAAAGCGATGAAGAATTTTTTATGATTTCCAAGACATCTTGGAAATCAACCTCTTCCAAAACTTGTTTTTCTGCCGACATCATCATAAAGGCCTCTAATCGTTCTTGGTTCAATGAGGAACGTAACCGATAACTAGGCACTTACTAGTCAACAAGTCATCATTAATATTTTATAATGTAGGTACCTAGGTATGTCTTTTAAAAGATACAATACACAAGTATTTTAACTGTAAATATTTATTTTAAATTAATCTTTGTAATAAATTAAAAGTATGGTTGGTAAAATTAAAAAGAACTATGGAATTGTTATTATTACAGATACCAATTGGCAATTATTAATTTTGAGTAGTTCAATTCTCTTTTATTTTTTAACAAAAAATTCTTGAAACTACATAATTAACCACACGTCCACACCATACTCCACAGTGTCACAGTCCCAGGTTTTAATAATTATAAATGTCACCATGTACAAATTCACACATGTTACATGTAGAAGAATGCTTAAAATAAATAGTTTTAATAAAAATAAATATAGGTGTAATTAATAATACTTACCGGTTGTACTAAAATATTATTTAATGTGAATGGAAAACATAATTTTAGCTGTTTTGGATTGTTTGCGGCAGCTTGTAAATCGGCGTTCCGTTTAAGTCGAGCTTTTTCTGCGCCCCCTTTGACTCGACGATTCGGTTTAGCACTCATTTTTTTAAATTATTAACTTTAATAAAAATTATTAACTGGTTGGAAAATATGAAATATGAATTATGATTATGAACAAGATGATAATCTATTCTGTGCTGTAGTAATGTAGTATCGTAGGATTATCATATCAGATAATAATATGAACGTTTAAAAACACAACATTATTCTATTTTTAGCAAATCTATACGTTTATTTTTCGCAAGAAATGGGTTATCACTTATCAATTATCATTAACGACGATTAAGACGATATCGATTTATTATAACTAATAACTAAACACGTCTACATTAATATAATATGCTAATATACGCTATGTTAAATGACTATGTTGCTATGTCTCATATTAATATATTATAATCCCATTATGTCGCATTAGTATATTTTAATATTTACTTATGTCCCTACCGATATAATTGTACTAACAAGGCACCGGCCCAAACCCAGCCAAAGACAGCGGCCCACTGTCCTCTAGGACAGTAGACCACTGGGCCAGTCCGGCCCTGGTGAAACATCATCTATTCCTCGTAAAAAATGTTATCTAAAAATCAATCTTAAACAGTTAAGCTCATAAGTAATAATATTAGAATATTATTTCCATTTCTCTAGCTCAATAGATAATTTACTATGTGTTCGGGGTGTAGGTATATAGATTTTAAAATAACGCCTTTCTCCACGGATCATATTATCATTAAATGGTTTCATAAATAATTAACTTTAATCTGTTAAGAATAATTTTAAATAAACCTAGACTTTATTCAATCAGTTGACTCTATTTTGAAGTTCCTGTTGATGATTTAAATTGTATTATATATGCCGTAGCCTTAACTGTTAGAGTGCCTAATATAAGTATATACCTAGTAGCTCCCTTCGCCTGTCGGCTCGTATAAAAATACAATTATTACCTACCGGCTGCATGGTTACAACAATTTAAAACACCAATTATTACAAAAAATACTACGCCAGCATACATACTATATCGCCTTCACTATAGATACAGGCCACAGTTATTTACATATAATCAGTTACCTATACCTATCTTGGATAACCATAACTGTGTCAATGGCCTGATGGCCAAAATCAGTATATAATCCACCCCATCTCTTCTATTCTATACTCTGCGAAGACGAGTATAATTTATATCCTCCCGACTTCCCATCCAACAATATAACTCCATGCGGCCATGCAGGTCAATCCTGAGGTTTAAATATCGATGTTGGTTCAAACGGATATATATGAATCATTATTATTTATCTTTCATTAATCATTCTTATTCATACATTCATACTTAAACATTAAAAAGTCGCACTCTTCTTACTTCCACTATTATTATACCCACTCAAGTAGGTTTATTAAACTGTTTACCAAACCCCTATTACGACGCTTTCCTTAATTCACAAATTATACTTGTACTAGTTAAACTTATACTATATAGGTAGGTTATTAGGCTATTCAACTATATTACCTACGGTTGGCTCACTGGCTGAGTCTTAACGGATTTCGTATTACTTATTCTTTTCTTATTCTTTTCTTATTTTTGGAAGTTATTATAGATGCACAAAAGTGACTTTGCATGCTATTATTATATTAGTCTGAACTCTGATAAGCCCATTTCGAATTCATCATAATTATCGTATGAATCGAACCGACCCTCTCGCAATCGTTTTTCGCGTGTATAGCACACGTGCTCGACTTTATTTAGGGAATGAGCGCGCGCCGTCAATTGATTACGACGTCGTGTCGAGCGTCGTCGGGACCGACACGCGACCGTTGTTGAGATTTATGCGCGTCTCCGCCGACATCGGGTCCTATGAAATAAGCTTGTCCCACAGTTGCTCGGTAAAAAAGAAGTGCATTTATTTAAAACCTGACATACGCACGATAGCTTATAAAGTAAGTTGCGCGGAACGGAATAAGTTTAGAAAAAAATAGAAACCGATCAATCCGCACAATATTGAAACGGCGAAACGTTTTGGTCGAACTCAAATTAATAACAATAACGGAAATACATAATACGATTTATACACGCGTATTATATATATATAAATATATATATACAGGGTGTTCCAAATTTCATGTGACAGCAGATTTCAGCATGATCTACTTAAATTAGAAAAAAATGACCTATGTGAAAACCTCTTTGAATCATATACTCTAAACTAATTTGATATTAACTATTTTTTTTTTTAATTAAAAAGGGTAGATTTTAGGGGTAACTTTTAAAATTCAAATGGGAACCTATATTTTTGAAATATGATTCATATAGGATTTTTTTTTTAACGAATTTTGACGTATCATTCATAATTATGGGTTGATAATTAAAGAAGTTATTTACATTCCAATTTTGTATTTAATTTGTAAAAATGCCATCAATGAATAATAATAATAATATACTTAGTGCTTCTGTTATACGCCGATTCATTGATGTACCTACAACCTTAATAATCTGTACGCTATCTAACTACCAATTTAGTAATAAAACGTGTATTTGGTATCTTAATTTCATTTTATATTACAAAGGTCAAATCACATTATTCTATTGATAATAAAAAAAAAACAACACATTAGATAATAATATACCGTATAGTGTATACATAATATTATGTAGGTATATTGGATATTGTATTATTTATAAATTTATAATCAATGCTATGGAACGGGTTTTGTCTCCTCAGTAATCTTACATAACATTTACTATTTATAATATAAAATTGAAATAAATATCATTCAGTTGACAAATAGGCAATAGCTTATTACCTACACAAAATTGTTGTATAAATGTTATCATACAGCATACAATTGTTTAAAATGTATACAAATAGGTTAGGTAGCTATCTGTATTTTTGACTGACGTAGGTGCTTGTTCATATTTTTAAATTTATATGTACTACTGTATAATAAATAATAACCAAGACTAGGAACTTAATAAAAGTATAAATTTCTAAAAAAAAAATTGTTTACGTTAAATCTATGATATTATATGCATATAATTTATGTTCTTAAACCTAAAATATACGAATTTGTACAAAAATCACCAAATATTCAAAATTATGCAATAAAAATTTTTGTATTTGTAATATACGTACTATGAATCAAATTTGTATCGAATCAGATTTTCAATATGCACTTTCTAAACAAATATGCTTAAAGTTCCGAGCCTTGGTAATAACTAATAACATACTTTATACTTACATACCTATTACCTATACTTTTATATTTTGTTTGAATCAACTTAATATTAGATATAACATTTCTAAACACTGCAAAATGACAACATTCATTTCAAAAACTTGTGTGATTAAACCTCGCGTTCAACATAATGCTAAATGATGCATATAAAATCAAACAGATTTTGAAAGAACATCACCTTTTCACAACATAAAGATATGATCAATCCAATATTAAATTATTATAACTAGGGCTTGGATGTTGTTACATTAATTAAAAGTTATTAAAGACTAAAAGTTATTGCTAGACTTAGAGATTTAAAAGCTTTAAACACAAACACATACGCATAAAAATATGTGCAAATATGCATGCACTAGAAAAAGACAATTTTGAATGAATTTATTAAAAGTGTATTTAATTATTATTAATGTATTATCGAGTTTTCCTTTTTTAAATAATTGTACCTATTGCTCTAATGCTTATTAGCAAAAAAAAAAAACTATAGGCTGATATGAGTGGTAAACATATTATGTGTCATGGAGCGCATGTCATCATCACATGGAAGCGACATGGAAGTCACACAATATTTACACAACAATGGTAAAATACATCACATTTGTGTAAGTAATTTAATTTTTAAACTAAATTTTTATGAAGTTTTTTGTGCTCTAATAAGTAAAAACCTTATAACCTTATTAATAAATTATAACAACATCCAAGTCCCAATCATGACATCAAACATTATCATCAAGTATTTTAAACACGATGTAGAGAAGAGAAGGTGATAACACTCCGTGAAAAAAGTGGCTTATTTTTCGACGGCACTATTTTAGTTAACATGAATACCACCGGGCACCGCCACAGTATTCGAAGGCCGGTTACATTAATTATTTCCTATTAAAATGTATTGAAAATGAACTATATAATATGGTATTATTGATCAAATTTCATAATTCATACGAAGTATAATTATATCATACTTGCAAGTTGAAATAAATAAAAATATTATATATAGGCACGAATTCAATAAAATAAATATATAGAGGTAGACTTCCAGTCATAATCAACAGTATTTAAAATAAAAATCCCTTCCCAATATTGTTCCAAATTTAATAGAATTATTGTAAGAACTCTGACTGCCCATTAAAACATTAGTTACTTACTACTGGCAGACTCAATAGGCTTTCCTATATTTTCAAAAGTTTAATAGTAAATTAATTTATAAAATGCCAAATAAATGTTTTGTGCCAGGCTGTAAGACGGGATATGCTAGTGAAGGAAAGAATATCACATTATTTTGAGCAACCAACGGTATAAGACCACAATAGACTAAACAAAATTTATGAAAATTTTTAAATTTAAAGTAGATAATTACTTAATAGTTCCACAGTAATATTTTATTATATGGTACTAATAATTTTGTTTATACTATGATAAATTATTTGTACATGCAATAATTTTAAGTTATTTTCAAGATACTGATATTAATATTTTAAATAAGTATTAAAATTTAAAATAAAAATTATTAATATTATATTATTAATTATAGTTATTATACATAATAATAACTATTATGTACATGTTAATTCAATTTTAAATTGTTATAAAAATTTATAATATTATACTAATTTTTCTTTATTATAATATTCCTATAACATATTTAAGCTTAGGTTTCATATTTCCATCAACTGATTGTGATATAATTATAATTTTAATTAAATAACACATTTGTTTATGTTGATAATAAATCTAGTTTATTATTGAAATTTGTATAATTTAAAAAAAATTTAAAAATAC
>JANEHU010000510.1:0-167892 GCA_027563435.1 Nasonovia ribisnigri
ACTGATAATTTTGGGTTAATAATTAAATAATATGAATAATATTAATTCAACTTAGCAGCTACCGTATAATAACAATATCAATATAATTTAAAATATCTAGACTGACATACCGTCTCCGCTCAGAATCGTTTTTCTTATACAATGATATTATATCATTGAATTCAAATTTAATACCATCCATTATAGTACAGTGATCTACTTGTAGCCTACCTTTTGGCAGACTGACATCACTTGATTTACTTTTTTGTATAGTTTTGTTTTGATTAACCAATATTTTTTTACAAAATGTAGATATAAGTAGTTACAAATGAGTTGCAAAATATTGGCATAGGTTTATAGTGTATTGGGTAAAGTCCCCCAACTTCACAGGCGTGTCTTGTGTTAAAGTTTTTTTTTACTCACCCATTTTCATTAAACGAGCAGCTTCTCGTTCTCTGGTGGTTTCACACGATATGCCTTTCTTAACAATGGCTGTTGTGTACTTATTTATCAAAGGTCCTAACATTCGTCGCTTTCTTGAAATTGTATGTTCATCATTATAATTGCCAGTGTAAATACAGTTCATTAGTACTCTAAAATGACCAATATTTACAAACATAAGAAATTTAAAATTAACAGGCAAATTTGTCGTGGATAACAGAATATTACCTAGAGTTTTCTGATGGTCTTTCAACTATAGTTCCTTTAAAATATGATTTGCAAATAGTGCATCGAGCAACGACTACTACATAATTATATCCATCAGGAGTAACTTTTGCTCTTTTAAATGATAAGCAACATGGTAAACTAGTGTGCTCCCAAAAATGTTCAGCCATAATAGGAGTCCAATTAGATTTCGGCAATACATAATACAATCTAAAGTAAACAATTGACTTACTTTGATTCAAAAAAAAAATAAAAACATTAAAAACCTGGAGTTTTGCATAGGTCTTGTTTTATCAATCATTTTATAGTTTATTTCTTGTGTCTGAATTGTTTTCCATTCGTCCACTGAAAAAGTAAAAACAAACTTTTTTGATGGCATTTCAGACTCCTCGTCGCTACCATCGCTGCTACTAATATCATTTTCTGTAAATTCATAATTTTTAATAATATGATCATCATATTTTTATGTATTCCTAATTAACATTTTATTATTATAACTCATCATTTGCATATTATCTACTTCCTATATCTGTCATATTGTTTACTTACTTGCTTCATCTAAGACTTGAGGAGATATATTTTTTCCAGAAATACATTTTGGAATAGAAGGAAATCCAAGTTTTTCCTTAACGCAGTATCTTCCTTCAAAAACAAATGTGTGTATAGCCTTTCCAGACATACGGTTATCAAGTTGTTCGCTTATTTCATTCCAGACACAATTACTAGCAAACACAATTTCTAAAAAGTAAATCCATATGATGTATCTATGAGTATACAACCCATTTAAATAATATTTCTGATGTTGAAATTTGTGTATACGTTTTACGATTCTTTTTGAGCTGTTTACGGACATTTTCAGTTTTCAAGTTTTCAGTTTTAGTTTGGATTTACAGGCAGACGATGAATGTATTAGTTTACAATGATGTGTGGTTTTAAGTTTTTAAATTTAAATTTTTTTTGTGTCTGTCATCACGTTTGGGACAGTAAAAGTGCTTAGATTTTCTTCAATAGTACCTTTTCTGATAGGAAAGTGAATCTAGTTGGTACTTTGGGGGGTCAAAAGTAAACATTTTCCAGTAGTTTTCAAAAGTACCGTGAAAAACAAATGGAAAATTAAGGAAAAAACGGGAATTTTTACGCAACATTGATTTTCGATAAAATCGATTTTGGTTTTTGGTGTAAGTCTAAAAAAAATGACGGTAAATACATGAAATTTTTACTGAATGTTTATATAAACGGTTTCTATAAACCATACCGTTTTCAAAATATTTTGACTTATTTTGAGCTGTTTACAGACATTTTAAATTTCCAATCTTTTTGGTTTTTTTTTTTTTAAAAATCAATAACATTTTATTTATTCGTTAAAAATTCTTGAAAATTTAATAGAATGCTCTAATATATTGTTTCAAAGGCACATGAAAAATATTAAAAATCTGTAGTCACAATTTTTTTTTTTAAGCATTTAAAGTTGAAATTTTGACAAATTACGTAAAAATGACGAAAATTTGCAAATTATTTGGAGTTAGAAATTCATAAAAATTTTTCTTTTCAAATCTAAGGTTTTAAATTTTAACACAAGATTTAACGTAAGTTTTTCTACTTTTATCAAAAATAAAATATCTAAAAGCAATTAAAAATAATTTTTTATGAGTGTTTTAAGTTCATAATTTTACAACATGGGATATTCACTCGATTTCTCATGTAGCGTTTTTCTTATTTGGTTGTAATTCAAAAACGAATAATTGTAGATGCATGAAAATTTCACTAAATGTTTAAATTCTCATTTTCTATACACCATTCAATTTTGAAAATATTTTGATTTGTTTTGAGCTGTTTCAATTTTAGTTTTTTTATAATTGTCAATAAAATTTGTTGGGTGGTGAAAAGTCTGAAAAATTTAATACAAGCTTTCTTATATATTGTTACAACATCGGTTGAAAAATTTTAAAAATACATAGGCACGATTTTTTTTTATAAGCATTTAAAGTTTGAATTTTGACAAAATTTGTCGAAATCTCGAAAATTATAAATCATTGTAATTAAAAAATTATAAAATGTTCAGTTTTTATAACTAAGTGTTGAAAATTTAAAACAAAATTCTCATAAATAAATCATACTGTAACCAAAAAATCTAAAAAATATATCAACACATTTATTTTTTACAGACATTTTAATTTCAAATTTAGACAAAATTTCATATTTAAACCAAGAATAATGATTTTAGTTATTTTGATATAATTTAAAAATATTATTTGTTGGTATATGAAACTTAGAATATATTGTTATATTTTATATACACGCAATGGCATTTTAAAATATAATTTTTTTGAAAAAATGAATTTAACCAACTATAGTAAATACTAATGCCTATATAATACTAAAATTAATTACTTTATTCACAATAATATCATCAAATACATTTAGACTTAGTAAGATATTATAGACTGACTGACCGTCTTCGCTCAGAATCGTTTTTCTTTTCAATGATATTATATCATTGGATAAAATCTACAATCCATTACAGTGACTCACTTGTAACCTGCTGTACAACAAACGACCTTTTTACGCCCTTTTTATTTTATTTTTTTTTTGTGTCTGTCATCACCTTTTAGGACAGTAAAAATGCTTCAATTTTCTTCAATAATACTTTTGAAACAAATGAAAAATTAAGAAATAAACGTTAAATTTTACAGAAAATCAATTTTCGACAAAATTGATTTTGGTTTTTGGTATAACTCTAAAATAAATGACCGTAGAGACATGAAATGTTGACCTAATGTTTATATAAGCATTTTCTACACACCATAGCATTTTCAAAATATTCTGACTTATTTTGAGCTTTTAACGGACATTTTCAGTTTCCAATTTTAGATTCTGAGCGGAGCGATGAATGTATTGGTTTTACAATGATGTGTGTTTTTTTTTATTTTTTTTATTTTTGTGTCTGTCATCACGTTTTGGGACAGTAAAAGTGCTTAGATTTTCTTCAATAGTACCTTTTCTGATAGGAAAATGAATCTAGTTGGTACTTTGGGGGGTCAAAAGTAAAAATTTCCCAGTAGTTTTCATGAGCGCCTGGAAAAACAAATGAAAAATTATGGGAAAAACGGGAATTTTTACGGAAAACCAATTTTCGACAAAATCGATTTTGGTTTTGGTATAACTCTAAAAGAAATGACCGTAGAGACATGAAATTTTGACCGAATGTTTATATAATCATTTTCTACACACCATATCATTTCAAAATATTCTGACTTATTTTGAGCTGTTAACGGACATTTTCAGTTTCCAATTTTTTTAGTTTTTTTTTCTATAAATGTCAATAAAATTTTATTTGTTGGGTAAAAAATCTTGAAAATTTAATAGTAGACTTCTAATATATAGTTTCAAAGGCAGATGACAAATATTAAAAATCTGTGATACAATTTTTTTTTTAAAAGCATTTTCAAAGTTGAAATTTTTGACAAAATACGTAAAAATGACGAAAATGTGCAATTTATTTTTGAGTTAGAAATTCATAAAAATTTTCTTTTTAAATCTAAGATTTGAAAATGTAATACAAATTCCTCTTAAGTTTGCCTAATTTTATCCAATAAAAAAAAAATTTTAAACAAAGTCATAATAAATTTTATGAGCATTTTAAGTTCAGAATTTGTACAAGACTGAATATTCACTCGATTTCTCATATGGCGATTTTCTTATTTTGTTGCAATTCAAAACAAATAATTAACTTAGATGCATGAAAATTTCACTGAATGTTTATATAAGCTATTTCTATACACCATCTAATTTTGAAAATATTTTGATTTGTTTTGAGCTGTTTACAGACATTTTTAGTTTTCAATTTTTTTAGTTTTTTTTTTTATAATTGTCAATAAAATTTTTATTTGGTGGGCCAAAAAGTCTGAAAATTTAATACAAGCTTTTTTATATATTGTTACAATATCAGTTGAAAAATTTGAAAAATACATAGGCACGATTTTTTTTTATAAGCATTTAAAGTTCGAATTTTGACAAAATTTGTCAAAATCTCGAAAAAAATTATAAATCATTGTAATTAAAAAATTATAAAATGTTCAGTTTTTATAAGTAAGTGTTGAAAATTTAAAACAAAAATTCTCATAAATAAATCATACTGTAACCAAAAAATCTAAAAAATATCAACATATTTATTTTTTACAGACATTTTAATTTCAAATTTAGACAAAATTTCATATTTAAACCAAGGATAATGATTTTAGTTATTTTGATATAATTTAAAAATATTATTTGTTGGTATATGAAACTTTTAGAATATATTGTTATATTTTATATACACGCAATGGCATTTAAAATATAATTTTTTTGAGAAAAATGAATTTAACCAACTATAGTAAATACTAATGCCTATAATACAAAATGAATTACTTTATTCACAATAATATCATCAAATACATTTAGACTTAGTAAGATATTATAGACTGACTGACCGTCTTCGCTCAGAATCGTTTTTCTTATTCAATGATATTATATCATTGGATTAAAATCTAACAATCCATTACAGGACTCACTTGTAACCTACTGTACAACAGAGTGACATACACTTACCCGCGCCTTTTAGATTCTGAGCGGAGCGATGAATGTATTGGTTTTACAATGATGTGTGTTTTATTTTTTATTTTTTTTTTATTTTTGTGTCTGTCATCACGTTTTAGGACAGAAAAAATGCTTCGATTTTCTTCAATAGTACCTTTTCTGATAGGAAAGTGAATCTAGTTGGTACTTTGGGGGGTCAAAGTCAAAATTTCCCAGTAGTTTTCATGAGCGCCTGGAAAAACAAATGAAAAATTATGGGAAAAACGGGAATTTTTACGGAAAACCAATTTTCGACAAAATCGATTTTGGTTTTTGGTATAACTCTAAAATGACCGTAGAGACATGAAATTTTGACCGAATGTTTATATAAGCATTTTCTACACATCATATCATTTTCAAAATATTCTGACTTATTTTGAGCTGTTAACGGACATTTTCAGTTTCCAATTTTTTTAGTTTTTTTTTCTATAAATGTCAATAAAATTTTATTTGTTGGGTAAAAAATCTTGAAAATTTAATAGTAGGCTTCTAATATATAGTTTCAAAGGCAGATGAAAAATATTAAAATCCGTAGTCACAATTTTTTTTTATAGGTAATCAAAGTTCAAATTTTGACAAAATACGTAGAAATGACGAAAATGTGCAATTTATTTTGAGTTAGAAATTCATAAAAGTTTTTCTTTTTAAATCTAAAATTTGAAAATGTAATACAAGATTCCTCATAAGTTTGCCTAATTTTATCAATAAAAAAAAGTTTATAAGCAATTCATAATAAATTTTTATGAGCATTTTAAGTTCAAAATTGTACAAGATTAGATATTCACTCGATTTCTCATGTAGCGATTTTCTTATTTTGTTGCAATTCAAAAACAAATAACTGTAGATGCATGAAAATTTCACTGAATGTTTATATAAGCTATTTCTATACACCATCTAATTTTTAATATATTTAGACTGTTTTTCAGCTTTTTACGGACGATTTCAGTTTTCAAATTTTTTAGTTTTTTTTTCTATTAATATCAATAAAATTTTATTTGTTGGGCCAAAAATAATGAAAATTTAATACAAGGCTCCTGATATATTAATACAATATCAGTTGAAAAATATTAAAAATACATAGGCACATTTTTTTTTTATAAAGCATTTAAAGTTCGAATTTTAACCAAATTCATCAAAATCTCGAAAATTATCAATCATTGTAATTGAACAATTATAAAATGGTCAGTTTTTATAACTAAGGATTGAAAATTTAAAATAAAGATTCTAATAAATAGTACATACTGTAATCAAAAAATCTAAAAAATATATAAACACTGTTATTTTTTATAGACATTTTAAATTCCAATTTAGACGAAATTACATATTAAAATTAATTTTAACGAGTACAAGGTTATATTATAATATTTTTCTAGCATCACTGATAATTTTATGTTAATAATTAAATAATATGAATAATATTAATTCAACTTAGCAGCTACCGTAAAATAACAATATCAATATAATTTAAAATATCCTAGACTGACATGCCGTCTCCACTCAGAATCGTTTTTCGTATACAATGATATTATATCATTGAATTCAAATTTAATACCATCCATTATAGTACAGTGATCTACTTGTAGCCTACTGTACAGCGGAGCGACATCCACTTGACCCCCTTTTTTTATTAACAGTTATATATTTTTAATTTATATAGTGATTTATACCACTATATACATATAGACATATATAAATTAGACACCCCCTCAAAAAAATCCTTGGTAGACCACTCAGTGGCATATTTAGGGATTTTTCGTGGGGGGTCCACACCTAATATCCCAAACACATTTAAGTGGGGGACTCCATTACTGCAGAATATATTAATATTATATATATATAAGATGCCTAGATAGGTATTTATGTGGCCAATAGAGGGGCCAGACCTCATGGACCCCCTCCCCTCCATAAATACACCACTATAAGGCCAATGATATTTTCTTATATTACACATTTATTTTGATCCAGTAGATTGTATATATGCACATATAAGAAAAAACATGCAAGCTAATGAATGATTTATATTTTATGTATAGAAAAAAGTTAAAACTGTAATTTTAAATAAATTACATAAAAAAAATACACTAGATATCTTGTACCTATCTATTATTATTATACTTTACATTCATATATCAATTATCAATTATCATACGCATTGTAGAATAGCAAAATACTTAAAATTTTATTAGACATTTTTTGAGTTTAGATAATCTATACCTAACTTTATTAGTGGCTTTCTAAAATTGTGGCCAGTATAATTTTAAGACGTTGGTGATTCCTACAAAAATTGTCTTTTTATTTTAATCATTATAAATACATATTCCGACACTCGTATTCAGGAGTGTATTTTGTCACTGTCCGTGGGGGGAGGGACAAGAGGATCGAGATTAAAATATTTGCTAGTTCTATTTTATACTTAACGTTGACAATTTTTATGTTTAGAATATATGATTTTCATATTGTACCTAATAATAATTTTTTTTGTTAACATTTCCAGCTAAAATATGTTGCCCATGGATATTGCCACCCTTGCTACCCCTCCTTAAATACACCACTCACTCTGTACCTTGTATACATACATTTTAACCCTATTCTCTGATTTAAAAATAAAAAATAAATATTTTCAGTATTAACTTCGATTTTTAGTGGCATTTTTTTTTTTGTTCTTGGAATATCATTATAATATTGTAAAGATGAATATGTATTCTCATTCTGAAATAAACACTGTTTCCTAGTAAATGCTACAAAAAATCTAAATATTTAAAAACACGATGTTTAAAAGAATTGTCTTATAAAAAGTTAAATTAAAAAAACTGTAAATCTATCAATATATTATAGTCATAAAGAGATAGCAACATACGCTAGGAGTGTTTCTAATCTTATTTTAAATAAAATAAAATTAGTTCTATTTTGATAGAATAAAACTTAAAAAAAGATATTTTAAATTCACAGAAAAAGACATAATTGTGGTGGGTGGAGGGAGCATTTTTCGTGAATCACGCTGTATACATGAGTACATTTAATAATATTATGGCCGCGTGAGTGCCAACTGTCAATATCGAATGCTTAATTGATCACAATAGTCTGCTGCATTACTGTTGGCACGTGTGTGTGATTCGTTTTATAAGACAATAATATACATTTTTTCTTTTACCTTTTCGTTATTGAACCTCGGTGACTTCGGTGTTTCGTAAATACAGGCGGGCGATGGGGAATAGTAGATGACATACAATATGGCATATGCACTAATATGCAATCCGAATGCGTTTCCTGCTGCACTCAGTCGGTGACAATATCGAACATGGACGCAGACACGGCACGTATAATATAATAATAATTATTATTATAATATTATGTGATAAATGATAATGTAATTATAATGTACGACATTCGGTCCACTCCCGCGGTTGTATAATATTATAATATGAGCTGATATTACACACGCACTTCGCGTGTGCGAGAGTACGCAATGGACATATTATATTGTTAACAAAATTAAATTCAAAAATTATTTGGTTCGTTGAGAGTTACGCAGTAGTGTGGTCGTCGTCGTTTATTCGATCCCGACGAGGTCGCACGGATGACTTCTCCGCGGGCTTTCGATTACGTACGTCTTTCGATTGCACTGTTGCAGACTCAATCCGGCCGACGATCTTCGAAGAGCAGTAGAGCTGCACGTGTGGTACGCGCGACCGACCGATTGTACTTGTACACAGTCGACACCGATCTTCTATTATTAGAAGTGTGTATAGAAAATAATAAAACGAAGCCCAACCCGAAGAATTAATCTACGCGTTTATTTGGGGACCGCGAGGCACTGCGTCAACTGGTCGTCCGTACACATAATTATATTATTATACTATTGCTGTGTGTATACACAAGTATATTATTCATATGTCTTTTCTTGTTTATGATTGCAGCCTCCTGTTCACAATACATCTCTGATCTCTACTACACTGACTAGTGACTACACTAGCTGGGGTACCATTTACATATGTATATTATATCCGTCTCTATTCAGACTAGTTCCTCGTTTACAATGATATCGTGTGCGGATTTTTTTTTTTCAAGTCTTCCATGCTATACAAATACAACGGTACGTAACAATACGATACGGTCACGACGTTACGTCATATTGTATTTGTATACATTAAAATATTATATCGTATTATATATATAAGTTCTAACACAAACGCTATATGCCTATCTATATACTACGGCCGTGTGGTTATTATTGTTACCTTCAATCGTTAAGTTAAAAACATTTTTAAAAAATAAAAAAAACTCGACTAAAAATAAACCGTTGTTGCTGCACTGGCACTGTTCTCGTCGTTTTTGGCGTTTCGACTGTCATACGGGTGACATATTATTATTATTATTATTACGCGAATTGCATATGATATATTATATTATAAACAGAGTTCACAATAATATATTATTCTACCTAACGCTAGACCACTATTAGGATTCTCCTCAGGTGTCGGACGTCCTGTACCCTGACACTACGATTCACAAATAGTATATTCAATATTGTACAATACTAAAATTCCTTCCGAAGAAGTGAGAACACTATACAATCAATAAATCGAAAAAATATATATTTGTTTAATTGTTAGTGAAAAAAAAATCAATTAAGTTAAAAATATATTGACAATTTTTAAAAACTAAATTTTAAAACAGATTACTTATTTAAATTATTTGAAATAATTATTTATGTACTATAAAATAATTTGAATTAATATTTTTGTGAGGACTTGTTTGCTATCACCCCGCAACCATGCCGTA
Source organism: Nasonovia ribisnigri (assembly GCA_027563435.1). Classification (NCBI taxonomy): domain Eukaryota; kingdom Metazoa; phylum Arthropoda; class Insecta; order Hemiptera; family Aphididae; genus Nasonovia; species Nasonovia ribisnigri. The sequence continues at coordinate 10,042 of JANEHU010000510.1, forward strand.
TAACATTTATCATTCCACCACCGAATTGACGGTCCGATATAATATGATATATTTATGCAGATACCGTCACAAAACTTTCAAATAAAAGTAAACAATGATAATATATAAGTTACAATTAAAAGTAGTTTAGTTAATAATTTTATTAATATCTCATAATAACAACTAAAAGGATAAGACAGTTTTATAAAGATCCTTAGTGTCGTACGTTTTATTTGTCTTAACGATATATTTTTTTTATAGATTGAATGACAGTATTAAATACAGCGGAAAATAACTCATTACAATTAATTGTTAACAAAATTATATACTATAAAGCAATTATAGCATAGCTATATTATACAGTATAGTCATTGCAGGAACTATGGCCAACGTGCAATAAATAAATAGGTATCTTAATTTCAACAACCGTAACTATGTATAGGTAACTAACTACGCACACAACGAGGATATAAGGTATAGGCTACAATAGTAACGGATCCAGTGGCGGACTGAGAGAAGAAAACAGCCCGGGAAAATCATAACTTTAGATGCCCTCAGTACACTAACGGCCCTTTAAATAATATAGATATTTTTTTTTATAAAAACAATTTAGCTTTTAAATTTTTAAATATTTTAATTAATCGATATAAAAAGTAATAAAATACCTAACTATTGTAAATTTGTTATATACTCAAGTAATTGTTATGTATATAATTTAAACTACAATCAATTTGATTTTAATAAGAAAGTTTATTATTTAATAAACCACTTTAAGTTTTTAACATATTAATGATATAACTAGGGCCCGGAATTGTATGCATTTGCATATTTCTATCTATTTATCTAAAAAGTAGCTATGTAAGATACAAATTTGAATCTTTACCTAATGAGTTGATATGCAAAATTAAATTTGGCATATTTTTGCATATTTTCTGAAATATAATGCATATATAGAAAAAAAATAGTATGAATTACTATTATTATGTGCAAGACTTACGTCAATTCAGTGTATCATGAAGTATAATTTGATATGGGCTATAATAAGATTTATAATACATTAATAAGATAAGATAAAGTTTATTACTACGATAAAACTTAGTAACGAAAAACTAGTACCTATAGGTATTATAGGTATACCTAATGGACTAATGGTTTAGTTTTTATACGACAGTGCTTCGCGATATTGTGTATTTTGATATTTTTACTTTCGTGTAATACAACGTACAAAAATATTGTAAATACATTTTAGAATACATTTTTCTATTTAGTATAGATTATTTAATGAATTATATACATTTTAAAAGTAAATAAATTTATTAAACTTTCATTTTTGTTTGCATATTTTCGCATATTTTTGCATATTTTAATGATATTCAGTGCATAAATGCATGCATATTTCGTACGTTTTTTGTGCATATAATTCCGGGCCCTAGATATAACCATTATCAATACTAAATAAAACAATTTTTTCGACTGCCATCATCAAATTTTTCTTTACCCACTGAATTTCTCAGACAAGTTTTAATTATTTTTAGTAGGGAAAATGATCTTTCGCATGCTATCTATTATTATGTTTACTAATATTACTTATTTATTAAATATAATTGAATTTATAATTTCACAAAAATAATATTAATAAATATATATTTTATACGAGCAGCGGCCCACCGGGTAATTTCCCGGTATCCCGGTCGTCCAGTCCGCCACTGAACGGATCCTGTTTTATTTGGGCAAGGCCAGTGGGTTCTTGCAGGGGATTAATATGTCAATCTCCATTTCTCCATTACGCAGAATATTGCTTTCGATCACAGAATGCGTGTTGTTTTAAATAGGCTCAGCTCGTTGCGATCATACTTTGGAATACCAGCCGTTTTTAACTTCACATTTCACATTCCTCCGTCGTGGACAGGGTTTTGTAAGTGTGGCACACAGGTTTTGAAGCATTTCCCGACCACCTCTTTGGCCTTTGCCATCTCGTTTTCCCCAAGTTCCTCAACTGATCTGTCGTGCTAAGTAGATTAGATGTTGTGGGTGATGATTTGCTAGTTCCTTCGTCACAGAGGTGGCTTATCGACCCAAAACTTCCCTCTATACCGAACTGGAAAAACTGAAAGAGAGATGATCTTTCGTCGACTGTTCCCGAACCAGAGTGATAAATTGCTTAACTAAAACCATAATTATATTATTTTCTCTCAGATATCACTGGTGACACCAGTAAATATGTAAATAATTACATAAAAAGCCTATAAAATAAAAATCAGCATAAATATGTATTGACCGTGGTTAGTGCTGACGAGACGCAGTCTGTATACATTATATCACATACCATATATATATTTTATACATATACATATTCATGTAGAATGTAGATATATACATTAAATTGTATTTCCTATACATATTACAGTAAAAGGGTAGTCATTTTCGATATCAGCAACACGCACCCTAAACTTGTGAATTTATCGTGGTAAACAATGAAGCACTCAAGCAACCCTTCTTATATATTTATGAAATATGAGCGAACACATTTTAACCGTAAGTATATTATATAAGTACATATAATATATATAAATATAAATATATAATTATAATGTATGTAAAAAAATATTTCACATATCTACTACATACCAAACAAATTTATAGAAAATCTGAAAATGAAAAACGTAAAAGTACCTACCTATTGAACTGCATAACATATTACACTATAAGCTATCCATGCCACCTAAAATATTTAAAAAAAATTTGACAAGTGTAAAAAATGTATGTTTGTTTTTATAATAGTATTAGTATTTTTTTTAGTCAACCAATCATTAAAATAATAGTCACGACTTTAATAACATTAAAGCTACTTACTTATAATATTTTTTATCATAGTGTCATTAATAATATAATATACTTTGTTGTTCGATTCCAATGGACGTCGAATAGACAATCATTCTGGAGATTTTCTCCATGAGCTGCGACCATGATAGATACTACAGTGAGGTTCGAATTTATAATTGCTATATATATAACTTCAGCATCCACAACTATTGTATAAAAAATTTTTGAGCAACAACTGGTTTCTGCAATCCGAGCGTCGATCCACGAATAGGATACATATGAATAATACAATAATAAATAATAACACAGAATCACAGGTTTTCTGTTACAACCACCAACAATTTTTTTTTTTTACATTTTTATTCCATTGGTAATACTATTTTACTATTTGTTATAACTATACAATGTTAAAAATAATACATAGTATATTAGTATAAATATATATTATATCCTATAACAAGTTAGAGAAACACAACATAAATATTCATAATTTTTAAGTTACAAAATTAAAAGAAAAATATTTATAAATAGAGAATCAAAATGAAATAAGATAAACAAAATAAAATAAATCATAGTTCTAAAGTATTAATAAATAGAAAAAAAAATATTAATAAAAAAGAAAATAAAACCAAAAAAGCTTTACAAAAACTATGATAGTAATATTAAAGACTAGCGAAATCTTTTCATCATAACTCTAAATGGCAATGGATCGTACATTTATGGAACTTAAGAAATAATTGATGCCTATTTTGTATCCATTATTCGACTGCATCTCCATTGGCGGTATGAATATCATATAAAGGTACTCTGAATGCTTAGATCGAGCATTTTGTTACTACTTTGTGAGAAATTGTTGATGATTTTCATGACCTCAGCCAAAAGAAGGAGTAGTATGCAGTCTCTGTTTGTATCTACCATCTACAGTCCATAAGCATAAATGTGCGCCGGTCCTCTTGACGGGGAAGGCAATACCGTAGCTGTAAATGTTTAGGCGTCTATCCTCCACCTTCCCCACGGATGTAGTATTAGTTCAATTAAACCATAATACATTGATCTATACGGACTATACGTTTAATCTAAACATACAAATACAACAACAGTTTTCGATAAGTATTTTTTAATAATTTATTAAATATTTAGTTCTTATATAACGTTATTTCTAGTTTAGTGTCCTTCATCTCACAAGTTGGCCTTACCACAACTGTCTAGTTTATGCGCCAGTAGACAGCACAACTACACAAGTAATATCTTCTTCGTCTAATGACTCCGCCTTAAGCAACCATTATAATATAATATATATTATATAACTATTCAAAAATGTATGCGCATAAATGAATACAATAGCAGTAAACGCCGTAGGTATATAATAAAAATAAAGTTTACGAACATAAATATAAAACAGTTGAACATGCTTTTCTCTTTTTTTCAGTTTGATAACTAATATTTTACATTTGTTTTTTATATGTATGCAATTTCAAATACATAAGTATTTTGTTATAGAAAATTAAAATAAAATAATAACCAAATTTAAATTGCGTTTAAAATAATACAAATTTAGATCAAAAAAAATAAAAAGATTGTATACAATTATAATCTACAACACTGTTCAAGTCAAACGAAAAAATTGACTAAAGGTTAAAAAATGGTTAGGAACTATACCTATATAAGTACTTAGGGTTTTATAACCCTGAGAATTATATTATTTTCGCATGTGACAAACTACCGGCTGTATTATAATATAAGTAGGTACAATGTACATATATACAAAGAAGTACACAAAAATACACTATAGAGTATAGTTAAGTGGCCGAAACGCCGTTAATATTATCCAGTATTAATATTTAATACAATGAATAATTTTGCTTATTGTACCTTCAAGTGTACGTACCAGCTACGAGCTACCAACAGCATGTAAATTAAATGTAGGTATACATTTTATTATAATTAAATAGTGATGCTAGAAATGGTCTGATGCTATAAGGGTTATAAAAAAAAGATTAGCATGTACTTTACTGTACATTGGGTGTTGTGTGAGTCACTGTAATGAGTTAAAATTTGAATTCAATTATGTAATTTCAATAATAATATCATTGTAAAGATTGTCTGTCAGCCTTTATTATACTTAAAATATACAAATTGTATGATACTATTGCTGTAATGCTGTTAAAGTATAATTTATTTTACAATTAAGACATTTTGTAATACAATAGGTAGGTTGAATTAATTTTTGTCAAAAAAATTGCATTTGAAAATTTCATTAAGTGTATAAATTGTAAAAGTTTCAAGTAACCACTAATAATATTTATTAATTACAACAAAATAACTAAAATCATTATTCTTTGTTGGTTGTTTAAATATATAATTTCGTCGAAATTTAACTTAAAATATCCATAAAAATAACTGTATTTATACATTTTTAGATTTTTTGGTAAGATTATTATAAACTACTTATGAAATACCTTTTTTTTTAACTTTAAAGTTAAATCGATATTTAAAGGAAAAAAATATAAAAGTAAAATTAATTTTGTATGATAGTTTAAAGTTCAAATTTTTTGTTATTGGGTATTCACTCATAAATTAACGAATTCTCATCGAACGATTTTCTTATATTGTTGTAATTCAAAAACAAATAACTGTAGATATATGCTTGAAATAAGCAGTAAAATCACTATATTCATAGCTCGGCTCAAAATCTTAAAAGAAATATTCGAGCCTTCTTGTGAGAGACTTGTCACTTGTGTAAGAATTCCTCTAAACTTAATTGCCGTATTCGCTTATTTCCAATGGAAATAACTAATAAGTAATAGCCTCAGAAGTTGTTTAGCCGTCATACTGTAGAACGGTAGAATATTTTTAAAATGTCATTGGTAAATATATTATCGTCTTACCAGTGATTATAAATATTATGTTGAAACCAAAAAATTATAGCAACTGTGAATAATATTTGTTGAATTAGAACAAAATAACTAAAATCGTTATTATTTGTTTAGATTATTTAAATCAATTTCGTCAAAATTTGAATTAAATATATCTTAAAAAAAATTTTCATCTACGCATTTTAAAAATGTTTAGGTTAATTTAAAAAATCTTACGAGGAACCTAGTGTAAATTTTCAATCCTAAGCTATTAAAATTGAAAATGTTATGAAAGTTCTAAAACAAAATAAAATAGATACATAACAAAAGTATGAACTTTAAACGCTTATCAATGAAAATTGTGATAATGTGTTATTGATATTTATTTATTGTGGCAAGGACATAGTTAAGGAACTTGGTATTCAATTGTCAAGCTTTTTTGTTGACCAATACACATTTGTTAGCAATATAATGTATAATTAGTTATTTATAGGCTGACAGACCATCTTCGCTCTGAATTGTTTTTCGTATGCAATGATTTATCATCGAAATCAAATTTAACACATCCACTACACTACTACAGTGACATACTCAATGACGACTGACGAGGTACACTCTAGACCTAGTATACAGCAAAAGGGGTAATCTACTTTCCTTATTTTTATTGGTAGGAAAGACTACACTCTCAAAGTTAAAGTCTAGTTTATTTTTACATTTCCAGAAAGCGATGACACACGAAATAAACACATAATTGTAAAACTAATAGATTTATAGCTCCACTCGGTATGTATTTAACTGGTAGTAGAAACCCTTAGTACCTATTTACTAATATTCACTGTAATATGAGGTTGGCAGTTTAGCAGGACAAATTATAATATTCTTTAAATGTTTTACATGACTAGGTTAGGTTAACCACCTAACCTAACCTATACGCAAGAATAAGAATATTTCCTTTTTCTTATCAGTCCTACTATGTACATTTTTTAAGTCCAAAAAAAAAAAATGTTCTTTGTTACTTTCGTCTGTTAGCACGAACGTGCTAATTAGTAATTTTAACGAACGAATGTCCGGAGGATTAGAATTATATCAGTTCATATTAACATAATATTATAGTATCTATTTACTTACATAATATTATAGTATCTATTTACTTACATAATTTGTTCATACAATATATCAAAATACTTGATTGGTACACCTACCTAATTACAAAATCATTGTCTATAGAATCGAAGTATCTACCAATCTCCACGATATTTAAATTCGAGAAATATTCAGACAATACCCAGCGAACAAGGCAATTGCACATTTAAAATATTTATTTATAGGCGTCAACTCTTTATAGTGTGATAACTGATAAATAAAATAATAATTCTAGATAGTATCGTACTAATTGATTACTAAATGTTATACTGAAAATATGTACACAAAGATTGATTTAATAAAACTAGATACGGGTACCTTATTTAAAATAAAATTAGTTCCTCTAAATTAATCAGTAAACTCCCTTTACACAGTTCCATAATATCTTAACATTCTATAGAAAACTTTATACCCAGAATTATAGTTTGTCATTTACCTATTAACCTATTATTTATTACTCTATATTTTAAGTGGTACTTACATAAAAAATGATTGTTTGAAATGACTAGTAAGTCTAATAGAAATTTAATTTTAAGTAATATTTAAATGTATGATTAGCGTTCTTTATATTTTAAACAATTTAATTTTTTTGGTCTTGAATCAATAATAATAATATAACAATAGTCATTTTAGGGAAAATTAAAATTCTAATAAGTTAAATTATGGAAATTATTGAAAAAACTTTCTAAGTCAACTTTTTAACGTGAAGACATTGATACAAAATTGTATTTATCATTATTATTATTACCTATTAATTATTTATGACATAAATTCAGTGAGAAATTGGATATTTGGGTATTGGATTACAGTATTACCCACTATTTTTATTTACATCCAAATAATATCCCAACAATACTCAACATAATATTATATTATAATAGGACAATATAAATATTATATTGCAAACTGAGCAAGGAATCTATTAATGTTATGTATAATATTCTATTGATAATTATATGTAGGCTTACAGTAATTTATTTGTTTGAAACAGTATAATCATTTTTTCGGATCTCAGTGCAAATGCTGTTTCATACAGCAACACACTTCTTAACTACCACTGCGCCGACGTTAAATGTGTTCGTCTTTTAAAACGTAAAGTTCATTTTAGATTCTGAGCGGAGCGATGAATGTATTGATTTTACAATGATGTGTTATTTATTTATTTATTTTTTGTGTGTCCGTGTCCACGATAAGTAGTCAAAATAACGATTCGATTTTCTTCGACACTATCTTGTTCGATGTGAAAGTGAATCTAGTTAGTGCATTCGAGAGGACGTTTTTTAAAATTCCCAATATAGTTTTCAAAAACGCAGGGAAAAACAAAAGAAAAATTAAGGGAAAACGGAAATTTTTACGCAGAATAGATTTTGAATTTTGGTATAACTCTAAAACAAATTACTGCAGATACATGACATTTTCACTGGTTGTTTATATTAGCATTTTTTATACACGATAAAATTGAGCGTTTGAAGTTCTAATTTTTACAACATTGGAAATTCACTCGATTTCTCATGTAGCGATTTTCTCATTTTACTGTAATTCAAAAACAAATAACTGTAGACACTTGAAATTTATATCATATATTTATTTTATCAATTTCTATACTTGATAACATTTAAAAAATATTTTGTGTCATTTTGAGCTATTTACACGGACATATTCTTTTTACAGTTTTTTTAATTTTTTTTTCTGTAAATATCAATAAAATTTTATTTGTTGGGTCAAAAAGCTTAAAAATTTAATACAAGACTCCTAATATATCGTTTACAATATTAGTTGAAAAATATTAAATATACATAAGCAGCATTTTTTTTTAAGCATTCAAAGTTCAATTATGACAACATTTATCAAATTTTAAATTTAAAAATGATTTTGAAATTAAAAAATTGATAAAACTTTCAACTTTTATAGCTAAGGATTGAAAATTTAAAACAAGATCCTATATAAGTAGGTTATTCTGTAACTAAAGAATCATAAAATAACTAAAAAAAAAAACTGTGTGCTTAATTTTTTGAGTTATTTTATGAACAAATTTGGACAAAATAACTTAGAATAACGATTTTAGTTGTTTTATTGTAATTTTAAAATATTAATTCAATTTAACGGCTACCGTATTAATAATAAGAAATAACAATATAAAATATCCACACTGAAAAACTGTCTCAGCTCAAAATCGTTTTTCGTATACAATTATATTATATCATTGAATTCAAATTTCATACCATCCATTATATCCTACTTGTAACCTACTGTACAGCAGAGCGACATCCACTTGATCCACTTATCCACCTACTGTACAGCAGAGCGACATCCACTTACCCACCTACTGTATAGCAGAACGACATCCACTTATCCACCGTTTATATATCTTGCCATTTGTTTTCGTCATCACATTTTTATGTTGCGTCGTTAAGTTCAATTGACGAAGTAACACAATAGGGAAAAAAATACTTCTTAATTTAGTCAACATATTTAAATATGATGAAAGTTTAAACCATTTCAAAGGCGTAAGTAAATCAATGGACTGCGTCAACTACACTCTACAAAACAATAAGCTATTATTTTTGTGCGGTTGTACTTATTATTGCCAGAAGGGTTTTAAACAATTTAAACTTATTATGGTGACTCACTAGCTACTGCGATACTGCACTATAAATATATTAATTGTGTTGTTATAATATTCATCACATTTGAATTGCGTTCTAGTCTGTTAAATATCACTCCTTGGGTCTTCCAAAAAATTGTTATCCATGAAAAACCACTAATACCACAGCACATAAACTTTCACTGCAGAACATAACTGTTCCTATAATAATATACCACATGAAACTAAAACAAGTTTTTATAAAATATAAAACGCACTTTGTTTTCAAATTATTTTTGTTTTTATTGATTTATACATCTTTTTATTCATGTACATAATATATATATATATGTATATACGCGAGGATATTATATATATATAAATAAATATATATATATTATATACACGTATAATTTATTATTTATAAATTTCTATATGTATACATATATATAAAGTAGAATCAAGAAAGTGTCATACCACAAAAATTTATTGACACGTGTTTAGTATAATATAATATAATATATTATTTATATTTAAATATAATATAAAAAAAAAAAACAGGCTATTCACAAGTACATGAAAAATTAATATTAGGTATGCACCATTGTGGAAAATAAAATATTACTAAATATAATAATATGATTTTAAAATGCATTCACATTTTTTTAAGGAAAAATAAAAGGGGAATAAAGTATAATAATATTATTAATAGTGTGAAGATTGCAGAAGACATTATAGATACTACTATTTAAAGTAAAGAGAGCTAAGGGGAGAAAATAACTTTAAGAATCAAAATATCACATATTTCAATGTGGCTTAATCTTTGGTACTTGACTTCGCACAATGTAACGGTCCATTGTGAAGCAAGCCAGACACACGGGAACATTTTTAAATCGCTTCTTATTAACATATGTTTATATCGATGAAGCGATCAAAATATTTATATCATATATCAATTTTGTTCTGGAATAATGGCGTAAAAATAAAATTAATATCACAAAGGCAAAAAAAATTAACGGTACATAATGCTTTCTGCAAAACCACTTGATCGATTAAAAGTATGTTAATGCGCTAAAAAAAAAAAAATATATCAATCAAAAACAAGACAAAACGTTAAAAATGCCTAGATCCATAAATTATTATTTACACGGATGAATACACTTAAACTCCGTTATCTCTTAATCTAAAATTGTTCCATTGACTATTATATTTTTGTATATATTTTTTTCTTTAAGTATAAAAAGTATAAAAAATATGTGTTACAAAATAATAAGTTTCAAAAACAATATACAATAATTAGGCCGTTAATATTACTATTATCATTATTACTCCGCCTATTCCTTTTTACATTACATACAGGAATACACATTGTATTATAAGTTATTATCTCATTCCTGCCTTAAACATTTTTTATCAATAAACCTGCATTTCGATATAACAAAAAAAATGTATACATTACAGAAAACATTTAACACTAGTTAAATAATAAAATTAAATTTAAAAAAAAACATATTCTATCTTTATATAATATTATAACATTAAATGGCACTTGCAGTAGTGTGCGGTGTGCCACATGCGATAGGTGGATTTATAAAAAAATCTATTTGTTAATAATTTGTATTATTATGTATATTATCAATATCATCGACAGTCTTTAGAAAACGTACCCTTTTTAAAGCTGGATATGTAAATAATTGTAGTGAGAACAGTTCCTGACACCAATACTATTGAATATGAATTTTGACGTATTTCTGTAAGTAAAAATAAATATTTTTATTAGCGGAGGTAAATTCAAATTGTTTATAATTTATACTATACATATACAATGATTGCGCTAATTTATTATTTCTGAAAATAAAATATAATATATATGACATGATTATTATGTAGGTATCTGTCATAATAATATTAAACCAAGTTTATAAATTTATAATATTTGAATGCATACTGATATTTTGTAATATTTGTGTTGTAATTTAAAATCTCACAATTTCAGGTTGTAAAAATAGCTACCTATAAATGGTATAAAAATAAGGAAAAGGAAACAAAACCGATAAAAATAACTATTGTGATAAATGATCAATTCAAAGGGTAAAAATGTATCATGGTGAAATGAGAATCAATTATTATATTTTATCAAAGGAGCATTATAATATTTAGGTATTATATTATATTATTATTTATAGTACCTAAATCAATTTAGTGAGTTAATTTTTATGTCCTGAAAAATCATTAAATATTTAAAACAATTATTAAAGATCATTTGAGATGAACAAGTCAAAGATATTAATTCGAGGTTATCACAGGTTATCGTCAAAATCAAATCAGATCCAATTATAACTTTAAAGCATAGATATTTATAAATAATTATTTATATTTTCAAAATACCTACTCAAATATGTTATAAAACTTCTTATTCATAGAAATAATCGTTTATTTGAATCTTCACACAATCATTAAATCATAATTAGATATTTAGATATATTTTTATTATAAAAACTACCGAAGTTTAAAATGTCCGTAGAATTATCAATTAAATAATCATATGCATAGACTATAGTTTAAAGGTATAGTTATTAGTTATACTAAAAGATACGTTTTATGTTTTTCATAATATGTTGTTGGGAAAATATGTATTGTTGAATAAAATATAATATAATACACAGTAATATATTATTACGACGCGGCGTCATTATTGTTCACATAACCTGTGGCTGTACAACTTCATTATATTTTCCTCCCACACACATAATTAAATACGACACACATGTGACACGAAATTGAACATTTATGTTCTTGACATTAATAAAATAGTACAGAATATTTTGAACAGTTTCAAAACGCACCAAATCGTGTAGTGAGCCATAAAGAAATAGTAATAATGAACTACAAGCCTAACCGTTTTAAATAGTTTTTGGTACAGTGTGTTTAAAAATAAATAAATACTAAATTCAATACCGATAAGGTGATAAGTGATAACATACGTTTACGTTGTTTGTATATTAAGATCGGTATTTATTGTATTCGAATAAAATATAAATTGTAATATAATAAGGCCCAATAAGTATACAATATGACATGATATAAACTGTGTATCAATCACCGGAGAAAAATGTTTCGTACTGTTTAATGGAGGGACGGGCCTAATTTAATCTTCAACGGTGGTCTCGTGTTCTATTTATGAGTTCCCCCATGACACACACACCTCACGAACACACCCGCGTCCCGGCAATATTATACTCAATAGTCAATACAGGGCGATTCCTTCAACTCAGTGGACTAAACAATAATTAATCAAGAAATTGCAATATTTTCGAAAATCAGATATTTTTTGATGAAAACCAAAATGTTAAAACGTAAAACGATGTAGACGTTATAATGATTATAACGAGTAATCACATTTTTAAATCAAGCTGATGGCGTGTAAAGGAAGAAAAAAATTCAACTCAGCCACTTGACAACTTACCCAAGTGATAAAAGTCTCGTCTAATATACTATATTTCTAAATAAGACAAAAAATATAACAATTTAAAAACTTTAAACTAACAGTTAAGAAAGAATCGCTCTGTATAAGTGGCTTGTTTTATACATTATAACATGACGTATTGTTAACGTGATAGTTCCAGTTTTTTTTTTTTATTAAACTAACAATGTGCCGTTTTTGGAATGATCTTCCGGCTGCCACCCCCCGAACTAAAAAACCAATTATTCTATTCGGGAAACGCATACCAATATATTATTATAATATACTCTATAGTCTATACTATATGTACAGTGTACACCACACCATTTCGGATACTATAAATTAATCGGGATGCGGTCCACACCCAAAGGGTCGTGACGTCGAAATAAATAGCAGTCAAATAGAACAACATCGTTGTTTGGATAAGTAATTAAATCAACAGATATTTAACTGCCGATAGTCATTTTACACCCTACACCGACTCACACAAGGGCGTTTAACGATAAAGACGACCCTCCGGTAACGGGGGGACCATTTTTACCACCGGATATTCGAAATATTATTACGTTTACGCAGGCATCGATTCGACGTGTTGTATTATACATTATAATATAATATATTCACCGGCCGTACACATACATACACGCTCGACGGGAGTCCTGCAGCGGTGTTATTATTAGGACCATTATTACTACTACCGCGGTGTAGGTACATATTATTATACGCGGTTTCGAACCGAGAATGTCTCGTTAGCGGCGACGACGACCCTTGTCGTTGTTGTAGAGAACTCGTAAGCAATCGACAGGCTCCAAAATAAAATGAAGTGGACGACGCGTATTTTGTAAGTAAAATGTAAAAAAGATAGGTACAGCACTACTGTCTACTGCATAATCATAATCATAATGGTACGAACGCAATACAGAGAAAGGCTTACGTAATAAGTAATTCTCTGGAGTAACACATCGTCGTTGCAGAACAAGTTTAATAAGATAATCCTATGACCCGATAAAAATCGCACGATTGCCATACTATCCTTTGATAGACTCATACTCTTATTTCTTAGTTACTTATTAACTCATTACGTTTACGTTATTACTTCGATTTGTAAACAACAATAACGACAGATAAAATAGTAATAAATAATATAAATTATATAATAATACGCATAAACGATATACCGAGACCTTGTGTCAAATGTCAATGGTCACCGTCACCATCACTATTATTACGGTCACGTACATCGTAACGAGTACAATCAGTGTATAGATAAGGACGAATATTATAATTGCTTTTTAAAATTCCCACTTGCGGACATATAATAATGGTTTCACGGAACACATCCTGTTTTCGTATAAACGAAAAAATTCGTGGTAGTAAAACGGATAAATATACCGAACAATGGCGCAAGTGAATATTGATATTATAATATTATTTGAATATAAACAAAAATATAATATTATGGTACAAGAAATCTTCTGAATGCTAGTAAGCGACAAAAGCAAGCTGACTCACACATAAACGGCGTTATAAAACTTTGAACCTCGCACATTATTATTTAAATGGATATGGTTAACGATAACTAAACAACAAACTGACAAAAACTAACAGTGTTCTCTGGTTCTCTTTCTTATTCTTAATACGACTATATACCCTTCAATAGTTCAATCACATGGGCCCACCTCGACCATCAGTCCCATCAATAGGGTTTATAACAATAATATAATATTATTATGTTATATAGTACTCGACAAAGGTCCATGGTCGGTTGTTATTGTTATTAATACCTATTGGTTGGTTTCTTTTGTCATTTATAGCTCGAATAAGAGAAGACAAGGAGGGGGGAGTACCACTAAAAATTAAACGTACGGCATTTTTGTTACAAATTTTTTTTCTTCTAGATAATAGACATACTTGAATACAAATCTTTGACAATTAAAATAATTATTATTATAAGTCAATAACGTCAAACATGCGTATGTTAGAGATTATAATTCATAATGTTATAATAATTAATTCGACCGTGTATCGGATTCTAGTAAACATAGCTACAACTACTAAATATTACAGATGTACCTATACGGCTCTACGTAGTTATCAACATAGTTAGTAGTTATTACGGAACGTACGGGAGGTGGTTTATTTCGTCGTTTAGAACATTAGCCATTACACGATTGTGTAAATATATTCCAATAAACCAACGTCATAATATTATTATTGTCCTGTGCGCAAACTAGAATAACTTAATAAAACATATTATGTTAACTCTAGGAAGCCAATTAGAAAGAATATAAGGGGCTTCAATGAGTCACAGCTTACTACAATACGATAATGTTAGTGTATACAACGCGAACGTCATTGAAATTTTGTTTTTGTTGAAAATATTTTTTTAATTACACCATTTTTAAGCACCTACCGTTAGTACGATTCAATACTAACACAATTCACCAAATCATAACAAGGACAATGTTAACTGATTCTTTTTTTTATCACAATAATTAATTTATAAGACTGCGGTTTATGCACTTATTGATATTATATAGAACATTTTTCAACACAACTAAGATAACATTTTAGAACTACACATACAACACATGTGCTACTTAAAGGAGGTGTGCAGGAATATTAAAAGTTTATGTCTAGGTATATCGTATATGTAGTACTTTTTCTTCAAAATTAATAAGCTATTATGATTATTAAATAATATCCAAAATCAGTTGTCACTTGATTCACAGTTCGTGTATGCCTAATTAAAAATTAACAAAGCAACTTTTTTTTCAACATAATATGAATTTGAATAAAACAAATATGCATTAAACTTCTTTGATTTTTATTAGTCCTCTTGAATCTGAGCAAGTTGATGGGTGTATATTCTTAAACTGTGGACTGTTAATACAATTAAAAATCGCTTACTGATATTATGTACCTACTACCTATTGCTTAGTGCTTTTTTTAACTTGACTATTGTACTACAACATGATAACAGTAAAAAACATTAAGATTTGAAACTCTGACAAATACAAGTTTAATAAGAATATTACTCGTTGTCTAACCAAATAGTGAATACAATAATATAATATGATAGTAAGTAATATATTACTATAGTGAAACCTCTAAATATCAGAATACCAGATACTCTCAGTCACTGAAATTTTTATTCGGATGTTTCTATTAGGGGGGAGGGGGGTTCATTGTATTAAAATGGATAATTATTGTATAAAATATATAAGAAATATGAGTAAGTAGAAGATACCTTAACCTATCTTAACTTTTAGTTAACAATAATTTTAAACCAAAATAAAGGTAAAAGTCCCAACACACTGCAGCAAAGGCGGTCGCGTTGCGTTAAAATGAGTTAGGAAACAATTTACCGCTACCGCCGAGACAAAATAATTTCATAGCTACCACTGCAGTGCTCTGGAACCTTAACTGAGTACTTTACAGTTTTATCTAGTTTCACATTTTTATAGTTATTGAGTCATACAATATTTCAACATATTGAAATTTGAAAAATCTGTAAGTTGTCCATAATAAAAATGTAAAACTATACAAATATTATGAAATACCTACAGTAAATTAACTAATATAGAACTAATATAATTATATATGATAATATAGAAAAAGATTATATTTGTTTTAAGTATTTAAGGACAACTTGATTACATTAAATTCCTTTTCCTACAATTACAATATACCTATTATAATATAATATAATAAATACTTATACACAATTGTGTTTTGAAATATCAAAATATTGTTGACTTTTCTTTATTCACCTATAAGATATGTCTAATGTGAATAGATCTAATACCTAATAAATTATAATTTAATATATTATATTATAAATTTATTATCTTGACAATTATTAGTGATTATTTTATTTAATCAAACATTATAATTTATACTTTGAAAACATAATATAAGTATACTATAATAATAAGAAAAATTATCATGAACATTGATATTCATTAAAAAAATGTCAAATGAACAAAAGTAAGGAATATCTATGAAAATAACCACTATACTTTTGCTGTTTTGCTGTTATAGAATTTTCAGTTCCAACTAGAAATAATTATTATAACTTGCTAATAATTACATAAACTAGGTAGGTACATAGTTTATTCGAATTCATGTAATTCAACTTCAGACAGTATTTAAATCTAAATTTTTTTTAATGACTCAAGTATTTCAATGACTAGATATTGAAATAAACATATTAAAGGTACCTAACATACCTAATGTTTAGTCATTGATAAAAACAAGTAATTTATCATCTATTAAATCAATAAACTACAATTTTATGATTATGTTACGCATTAAAGTCATATATTATATTATTATGTTAACAAATTATGATAACACAAGTTATTGCAGGTATCGAAACACTTATTGTGAAACAAAAATAGTATATTGTACACAGAATATTCCAAATAACTAAACAAGACATACCTATCAATCTCTTTAAATTCATGATGGCATGGGAAAAATGTTTAAAGTGGAATTAAAAAACACTGTTAAGGGCCAGTATTACCATCTACGGTTAAATTGAACGGACACTTAACCAGCGGAATTTAACGGTAATAAAATCTGTTATCAGCCAGTTAGCGTGATTGGAGTGTAACTGTTGATTGTAATACTGGCCCTAAGACTAAGATTCATATTACCTAGATTTTATGTTTAACAAATAAATTTTTACCTGATAAAAATTGAAATCACCAGCAACATTTGACATTGATTGATGCACACAAAACACAAAATTCTAAAAAATATGGCTTATAGAACTGTACAGCAACAATAACTCTTTTTCTCTTTGTCATTGCTGAAATTCATTTCACGCACAATTTCTGCAAACACTTCATTGACATTGGTACGGTTCTTGGCACTTGCCTCGACAAACGGACAGCCCCAGATCTGGGCTAGAGTGTTTCCCTCAATCGTTGGAACCTCACGTTGATGTTCTAAATCGATTTTGTTTGCAACCAGCAATATGGGCACTCGCTCTGATCCCTTCACCCTGGTGATGAGCTCTTTCATTGGTTTAATGTCCTGGAAGGTCTGATGGTTAGTCAGGCTGTACACGACAACAAAACCCTGTCCGTTCTTTATGTACAAGTCACGCATACTGGCAAACTGTTCAGTGCCAGCAGTGTCCAGTATTTCTAACACGCATGGCGAACTGTCGACTTCGATCTCCTTCCTGTAGAAGTCTTCTATGGTCGGGTCGTACTTCTCCATGAACCGGCCAGACACGAACTGCACGGTCAAGGCGCTCTTGCCCACGCCGCCCGAGCCCAGCACGACCACTTTGAACTCGCGCATCTTCGTTGAATGGCCAACTGCAGAGCGACCACTGTGCGCATACGGACGACCGCTATGACCGGTTACTGGCGGTGTCAGCAGTGAAAGACATGTCGACTCAGAGTTTCTCTCCTCGGCGTTGAAGTACCGTTCGCCGGGGGATGATCAATTATATTGATATTTGATATCGATCAGCTGTAGGGGGATGCCAAAAAAAAAATGTCAAATAAAAAAATTATTTTAGAAAAATAACAAAAAACGCAACTAGGGCCGACGGATATTGGATCTCGTCTGCTACACTTGAGTGACCGAAAAAATGTCCTCAGATATTATAAACATATGAGACTTACAGCGACAACAACAGCGACAGCAAAAGCAGCAGCACAGCACAATGAAACGATTACGCACACACTCCCAACAATCGCGTTTACGTTCACGCACACACGCCCAGTTTTATCGCGTGTGTGTGCGAGTGCGAGTCGGCTACAGTGGCGCCAAGGTTGTGTCCGTGCATTTCCCGGCCGCACAAAAGAAGATTTTTTTTTTCGCCTTGTAATATTATTTTATATTTTCAGTCCGCCGACGACATTCAATCGTAATTCTTAATTTTTATTAATTATTATAATATCCGAAAACACTTTAACACTTAAAATAACCAACATTCACCAGGTAAAACTGTAAGACAAACTGTTACGACTGTTAAAGACAAAGTATAATTTTTCCATCGGTCTGTCGATCGTCCTAATACACTCCTACGCATTACTAATAATACGACGGTTGTAATGATAAAATATAATATTATCGTATCACCGCGAATTCGACGATTGAGTATTTTTAAGTAAATAGTTAAAACTGCTCATAACTGGCAAACCGTCGTCGAGTGCCGTTTGTCGTTTTTAATATTTTATCGCGTGCTAATCAGAGCGGACGTCGTCGCGCGGGAGCTGCACGTCACGAGCGACGGCCAACGATCGGTAGCTAAGTCTGAAAGTGAATATAATATAATATTATTATTAGTATTATGCGCGGCAGACGTAGAGGACAGCCCCTCCGATGTCTCAGACAACTACAACACTGCGCTATATGCCTATATAACATATTTTAATACTGATTACTCACTCCGCGCCCGCGGGCAGCGAGTAGCGACACCGAGAATCTGTGAAACATCGCGATTATCGTGTTCGAAATCGTGATATTATTACGATAGCCGAAATATTTGTAATACGATTTATTAAAAATAATGTAGATATTACAATAATTAATAATATATAATTACTATAAATCGGTTATAATCGTAATTATTATTATTATTGTTGTTGTTGTTTTATCTCCGAGAGTCGCGACAATACATTTTATTGCATTCGGCTTATCACTAGTGCGCACGACCTATTGTGATTTGCGATATTATAATTTATATTATCCTATTCTGCATCTATGGACTTAATATTATTTTATATTTATAGAACGCGTTATTAATTATACAACTACATACGACGTGTCTTGACGTCTTGAGCATAAATCATGACATATTATAATACGACTAATACGTTATTATTATTTTTCCCATACATACAAATATACAATATACATAAAATACACAATATACCTACCTAGTACCTAGTCGAGTTTTTGTAATAGGAACTCTGAAATATTAAACACCGACAAAAGTACCTACGCCTATGCCCTGTATACATATAAATATTTTTAATAAATGTCTATAATAATAACATAGGTATTCGTTGGTACTTGCAACTTGCTGTAGTATATAAAATAATTATTAAGCATAATATACATACAATATTGAACATACATGCACAATTATTTAATTTCAAAACTTAAACGATTCATAAAAAAGTAGGTTAAAAAAATTGTTATCTCTGTTTCGGTGTGAAAATACTAAAATGTCTCATATAATTGACTACAAACAGTGAATAAAGTATAGGTAATTCGTTAAAATTTTATACCTTACCTCACTATAATCATTGTTCATTATTTTAGTTCCTTTTTCGACAATATATTTTAAATTAGAAATACATTTATGTATAAGTTGGTAATTACTAATTACCTACTAATTGCCCATAAACAATTATATGTACAAGGAATTAGTAATTATTGCATTAGTATTACCTTTACTTGCTACTATAATAATAGGTATGTAATATGTAGGTACCTATATAAATATATTACACTATGCCGAAAATTGTAAATAGCAATCTGAGCAATCATACCCCTGGTTCCTAAAACCAATTAATTCTTATTTATAAAGTTCATAAGTAATGTTATAGTATTTTGTTTTTGATTATAATATTTTATTGGTTAGTTATTAATGGTTCTAAAATTTTGCAATATTGTATGTCAGTTATAATATTTATTTTATATTGTTTATTGTTATGTACCTAATTATTGCGTATTTTGTACATAATCGTATATTTACTTGTCTCATTAGTACAAAGACATAATTTAGTAAGTTTTAGTAATTATTATTTGACTTAAATATTATCTATGAAGTCATTTGATATAAATATATAAATATATAATAATTAATATCTATTTTCCAATAGTTAATATAAGTACATATTATAGAGATTTTAAACAACACAATGTACGAAATGTCGTAATACAAATAATTTAGTAATACTAAGAAATCGATGACATTAATTGTCATTTATATGAAATAATTACGTATAATATACACGAATAATAATATAGAGTACATATTATTACATAATTGAATATAATAGTTTTTAATTCTATACCTAAAATACCTTCCAATTAAATTTATTTATTCAGATATTCGTTATCATATCTATTTCCTCGAGTAATTGTTTAATGTTTAAAAATAATGTTAAATATTATAGCTATTATATCTATACATAGACACATAGTACATGCCTAAACTAGTATATATTATAGTTTATCTAGAATCTAAAAACATACAACACATTATATATTCATATTTATACAATGATTAAATAGTTCTATTAATTTGAGATATTTTAAATATTAAATTAATAGAAATTAAGTTTAGAAAAAATATTATCAAAATACTAATTTCTAGAATAAAAACTCAACTTTCTTTTGTCGGCATAATTCCCTTGATGAGTCATTAAAATATGCACAGCAAAATATTACACATATTATTATTATGATATTGGTTATTGGCGTTCATACTTTGAACGTCCACGATATTTATTAACATTTAAATTTAAACATTGTATGAGTAATGTCGTGAACATGTTTAAATTTGTGAAACTAGTTTAGTAATTCGGTGGAAAATTATGAATCAATGAAATTAGTTACCGGCCGCGGCCTTACTGACATGATATATCAATATAGCATAATAATATGCTAATTGTCGATACTATATAATATTAAATGTGGTGAAATCACAGATTTATAATTAGATGGTTCGTATTATAAGATAGTACATTTATTATATTATATATTAATTTATGTATGTGTGAAGTATTTAAATTAAGAGGATTTCGGCTCACTGTTTGTTTTTTCTCTCTGGCCCATGCGCAACATTGTCAGACGCATTCCGCAATTTTTTTTTTTGTATTTTGAGAATGCAAGTACCTAATCAGTAATCTTACAAAAAATATAGAAAATAATATTTTTGAGAGTATAACTTATCGATTTGTCTAAATATTGCCTCAATACAATTGGATATCCATTTAATCTTACAATTTTTTTTATTTTTAAAGTAATAATAAAATAGAAGACCAATATGTTAAACCCTCAAAAATATTATCCTCTATAATTTTTATTATACATGATTTATTTTTACTCTAAGATCACTCAAAAAACATAAAAAAAAAAAAAAACGATTTTACGTGAATGAGTATTATGCTGCGCGTGGATCTGAGAGAGAAAACAAATATTTCGCAGCATCCTTAAAATATTATGAATTATGATTCATACGTTAATCAATGAATAAATTATTAATTTTATCGTGTCATCGTGAACGGTGAATACTTTGTTCCTGTATGTGATGAGGCCACCGCCGTCCGCTAGCAGCTGCTGCAACTGCTGTTTTACAATTTGATAACTCGCTTTATCAAATCATACATTTTTATCACTTCAATTGGTGATATAATTGATAATAATTGTTTACGTCGGCACTTGGCACTGCATCAATACACTATAGTTCATAATATAACTTTAATATTACATTATTATTCAGTATTTATTAATTATTAGTTATTGCCATACTCCGGCTCCATAGTCTATAACATAAATTTTTAAATTATAATATTTAAAAGTTGAGAGTATAAAATTGTAGTTCCTAACAAATAACATTTTATTTTATATCTATATACCACTAGGTGTTTTACATTTTGTATATCGCACTATTGCTACTATATTTTCATGCAAACATTTAAAATTCAATTATGGCGAACAATAAGCCTGCACGAATATCTGATAAATTGGTTCGATGGGAGGCTGAAAAAGACCCATTGGCACCTTTAAGTCAGTCTCAAGTCAACGCATATCTGAGTTTGTCCGAACACATAGGTGAAAGTGATTTTATGGTATGTGTTTACATTATTGAAAAATTGTGTATTGTATTGTTTTGATGTCTAGATATCTATATAATAGTATAATTTTTTGTTTAGTCTTTAGAAATAGAAGACCACAATAAAGATGAACCCAATATAAATGAAGATCCACAAATTTTAAATATAAATATTGAATCTGCCGAGGATGTGAGTATTAGTTTTGCAGTGACATAGCTACAAATTTTAGGTTAAAGAAGCAAGGAGTAAAGACTATACCTAGTGATGTTAGTTTATAAATTCGAAAATGAAAGATTACTAAATTTTTTTTTTTCTGATTCAAGTCATCATAAAGTTATAGTAAAAATAATTATGTATCTTCTTATAATCTATAAATATATGCATTGGCATGTTTTTTAATTTTTGTTATTACAAATTTGCAACCATGTATCATAATTTCAAGACTTTATTTTTATTTATTTAGTTTCTTTGTACAGCATTTTATTAATTTTATTGCAGATTTATCAAATACTGAATTTCAAAAATACTTTGTGTATTGTACATCCTACTTAAATGTAAACTTAAGTTGTTTTTAATAATAGTATCAATGAGTTGTAAAATATTTTAAAAGGTTGAATTACTTCACAAAAGTAGAAGCTGATTTATACGTGATCTAAGTGACACTAAAAGTGAGATACACTCAAGAAATTGCTACAGAAAAAAACTGCACACGAGTTAAGCCAAGATTTTCAGCTTGTACAAATATATTACCTAAAGTCTAAATATCTATATAAATTTGAATAACAGTATAATCAGGTTATTGAATTGAATCATCATCATCATCATTCTGCACTGTCATTGCTCCAACTTCCATAATCCTGGACCAATTCTTCCCAGTTTGCAGTTTCCAATCATTCCAGGTCTTGTTGTATGTCATTTATCCAACGTTTTTTTTGTTCTCCCTCTTGGTCTTTTCCCTTCTGGTTACCATTCTACAATTGTTCTAGCTTTGTTTGTTGCCTCTCTCCATTTTATTTCCTCATTATTTCTGGTAATTGTTGCGCCTAGGTACTTAAAACTTTAGGTTAGGAGAATTGATTAGTTATTATTATTCATAAAATATCTTAATGAATAATTGTTATTTAAAACGGATCAATATAGATGTTTTTTGTGATGCAGTGTAATGAATACATTCATTTTTTCTTGTTAAATATTTTATTCTTAGTTTTATTTGATACAAAATGTTGTATATCCCTAGTTTCATAAATTCTATAACGACATGGCACAAAAATGGATGTCCACGGAAATTAAACCATGTATACAGCTTGCAAATGAACTACGGAGTCAGCTGGATGAGTGGAAATTAATGTTATCCAAGGTACAATAAATTATAATTTGATTTTATGATTGATGCAAAATCAATTATTTAGACTTTAAATTATAGACAATAGTATAGAAGTGATTTTTAGATGGACGAGTGTATGCAGCTCATCGGTATGTTAGAAGAAAAATACAGCGAGGTTTCAAAGAAAACAAACTCTTTATATTTGGCTGGAGAAGAACTACATACCGATCAGGTTTTAAAAAATGTGTACAGTTAGTTTTTAGTAAAAATTATATTTATATGTTTGTTATAGACAAGTCTGAGTAACATATGCCAAGAAATCAATGAACGTTTATCCATCTTCAATGCTGCTGACTCTATACACTCAAAATTGGATTCACCTTCGTTTATTGTCACCAGTGAAATGTTTGCTAACATGATGATGTCCATTGATAACGGAATTAAATATTTAAATTCTCATGTTGGTATAGTTGAACCATCATTATTAGCTTTTTATTTGTAACTATCAATCAATATATTATTTATCTTATATAGATGTCATATAAGGAGAGCAATAAATATCTTGCTCTGTATGTAAATGCCAGGTACAAGGCTCTATCGCTTGTTCAAACTTACATAACTCAATGTCTTCAGACAGGAACAGAGAGTTTAGACACAACTGAGTTCATAGCACACTACGGAAAGTTTCAAGCAATTGCAACAAAAGTACGACCCGTGTTAGAATTATTGGAAAACCGAAAAGATTTGGATCCAGTGTATGTTTGCTGTTTAATTCATTGACTAGACTCATTAGTTATTAGATTAGACACCTGAATGGCTGAATATAACAACATAAATGTATATCCATAGATATTCTGTAGCTTTGGAAGACTGTGTGCTGGCTTATGTGACACGACGTAAAGCTCTTCTTGGTTCATCCATCAGTAATACACTATCAAACTACACGTCAAGTGGGAGTGATTATTGTTCAACGTTACGTTCATCGTGTAAAATACTGATACAATTGACTCATGACGAAAACCGATTGTATCAATGTTTCTTTACAAATAAATCTCCAGTATTCAGGTATGTTACAAACATACATGAATATTATTTCCATGTATATTTTGGTAGTTTGAAAATCTTGTATTCTTTTTTATTCTAGAGAATACCTGGAAACTGTTTGTATGCATTTGTATGACATGCTCAGACCATTAGTAATTCACATGAAACATTTTGAAACATTAGTAGAACTTTGTACAATCCTAAGAATAGAAATATTACAAGACTATGTTTCTGAGGATGGTAAATAGAAAAAAATAAATATTTTAATAATACTCACTAAGTTGAAAACAAACTGATTTTTTTAGCATCGCTTGAGGTTTTTGGATCTGTAGCAGAGTTACTATTACAAGATACACAAGAGCGTTTAGTGTTTCGAGCCAATTTGTACTTTGTCACAGACATTTCCGAGTACAAACCGTCACCTGGTGATATAGCTTATCCAGAAAAATTAAAACAAATGGAAGCAATCGCTGAAGAAATGCAATATCGACAGTTGACTAGATATGACTCAACTGGAAGTTTGGTGTCATCTGTATCCGAATCACCATCAGTTATGTCAAAACAGTCTATTGGTAGGTATTCATAGGTTTTTTTTATGTTACTGTTTTTCTTGTTGTTTATAATTATAATAAAGTGAAATATCTGTTAACATTATCTTTAAGAGGGTACTATAATGAAATAAATCATCTGGTTTACATACAGCACACAATATGTAATAATTTACAGCTCATCATAATATATCATATCAACTATATGGTTTACACTTGCCACTTAGCATTGAGCTACTGCAATTTATTACAAAAAATATAACAATATTAACTATGTCTTCAGTGGCTTAATTAGGGGGGGGGGGGTGGTTTGGGTGTATAAGAGCTTATAAAAATCTTATATTTTATCAAATATTCAAACAGTTATCATAAAACAAAAAAAAATATAAAAATATTATTTAGCAAAGAAATCATAATTGATAAAAAATAAAGTAAAACACTATAAAATTGTCTCCAATAAGGAACACTGTTTCACTGTACTTAGAATTATTTATAGCATTATAAATTTTTTCTAGGTGGGTGGACTTCTGCTGCAGATCTCCATGGAATGTGGTATCCACCGGTAAGGCGTACATTGATGTGTTTATCACGTTTGTATAGATGTGTTGATAAAACAATTTTTCAAAGTCTTTCTCATGAAGCAGTTGCATTGTGTTTGAAAAACATTCATCAAGCTGCTCTGATGATTTCTCAGAAAAAGGTAAATTTATTTGAATTTTGATGTTTGTTGGCAGTTTCTTCTTATGCTTATGATAACTATTGAGCAAATAAAAAATTTACTTCGTATTATCCAGTAATCATTTCCAATCATTATAGATTACATGAAACGTGTTTGCCCTGTTATACAAAAAGTGTTTGCAATAAAAGTTAATTGAAAAAAAATAATGGGAGAAAGTAGGTAACCACTCTGCTGTACAGTAGGAGTCGAGTGTAACTTGACATTAAATAGATTACTTTAATGGATGTGTTAAATTTATTGGTTATTTAAACCATTGCATTCGAAAAACGTTTCTGAGGCTCTAAGCAGAGACTGTCTGTCAACCTATTATAATTCAAACCTTAGATTATCAAATATACTACAAAGTTTCTCATAAGTTGTTATTATAACTTTAAAAGAAATTAATAATACATTTCCATGAATTTTTTTGCATACGCATTTGAAGTTCCATTTGTTTACTTATATTTATGAGTTTCCTGTGAATTGTCTGCACATGGCACAAGCTATGCACTTGTTTCATGTTATATTTTATATATTTATAGACAAATTTAATACTGAGATATTTTAATTGACAGTTTAATTTGAATGTTGAATATATACAAAGTAAACTTAATAATTCAAAGAATATCATAAATATGCAACATACAGAAAAAAATTGTTCATTTAATTATTGATCTTTTTTTTAGACTCCAACAGACGGTTCTTTGTTTGAGATAAAACATTTGTTGATAATCAGAGAACAAATTGCACCGTTCCAAGTAGATTTTACTATTAAAGAATTGAACTTGGATTTTAGTAAAATGAAAAATGCCGGTAAAATACATATAATATACCACGATTTACATAATTTTAAAAAACATGCACTTATATATACTTAAATAATTTATTTAGCTTGGGGTTTATTTCAAAAACACGACAAAATGTTTGCTTTAAACTCTAGTAACTCAATCATTGAATTTCTACTGGAAGGAACACCAGTTGTGCTAGAAAACTCTGTAGATTCAAGACGTTTAGTAGATCAAACATTGAAAGAGTCCTGTCAAACATTCATTAATCATTCATCTAATGCATTAGTATCACCATTGTCTATGTTTCTGGACGAAGTATGTTTTGACTTGTAAAAGCTTAACATGCTTAAACATTTTTTCTTGTAACATATTATTTACAGGTTCAAAAGTATATTAAATGGTGTAATATGCAAGGATTCCTAGCCATTGTTAAACAGCAAGAATTCGCCCAACCTAATGCTATTCATGAAAAGGTACAAGAATCGTTAGCAAAAATCAAAAAAGATTTACCAATGATCCATCAGAGTATGGCATTGTATTTGGCCAATGGGGATACACAGTTTGTCTTATATAGGCCTATCAAGGTAAGTTAATAAAAAAAAAAATGACCAAATTTAATGTAATTGTCTTTATATTTTTGTTTTTTAGAATAATATCTTGCATATGTTTACAAAAATTCAACAATTTTTAATAACGAACAATTACACTAAAGAAGAACAACAATTAATTGCGTGCCCTACGTCTGAACAGATGTCTATGTTGTTATCTACTTCATGTTTGGCATCTACTAAGTCGTAAGTACAAAATTATTTGTCTCCACTTTTAAATTGTTCTATTATGTAACTATGTAATCTCAATAACTATGATTTTCTAGGAACTCGAGAAAAACAAGTGCTGTATCTATTGATGAACATCCGGCTGAAACCAATGAAAACTCTACGTAGTATTAAATCAATTTGATTAAATTAAAATGGTCTGTGATAAATGTTATGAAATTTTCATTCATTAAAAATAATAACGTTATTATCCATTACTCATGTTAGCATTAATGTATGGTTACAAGTCATTTTAAAACGCAGTTAATGGTCTAAAAAATTCAGCTGTATGATTTCCCGTGACAGTTAAGGATTTAGAGCGCTCTCTTTTCTTCAAATGCTTTCCAGTTTTGATTTGTGCAATTTTTCTGTTTTCTCTTTTGCGTTTCATAAATTCAATTAACAATGTGAATGCAGCCAGCAATACGCCTCCACCTAATAGTACGAACATGCCTTGTACATCATCCAATGCAAGTTGACGGTCTTCAGGAGCAATTATTGAGTTTGGCTAAAAAATTAAAACAATAATTTTTTAATCATACGATGGGTTGATTCACTTACGTTTCTAACTCCAGACTTTTGTGTGATTTCCCATTCAATATCTTTAATTATTTTGGTTACTAAACCACTCTGTTGTGCTCGGAGTATGAAGTTGCTAAATATGTTACGAAATACAAAATTTTTTTTATAAGCTATACCAATATTAAATGGAACATAACACTCTGACGCAACATGAAGGAATATTTTCTTGTTTTTGTACCTAAAATCAATAATATAAATTATAATACAATTCCTGTCCGTATATTTGTGAATTATATTTGTCACTCAAAATGTATATAGGTATGTACGTACTTTTGAATGAAGTTTTTTTGGGATAAATAAGTGAGTGAAATTTTAGAACCCAAAAAAGCATAGTCTAATATGAACCTGGTTCTGACAATGTAATCTATTGCATCTTCTAAATTATTCATAAGCTTTATATTTGACAATAGTGTTCTAGACATTGTATCATTGGTAATATTTAAATAATTTTGCCAACCACCCTTATCTAAAATATAAATTATAATTTAAGTATAATATTGTTATTGAATTTATTTTCCTTTGTTATATATTTTTTTTTAATCGAAATATTATGTTTTAACTATTTTTTTCCTGTTGTCAAGTTAAGAATTGTATTTTTTAATTATAGTTAGACAATCATTAGTTTAAAATAAAACTAAAATAATAGTTTATTATTTCTTATATTATATTTTAGTGTACAGTTTTTTAAGACAAAAATAACTAATAATTAATGATTAGTTAATTTGTTTAGTCTTTCTAAACTTTTCTTGAATAAAGATAATGAAGTAAGAACACATAAACCGAAAAGAAGACACCGACACAAAAAAAAATGTTCATCATAACAAGGGAGGGGGCAAATACCCACCCTGCTACTCCCTCCAACATGACGCCACTGCAATAAATTACATTTACCGATACTAATTGATTAGAACAATTAGTTTTGTCACAAATATAAAATGTTTTAAAGTTTCTTCAAAAAAAA
Source organism: Nasonovia ribisnigri (assembly GCA_027563435.1). NCBI lineage: Eukaryota > Metazoa > Arthropoda > Insecta > Hemiptera > Aphididae > Nasonovia > Nasonovia ribisnigri. Next base: position 39,484 of record JANEHU010000510.1, read on the forward strand.
TGCAAAAATACCTACGTAGGGTCGTAGGGCTATTGTGATTACTTTGTTTTTAAAAATATCTATTTAAAATAATAGTATTTTTATAAGAATTTGAATATTTTTAATTGAATTGATTAATTCATTAAAATACTTTAAAAGACTGCAATTACCTAATGTCATCACTCTGTAGCCTTGATCAACCAATTGGTATGATGTATCCACTATCACCGGTTGTTCTGGTAATGTTATGAATGCTATTATCGAACTAGTGTAGGCCGTCGTAATAATAATCGTAAAAATCCAATACGTTCCTATACAACGAACAATAGTCGCATAATAGTAATTACTACTAATTAGTAATAGTAATTTACCATTTAAATAAAATTCAAACATAATAATATATACATAGCCTCATAGCCAAAAACGAGTCTGTATAACGGCCGTAACAAATTCCTGTCTTACTCACCAATAAACAGTCTGGTTGATCCCATTTTGGTATTAGTCCAAGACTTGATGCCCTTAAATGTGAACAGATTCGTGTATGTCCCGAACATATAACAGCACATGCTTTCCAGTTGTTTGGGACTTTTACACAGCGTCCTCACATTACGGTTATTTGTGAACGCTATGGGAAATATAGCCACCATATAAGTGATCACCACCATAACCCAAATGCTCCAATGAAATGGGCCGAATATCGCCCTATACCTATAATAACGACAGTTCAGATATCAGGTACTTGGAATTTTAATGTAAGGTCCTAACCTAATAAATAATAATACGCTAAATAAGGGTGATCAATAATTTAACTGGTCTGGTCCGCCCTGGTTAAACCTACGAGTAGAACCTAGTCATTTTGTGAACGTGCGTGATGTTGGACCCCCGAAAATTTCTAATCAAAGTTGGGGGCCAACTTCACACACGTATTCTAGATTTGAATTTTCGTGGTTTTAAAAATAATATATCTGTAATTCTATGTATAGTTTGAACTTTGAATAGTATATAATATATACAATTTTATTTTTTATTAAACATCAAATCATTTTAATTGATCAGAGCGGAAAGTGAGCTATTCAGTCACGGATGACTTGTGTGGCACGAGCCGCAGGCGAAAAATGTTAACCTCTCAAAAAAATCAACTTGATTCACTCTCCCATCAGAGAAGATGCTGATTTTTAAAACCAAAGTATTTTTACTACCTACTACAAATGTTGATGATAGAGAGAAAAAAAATATGCATCATTGTAAATTTGTAAATACAATATACATTCATTCGCTACGCTCAGAATCTAAAAGCGAAATATATTACCATAAAAAAAAAAAACTTAAATAGGTACTATTACTACATCCAAAAATAAGAAATTATTTTATTTTTTTTAACAATCAAATCATAGCGAAAAGTTTTAATTTTATATATTAATAATTATATATTATTTTCATCAATTTCATCTATCGGTTTTTGATATTTGTTATAATCCAAAAACAAATAACTCGAGGAATAACTGTAGACACTCAACATTTTCATCAAATGTTAAAATTATAATTTTCCATAGATAGTAAAATGTTCAAACTTTGTTGGCTTTTTTTAGCTATAAGAAATTCTATTTTGACTCTTTTTGTGCTACTTATAATGGTTTTTTCCTAATTATTATTAATTATATTAGATTTATTGTATCTTTATTAATTAAATAAATTAACAAAAAAGTGTTATTAATCCATAAAGATTTTTGTAGCTTTTTTAATATAAAAACTATAACTACAATACATTTTTCTAATTTTGTATATTATTTTTCAGTTAGAAATTCATAAATGTTTTTATTTTCATAGCTAACATTAGAAACTTTAATAGAAGATTCCCAATAAATTTTTCTAACTTTAATAAATAAAAAGTACACCGGAAAGTTACGCTATTTATAGCCATAAGATATTTTCGATTTTAATTGATTTTTTTTTAATTATTAAATTTGATTATTTATACAAGTATGCTAGAATGACACAACGACTCCACTCAGAACCGTTTTTCGCATGCAATGATTTAACATTGAATTCAAATATAACGCCTCCATTAGAACGACATGCTCGAAAACTACACGGTTGCCACACATCTCAATATAACCAAATTTAGTGGATAAAATTATGTTCAATAATAAAAATAATAATAAATTCGATATTTTAATCACTTATTTTTATTTAATTTCCCGCGTAAGACGCTCTAGAGAGCTGGTCCTTTTAAGATCGCATCTTAAGTGAGTTTTACAGTAGGTACCTACTGTACAGAGCAGAGTGGTACCCATTTGTCCCCCTTTTAATTTAATGTTATTGGTACATCGAACTATAAAACAAAACTGGGTTCCCTGCCACCCGTAAATAAAATCTATTTTTCTCTAAGAAAATTGTAGGCGTATTATACAAATTCTTAAATAAATGGTAAAAAAAATAGTAATTTTGAACATAGTGGTGTCAGAGCTACATGCTCTTTAATTTCTACAAATATAGTTTAGTGCCTATCAGAAGGATTCAATGCTAGGTTACCATGTTTTAATTATGTATTTGTGAGTGTGTTATAAAGTTGGGTAAAAGAAATATAGTAGGTATTACTTATCGATTTGTTTATATCAAGTGGCAAGAGCAAGGATGACATTAATATTATAATGTGTTTACTTGGACAAAGCAAATGATCCCAAAGATATGAATGTCCCACAATCTTGCAAAATAACAGGAGAAAAATCGACCAACGAATAACGGGCGTTGGTCATGTATAAACCTGAAATTCCGAGATCAGCTTTGGAGGACACCAGATCTCCAATGATACGATCGTCAGCTTCGTCTCTAATGAAAAAAACATAAACTTGTAAATTGTTTAATATTATTTTGATTAATTATTAAGAAAGAGTGATAAAAATATATACAATATATGACATCTGCTGTAATTTACCGTTCTTTGTTTAAACATAAGAAACAATATTATTTAAATGATTTTAAATAATTAAATGTTATAAGCAACAGTACCTACCTATTACTGTTTTAGATTTACCTGGATTTCGAAAAAGTTGCATCGTGTATTTCCAATGTAAAATTCAATACTCCCGTGATTAATTGTAACAATCGTATTTCGATCCCATCCCACGACGTGGACTGATCTTGAGTTAAGTCTTTGTGGACGCTTAATGAACATAATGGGTACACACATAACATTGAGATCAATACACACATTCACTCAAAAAGAGAAAAATTAACAATTATTTTCTACAAAATATAGTGTAGGTACCTCCGAAACACTAATGGCGGTTTTTCAATGGCAGACAAAATAAATCGATGTCCCCGAAATCCATTAACTAATTTGACAGGGTACAGGTCAACTTCCGGTCTCGTAAATTTATTGAGTTTCCACGTGGTTAAAATTTTTTGGGCGCTGTTTCCTAAACCATCTATGTATATTTCATGAGTATATAATTTGATATCAGCTACTTCCTACAAGAACATTGGTATTTCTATAGGTTATTATACAATAAAATGTATTTACTATAAGTAGATGGACAACAATTGACCTGTACATCAATCTGTAAATGTGATTGTGTTATTAACTTTTAAATGTTTAAAAGTATATATTATTAGGTCTACCTACATATCTATATATAAAAATAAGTGTACATTTTGAATAAATTTTATAACTCAAGATTCACCGAACCGATTTCGATAAAAATGTCAGGACATATTCAGATTGATATGTAGATGGTTTCCGTGAAGTTTGTATGCTGTGCGATAAGTGGTTCCGGAGTTATTGTCTCTTAAGAGCACACCTGGCGACATGGCCAAAAACAACAAAATGTATGAAAAATTAAAAATTAAATAACGTCTAAAAACGATTTAAATATTATTGAGTGTTTCATAATTACTAAGGACACCAAAAAATAAATAAATAATAAAAAATAGAAAAAAAGGAGGGGTTCTTGAATGGTTTAGATTCACAGTTGGACCAGGTAGGCCAAACCTGGATATGTGCTCAAACAGGGATTTTGAGTTTTACGATGGACACTTTTGTTTTTAAACCGTTGCTATTGGTTATACTTATAAGTTATAAGATAAATAATTAGTAAAAATTAGTATTTATTATTATATTGGTTGCCAAAGATTAATCGGGTACATCAGGTACAAGCATGCATCAAATCGAATTTTTACACGTATAGCCGCTCATCGGCGTTGTCCGCGATCCGGCGTAGTCGGATTGCCTACCAGAGTGGCTGCGTTGCACTTATTGCAGTGAATTACACACAAAAGGAGTTGAATAATCAAAATTTTTTTAAGGGTTGTCATATTTTACGGGCAATAAAATAATAAAAAAAAAAGAAAGAAGGTAAATAATAAACATCTAAATTAAGAATTTAATTTAGAGAAAGTAATGACTACACACGAGCGAAGCCGGGTTATTCTGCTAGTATGATATAAAATATAATGTACAATAAAAGTACTTATATATACATAATGTTTTTTTGTAAAATATGAGTCATTAAGTAAACATTAAAAACATTAAGTTACAGTACTTAGTAGGAATTAGGTAGGTACCTGAACTATAGGTTAATTGGTTAATAGATACTTCAACAATGTACGCTGACAAGAGAGTATTCTTTATCAATTATCACTTATCATATTCAAAATAATAAATATTACATTATTACATATTTTATACTTTATATTTATGAGGTAATAATTGTTCAAGTAATATATAATACCTACGTGTTTCAAAGTAGGTAGGTGCCTACTGCCTATCTAACTATATAGTTGTACTATAGTTTTTATCTTTGACTAAATACTTTATAGGTACCTACTACCTATACACTAAAAATGAATTAGATCGTTAACACAAAAATCTATCAATAATGTACAGTTTATTTATTAATAATGGATCTCTCAGAGACTCAAAGTTATTGTTTTATTTGGTTTAATTGATTACATTTTTGTTTTTTTCCTGTAAGGCTGGTCCAGCGGAAGCAATCAATAAGTTCATAATATTTTGGGATGCCTGGCTTTTGAAAAATTCTTGTATTTGCCATTTTGATCCAATTGTCACTATGAAAACTCTGCTGTCAATCACGTGGCCAAACTTAGTTGCAGTGATTTCAGGATCTTGACAAAATATTATATAATTTACACATCTAGACTCCGAAACTATAGTCCTTTTTGAAGAATATTCATAAACATGAAAGATCTTGTACGATATCGTATCTAATACTGGCAACATTGTTTGCAGAACATCCTGAAATAATGTAGCCAAATGGTAAGACAATAATTAAATATACATGTGATCAGATGGATTTGTTTTATATTTATTAATAAATTATAAGTTATATTGTACAACATTCTGCAAGGATCACCACAATAACTATTAGCATACCTACGTATATAATATAAAATGTATTTATTTAATATTTACATAATATAATATATCTATCAGCTATTATACCAACGACCTATGTACTAAATAAAAATACAATTTTTTTAATCATCGTATTAAGTGTAGCTTGCACAAGTTAATACGTGTATATACTGTATATTATTTTATGTTCTATAAAGTACTCTAGTGAAGTTATCTAAGTAAAAAAAAAAAATCATAAAATATATCAGTAATCAGTATAGATAAAAAGTTTAGGTTTACTTTTTGTGAAACTATATAGCATATAGTTATAGCTCTTTAAATTTCTACAAAGAAAAGACCTTTTTTCCAAATTCACGGTTTTGGAACAATTTTAGATTCTGAGCGGAGAGATGAATGTATTATTGATTTTACAATGATGTTCGTTTGTTTTTGTTTTTATATAGTATTATAAATGTGCTTCAGGAATTTTTCTGGTAATGAATTGGATCTTTGTTGGTACTTTGGAGGGGGTGGTCAAATGAAAAAAATACTCTATACCAAGTACTTTTCAAAATAACCAAGAAAAAAGATTATTGATAAACGTGAATTTTTACGCAAAACCAATTTTGTTATTTTTGTTATAATTCAAAAATAAATGACTGTAGTCTTGAAATTTTCTCCAAATATTTATAAGTTCTTCATAAGCTGTTTTTATAGCAATTTTAAAATATTAATAATACATACGCACAGTTTTTTTTTAGAAGCATCCTGAAGCTAACAAAATTCGTCAAAATCATGAACATTTGCAAAGCGTTTTGTGGTTAAAAATGTATAAAATGTTCAATTTTTACAGCTAATAGAATTGAAATTGTAAAACAAGGTTTCTCATAATGAGTCCATACTCCGTACTATACCAAAAAATATAAAATATAATATAAACACAGTTTTTTTATAAATAAGTTCAAATTCGAACGAAATTAGATATTTATTTAAGAATAACGGTTTTAGTTATGTTGTTGTAATTTAAAAATATTATTCATGGGTACCTACTTGAAACTTTTAAAGTGTATGGGTACACACAATGATATTTTCAAATGCTTTTAGTTACCATCACTATGGTTCAAGTGAGTTATCACTTTGCGTGTGTGATATTATAATTTATAATACATCGATTGGATTCTGTATAAATGTTGTACCTAGTACCTATAACTGCTATAACACAATTTTTTTGGAAGTAAATTAAAATTAATATTTATTAATTTTGAATTTTTATAATACGAGTTTAAAGATAAGTTTATCTGGAGGTGGCAAAGCCCTCCCACCCTAGCTGCACGTATAGGTTTAAGCAACGAACATAGTTCAATGTATAACTTTATGTATATACTGTATATATGTTATCTTTAAAATATTATAAAGGTATTGTGAGATAATTAACTCTTATATACTTACATGGATCATAATAATATATTCATTATCACAAAGAGTACCTAACTAAGACTAAAAGTGAAACGGGGTCATCGGTTACATAGTACCTATATTTATATAATAATATCAAATATGTACTTTTAGTATGTAGGTATAACCGCTATACTTATAGATATAGGTACTGCAGCTACCGGCTACCATACTATTATGATTTATGGTATTATGATATAATACATATTGAGTCATTGAGTTACTAATAAATAATACTATGTAGGCGGGTAATTAGAGTTCTAAATTTTTTATCGGCAAGAAACAAATTCAATTTTATGCAATTTAATATTATATTATTATTTAATAGTTAAAATATTCCTCTATATCCTCTACGACATCTGTAGAATTATTACATATGAACAAATTACAATAGTGTTACACCATATTATTATGTATTTATGTCGATGCTTCACATGCTTGATAATTGATATTTTATCAGTAGCTATCTAACTAGTAACACGTAACATTTAGGGATTTAATAAATTTAATAGGTATTAATATATAATATTTTTAGCGTTTGGTCACCATTATTATTAGGTAATCGGTCGTTATAATAATTTATTTATTTTTTAGTAATAACCTAACCTATACCTATACCATATTACGAATAGTAGGTACCTAATATTATGCTGTGCAGCGTATAGACACATAGTTTATTAATTATTATGCACACATACAGGCTGTTTAGTAAATACAAGTTGATCAAATATTTTAAACTTACAAATTCATTAAAGTTTTCTGTTATTTTAACTTTTTGTTATCGCTTTTATATCGGTATACTGTATACATACAGGCACATATTAGGAGTAATTGTGTAAAACTCAGGAGTGTTAAAATAATTTGTTCTACAATCCATTAGGCCTATAAATACATATACAGTATAAGCTCTTTCTTTTTTTATTTTTAAATTAATTTTATTTCATCGACCTAACAGTCAACGGATAGTTTATACTTTATATTATTATAAATTACCTAATGTAGTATGCCAAAATGGTAACAGTTATACAAATAATTTATTCAAGGTTAAGTTTTTGATTTTAAAACTTAAATTTATTATATATATAAATATTTTTAAAGTAATTTAATATTCAAAATCCAAACGATAATTCAGTTTACAAGCAATTTGTGAAGTAAATTACTCTCAGAGTAATACTCTGAGAAACTAGGAGTGTTAATTTTAAATTTGGGGGTGCTTAGCTGCACCCCAGAAACATTTTTTACCTAACCATATACAATATACATACAACTATACAAATCATATAAAACAATTCCTACAATATAATATATTATATAATATTATATTACATTTATAATGATTAAAATTCAGCAAATTTTAAAGAATCTTTCGTTTTAAAATATATAATTAATGTTGTTTCACCTTTAATTACAGTATATAGGTACTACCTATAAGTGATAAGTCGATATAGTAGATAGGTATACACTTTATAGTATGTATATTGTATATATTTATGTACTTCAATACTTTTTGTAATATTAGAGCTATTTAATTATTATAGTTATAACTTATTATACTATTTGAGATATAATAATTAAATTTAAAAAAAAATATAGAGAACAATATGCATTGCCCATTTGCACCATTGCACATACTATTTATGAATATAATATATTATATTATATAATCTGTCAGAAGTTTATCAAAGTCATCTTTTTATATTAAAAAAAATTCTTTATGTATACAATATGATTGCAATATAGTATGCAAGAATAATATATAATATATTATTATATATATAATAATAGGTATTATCTATATTATACAAAACAAATACCACTCACTCGGTGTCGTGGACAGGAATTTTCACAAGGTAGTGCTCCCGCACTAATATAATGTATAAAAAAGTGGGCAAGTGGAAACAGACCTGCTGCAGTAGGAAACGAGATAAGTAAATTTAGAAATGTATTGACATTTGTAGAAAAAAACAAAAAAAAATTTAAATTTCTATTAGGTAAAAAATCAAAATATTTTGAAAATTTCTGTCAGAGATGTCAGAAAAGTTTAGAAAGAAAGTAGTTTAAACCACTTTAAAAATATAGGTACCTAGTGCTAAATCCAATCCGAGACATGCGGTCGGCCATCTGGTCGTATTATTTCAGAAAGCTTAATTCACTGACGCCGACTTGCCCGTGAATTGAAGTACACTAAAACTGAGATATCCTTAAACCGAGATACACTTATATACCAAATATATTATATACTATATAGGATTTGCTACAAAAAAAAAACTGCACACGGGTGAAGTCGGAATATTCAGGTAGTATTCTTATATAATAAGAAGTTACATTTTGTAACTAAATTATAATAGGTACCTACGTGTGTAGTGTGTAGGTACTATGAAAAATAATTATTTTATTTTTAGGAACAATAAACCTACATACTTTAATTCCATTTATTTATCATAATATAACAATTAGGTAGGTAGATACCTATGTTTGATTATATACATTGAGAATATCAGCGTACTATTTTTTTTCTCTTTGCAGGCCTAATAAATTTAAGTTCAGCAGAACCAATCTTGTGTGGTTAGGTTTTATATTAGAGTGAACTGACCTATTATAAAACTTAAAGTTAAGAACATTATACCTTTTTGTACGATAGTTTTTTTACAACATTTCAATATTCATGCAAATTATGAGTATGTAAAACTTTACAATTTAAAAATGTTCATATCTCAAAAATTTAAATATAGTAAAATATCAAAGTACAAAAACAGATGTTCTTAACTCTTTAAATTATATACCTATTATAGATAAATTCACTCAAATTCTAATATTAAAGCCAACAATATAAGATTAATTCTCCAGAACGCATATTTGGTAGGTATATGTTGGGCGAGGGACAAAGAGAGAAAACAAAATAAATAGTGCGCCGACATCCTGTTAAAAAATTTGAATGATAATATAAAACAACATTCGACATGATACGAGAAACGGTTGAATTATAATTTTTAGCAGTAGCCAGTAATAATATAAATATATAATCCAACTTTGTCCGTTTTGGCATACTTCCGTCTTCCACTAATTAAACCATTTAATTGAGTGTTATATTATTAGATATTATTAATAGTAAATAGAAATTATTATAGTACAAGTTCTAACTTCTAAGTACAAAATATGCATTATTCTAAGATACCTATTATAATAAATTATTGTAAATTATATATTTTGTATTTGCCAATATTTTACGTATTGTTTAAATTAAAAATGTACAAGTATATAGACATATAGTTATTACTTATTGGCTTATTGCCTATTTTATAAATTATTGATAAAATATTCAATAAATAACATTTTAATAACATTTTTTACTTTTTAGTATAAACAATAAATTAAGACCATTATTAATATTAATATTTACCTTGTAATACAAATCAGTATCAAATAGGTCGTCATAAATTATATTCACATGACAACTGCTCAAGTACTTGTTGATGATTTCATTAACCAAAGAATTTAGTACTTTGATTTCGGGGTTTTCTTTCTAAACGTAAAACAGTATTGTCTTTAATGTAATTTACTTTAAAATAAAAAAATCAACTAATATTAAATCATTATTTACATTTCTTACATTGATTAAATTAAGGTGAGAAACTAGGTTTGTTAAATTACTAAGGGATATGTTTTGATTTCCGTACATCAAATTAGTACAACCGGCTAAAACAACGAATAAGATCATTGAAAACCGCATTATTTTTCAAACTTATTGTAGATTAGTGTAGATGGCAGACAACTATATACATTTTGTGAGGTCGGTACTACTATAGACCTGTTTTTTTTGTCGAGGCTTTATTAATTCTATTACAATACAATCAAACTACAATTCCATATTACATGTCATATTTAATATTAATAACAATATATATATGCTCTAATAGGGGCAGGATCCACATTATATAATAATAATTTGATTGAATTGATTCGTATAATGACTAGTTATTTATAATAATGACTTAATAAATATAAAATTAGTGATAGTCTATAGGAATCTAGGTTAGGTAGGTACTCAAAATTCAATATCCATGTGATCTTTATGAGTAATTGAGGTATTTCAATTTTGAATAGATAGCATATTTTAAGAACAAATTGTTAAATATCTGCTATGTAATGACAGCGCATATTATATGCTTTCTTGAAGAGTAAATCGAATTGAGTAAATACTTGAGGTAAAGTACATATGAAATGTATGACTCCGCTTGATTATATAGGTATGTTACAATATAACATATTATTGTATAAGTACGTGTAAACATAATTTTATATTTAATATTATACTAAATAAAAAGAAACTTGTTAGTTGTTTGTGTATCTAAGGAATATTTAAACCAATTTAATCCCTAGTTTAGAGACTTATTTTTTCTTGAGCATTCTTTCGTTAATAAGTGTTCCGTTACCACTTAAACATAATTAGGTACTATTTACTATAATATAAATTAGACAGTGCCGTAGCCAGGGGGGGGCACTGGGGGCACGTGCCCACCCCGAAATCCTTTCTTTTTTTTTTGGTTGGCCATAGACCCATAGTACATCGCACAGACATTTTTAAATTTATATAATTCAAGATAAATCTGTGATAACGAATAACAATAAAAATTATTAAATTTATAATTTTGTATTCATAAATGTAAAATAGTAAAGATAATCACAGACTTTAGATAAGAAATACAAGTGTATTCCATTTTTGTTGTGAACACGGTTATGGTTTGATTATAAGTATCATATTATTAAATCATATTATATTATAATATGTTTTGTGCTCAAGCGCCAAGTGGTATATAGTTAATGGTGACATGGTATATTATTGTTCTATGATTATAGTTAATGTGTTAAAAACACATAGTAATAATATTGATATAATGTTCTTAATATAGCTACATTAATTAATAAATTAATCTATCAATATATGGTTTAACATAATATTAATACTTTGTTATATTTTTAATTTTTTAATTTTTAAAAATATTATTAATGAAATACTAATAATACTTTGTTATGTTAAATATATGGGTACCATAGTTGTTAGCATATTATAATAGTAGTCATACAAATAATAGGACTGTAGTAAACACTTTATAAACAAAGGGGTCATAAAGTAATAGGTGATAATCGGGTATTCTAGCATTGCAAAAATTGAGAAAAAAATTAAGTGCCCCCCCCCCAAAAAAAAAAATTCTGGCTACGGCATTGAAATTAGATATATTTTGCGTTTATGGATAGTTATATCAAAATATCAATATATCAACAAAATCGGGTCAGTTACAGTTACTTCAGGACTCAGTAGTCAGCACCAACAAATGCAAATGTTCAAAAAACTGTAAAATTAGTTTCTTGAAATAATTAAGTAGATACAGAAGATATTCAACTATTTCAACTATTATTATTTATATAAAATGTCTCCACTAGAAATGTATACTCGACATCTACTATACGGCAGAATGAGTTCCTCGGTTTTCTTTTTTTATATTGGTTGACATTCTTGATACGTCTTATAAGAACGTTAATAGTTATTAAAGTATTATTTTGATTTTAAATAATTAAAGAACAAGCTACAGCAGTGATATGTTTATTTAATCATTTTTGTATACCTATTACCTATTTAATTATAATTTCCAAAAAAAAATAATGGTATAAAATATTAATTGAATAGGTAGGTAGACTTATTTTTCTGCTAATAAATTGGCTGCAGTCTCTAATAAAATGTTTACTTATATTCCTCAAAATTGTACGTATGTTGTAGCCTGTATAGGTAACAAGTAAAGTGTTAACTTAATTTGCAAAATATTGCTAATATAAAATTGTATTTATTATATTATTTTATAATGTTGCCTATAGAAGAAGGTCCTTAAAATATCCTCTGCAACGAATCTGAGAATCTGGCTGACCTTGGCATAGAAGATATAGAGTCTACCTTTAATACAAACCTTCAACTCCAATTTTTATCCATGATGCGTTCACTGACTTAAATAGTTTTTGTTCATATATCAAAGAAATTACCAAAGGTGAAAAATTCAATTTATTGGTGTAATTATGCTATTACGGTAGATATTATATATAGTATTATATACATGGTAGATAATATGGTAGAGCATTTAGAGTGATAATCAGAAATATTTACCAGTCATTACTAGCTCCTCTCGACCAGAAGAAAGAAAAATAACTACTGGCCATAGGTGCAAATAAGAGGTGGGGCCTAGGAGCTAACTAGCTAAACCCTCCAAAAATGTCCTACATTTTTTTTTAGTTTAATGCTTATCCTTGCTGCCAAGGATTTGGTCATATTTAATATAAATTAATACAATGCTAATTGACACAAATAGCCAGCACAACCGACATGGCGGGATATGATATTAAATTTGGCGATTGTGGCCCTGCAGGATACCACAGACGCAGTAAACGTTTTCGTAACTGACCTAATTCATTAAGGTATAAACACAGAATAAAATAATAACCTCAGGTTGGTTCACGGGCTTCTTTCCATTTTTCTCGGAGGTTCAGACTTCAGAGTTCAGATCACAGATAAACGAAACCCCATTTTATAGTATAAGGTATAATAACATTAGGTAATTCAATGAAACTAGTTCAGATCTATATGAACTATATTTATTGTTAACTTAAAACAGTAGGGTAAAGTGCTGGTTTGCTTGGCATGTCAGTCGATTGATTGAATTGTTACGACTATAATATGTATACCATGCCTGCCAAGATATAGTAAACGAGGTGCGATAGAGCTGGTGGAACAAAGGAGATAGGTATCAACCAGTTAAAAGATAATTTATATTTTATATAAAAAAAAAATACATTCGTCCTAACGGTTAACTCGAAGTTGAAGGGATCGCCAAAAAAGTTCGAGGTATCAACGATTTAAAGCAGTGATTTTTCAATGGGGGGGGGGGGGGCTTGAAAATTAATTACTGATCTTTTTAGGAAAATTGGTATGCAAATACAATGATTTTGCAAAAATTAATACATTCTAGTAAGACGTTTATGCATTTAAGTCGTGCTTGCTAGTTGACGACAGTTTAAACTTGATAAATATTAATTTGTTTAAGTAATACTAATAAAAGTAATGGGGGGGGGGGCTGAAACCCGTTAGTCCCCCCCAGGGTACACCACTGATTTCAAGTTAAAAATGTTCGAATTTACCAAGTTAAGCTGTATATCGTGGATGTGGTACCTACCCCTAAATCAGTGGTCAATCACGGTTTTGTTGTCATAAGCATACACCATTTTGCCTTAATCGGTCATGGGAATGGGTAAAATTGTATTTATAACTTTAGATATAAAAAATAAAAATAAACTATCAAGTCCTGTCCTATAGTTTACGGATTAGAAATTGAATCATGAGTATATACCATGGTTGAATCAATTTAAATTCTTGAGGTCTTTGCTTCTGAATTTCCATTGTGTATAAGTCGTGTGTGTTTCAATGTTTGGTTGTACGAGTTTGATTGCATCCTGATCATATTCACTTGATACTTGGGTGAAATCGTGTACATAGAACTTATAGGATGTAAATATGTAATGGTAATTTTAAAAACTTGCGTGATCTTAACAATATTTTGATAAATGATAATCCTATATATAACCTAAATTATACAAATTAGTGGCTCAAAATTGTTCGCTGAGAAAACATTTTTAACTTTAATACATTTAATTATTCACATTCTGTAATAGTAACCTACCTACCTATTGAAAATTTGTTTTTATATTTTTTACACGGTACACAAGCAATCATACATAGTATTGGGCATTTGTTATCTATGTAGTATATTTAAATATTTTATTGAGGATTTTATTTCATTAATGCCCGTTTTTGTTGTTATATGACAGATATAAGTAGGTACTTATAGTCCTACACATTTCAAATATTTACCTTGTATATTAATATTATAATATACTTGACATGCAATATTGTAGGTACTAATAAATAATAATAATATACTTATAATAAAACTTGACTATGCCAGTGTTGCATTTTATATTTTTATGACATGCTCACTGATTAGATTATTCTGCAATACATAATGGTTTTTTCATTTTTTTCTCATACTATACCTAAATCTATTTGTTATCGCTGACCGCAGATGTATAAAATAGTGTGATATAATAGGCTATAGGCGTAGCGCGTACAAACAGTCTTGTAAAGTATTTTTTGGTATTCTAAATACAACTTTTTTAAAGTATTTTTAACAAAATGTAAATACTTGTATTTAAATACCATATAAAGTCCGTTTCATTAATTATTTTTCACAACAATTTGACATCAATAAAAATTAAATGATTGAAAAATTAATTGATTTGAATATTATATTTGAAAAAAACAATGCCATTAAAAAGAACTCAAAATTTTGAAAGATTAACACATTTTGATTATCTAAAAATAATATTATTTTACTTAATTCTATACTGTTAATACTTTGTGAGTGTTCGTAAAATACATTTTTATAACAGTATTTCAAAAGTATTTTGATACTATTTTATTAGAATACTAATTTTATTATATTAGTATCTTAATACTTTTTCAAACGTTTTTTTTACTAGACCGAGTACAAAGGATATATTTTTAGTCTGTATATTTCGAATGTATGGGTATGAGTCTGAATGTCTGATTATGAAATAATTTAAAAATAAAAAAATTTGATCGATAAATTAATTTTATGATTTCTTATAATATTTTGTATACGTAAAACGTATTAGTTGTTTTTATAGGTACACCTATTTAAACCAGTTGATTAGGTATTTAACTACTTAATAAGTTTAGAAATACCTACCTAATATCTAATAGGTCTATCATTGTTATTTTTTTATTATTATAATCGGTCCGAGACATCCATGGCCACTTGACGTAACATTACATTACATTATTTTATTAATATTATTATACAGGATGAGTAAGATATACATAGATTACATTCGCAAAGTTTTTTAATAATTAATAGTAACATTGATTGAAAGTAATATAGTAGAGAACATAATATAGTAAAATTCTGTAACATAATACGTAATAATATAGAGTTAAAAAAAGTGTCTGATAGTGTTTTATCACTTAAAATGTGAACAAACGTGCATTTATGTCTTATTTTCGACCAACATACTCACGTGTTGCTAAAAACCAACCGTACCCTCCACAAAATTTTAGCGGCCGATGATTCAAAACTAATAAAAAAAAGTAATACCTACTAGCAAGTCTCCGTCTTAATTACAGATGTAGAACATCTATATCGAATTTGCATTCACCAGAATCAATTTTGTGTGGTTACGATAGTTAGCTTTATAATTTATACTTTTAGTATTTTAGAGGTAGGTTTTTTACTATATTTTAATTTTTAAGTGAGTTATGAGCATTTTTAAATTGCAATATTTAAAATTTTTTCATACTCATGTTATAACTCGCTTACAAATTTAAATATCGTCAAAAGTTTAAAATACTGAAACTCATAGATTATATTCTTATAAGTGTGTAACATATATCAAATTTATGCTCAGCAAGTTTTGCTTCGTTGGTTTAATAACTTGAGTGAATCAACCTACTTATTATGCAATTTAATGGTAAGAACATTATCTATGTTCGTACGTCGGTTTTTTAACGATGATTCAGTTTTCAAGCGGGTTTTGCGTACCTTTATGAAGTAGCACAATTTAAAAATCTTCACAACTCGCTTAAAAACTTACTGTAAAAAACCACGTACGAACACGGATAATGTTCTTGCTAATAAGTTTCTTATTATAGGATGATTCATTCTAATTTTTAAACTAACGAAGCTAAACGTGATAGCTGTAAACTGATGAATGAGCAAACACCCGATATTAAAACGTACCTACCTACCCAATTTTTCTTCTGAAACTTCGGAATTAATTTTTCTTTAATCATGAGCAAAGGCTGCAACTAATTAAAAAAGTATTATTTGAAAATAAATGGTTTCAAATAAATATTAAATTATTCTTCAATTAATAAAAAATACAGTAAAAATATTGTTTTTAACACTTTTCTTAGCGTTCCAAGTGAGTTTCGACAAATTTAATGATTAAATACAATCTGCACTTGATAAAACGGATGTATAAACGGTCGTACAGTGGTATTTTATGGGGTGGCGGTGGGGGTCAAAGGTGCATAAAGCCATGACGATGTAAAAAATGTTTATAAATGTAAACCACAGCTTTGTGTTGGGAAAATTATGTATACACCGCCCCTCCCCCCATGAAAAGGTCTAAATACACGCCACTTCGGTTATAAGTTGCTTTTAAATAAAAATATTGAAAAAAAACAAAGACAAATCTCAGATAATGTTGTTACTGTTACCACTAAATTTGATAATAGGTAAATTCACTCTAAATACCTACTATATAATAATACTTAATAGTTAATAGTAATAAAACTAACGAAATTAAACGTGTGCTAAATGTCTAAACGTAACAATAAATAAAAATACACACATTTTTAATTCCCAGATAGGTAGGTGCTCTAGATGCATAGATACTAAATACTAATAAGTAATATTTAGATTTCACAAATCATAGTACTGTTGTTCAACGATCGTGATGGCGAAATAACGAATTCAACTATTTCAACTTTCAAGAATTCAAGACGTTCCGACATATTTCGTGATTATATTACCTGTTATCAGATCGGCTGTTATCTCCCAAAACGGCTGATCAGCGGCTTAACCTCACTCGATTACAGTTCGAAAGTAAGTTGTTTCACCAGTCCACCGTTGCGATTTGGAACGTACTCATCGTACGGCAATCATAATTATAATAATAATAATAATACCACAGAATACCGTGTCGTCATCCAAGGTGTATTGTATCAAATACCAATTATCAATGCACCAGCTTGTCAGGTTGTGGTTGTAGTGAGTTGTCGTCATCATTTGCCACTATCACGCGTTTGCGGTCCGTTATTACTTGTTAAGACGTTGTTAGCCGCTTTGCCCGCTAACCGGACCGTACTCGCGCTGATTCGTCGAGTGTCGACCGACTTGACTTTGAGGTCTTTGCTTTCGACGCGTGGTCATCCCGGAAGTTCCTAGTCGTCCCTAAACACGCCATGCCGCCCCTGGCTGCCGCCGCAAGACCGCTACCCGAGGAAGATGTCAAACTACCCGGCATCAACGCAGTCCTGCTTGGGCCACCAGGTTCGGGCAAGGGGACCCAGGTAGACTCAATTTTTTTTTAATGTCCTTAGGTTTTTTTTTTCAAACACCGATACGAGTGAACGTTCATCTTATTCTAGGTATTTACTATTTTTTTGTTTTACCTTTTTGTCTTTTGCAGGCACCAAAACTGTTGCAGAAATTTTACTCATGTCACCTGTCCACAGGAGACATGTTGCGCTCCGAAGTGGCCTCCGGCTCGGAATTGGGTCAGAAGGTGAAACAAGTCATAGAATCAGGTAATTATCAACGGTAATCCTCACTGAAAATTGAATTTATCCGAATATCTACTAGATTCCCAACACAGTTTTCCGATTCGATAATTCTGCAGTTTGATTTAATGTAGGTATTTAACAAAACCTAATTTTATTTATTTATCAAACAACACTAGGTACCTATAAGTTGCAAAAAATAATACTTTGTATGATGTGTTTTTTACACACCTTCATCGGTTAAATGTTATATAATCTTCTAAGTGTAAAAAAAAGTGGCTTAAATCTTGTTAATCATGTAATATTTCAAATATTATTAAATTAACTTAAAAATACAATTTAGATATCTTTAGATTGCTGATATTCAATTTTGTAGTCGTTAATTATTATACTCAAACATTCAAAGAAACTTTTTATATAATATATGCAAAATAATAATAGGCAACCGTTATGAAATCATCGGTCACACATCTAATTTTGTATCAATAATTTAAAAAAATATATATCTGTAGGTTTATCATATTTAACTATTCATTTTTTTTAAAAGATTAAGATATTTAGCTAAATTTTATTTATGTAAATTGGAGGTCATAACATTATGTATATTCTGTTTAGTTACAACCTTTACAATTACCAGTTTTTGTCAAAGACAGTAAGATCCCCCCTCCCCCAAGAGCTATATGTGCAGTAGGATGATAGCAAAGTTTCTTCTCTAAATGTTTTTTTTCAAAATATTCAGTGGATAGGATCTAATATTTTTACAAATTTAAATTACAAAATTAAATAGCAAGTAAGTGTACTGTGTAAAATTCTTGCTATTCTAACTGTTTTAAGCGCTGTTTAGTAGGATTTTATGACTAATAAAAAATTGTGTAAACAATATATAGTATATGCAAGTATTTTCTATAGGAATTTAAGATCAATGTACAATATTGTATTTTATCTTTGAAGGTTTTTTTCCCCAAGTGAACTGTTATTACTACATGTAATTTCTAAACCTACTTACTGTTGTATAATAATTTTTTTTTGTCCTTCTTGTTTCAACTATAAACTATTACTGTAAATTTTTATTAAAATATATATTATGTTTGTACTTAACCTATATTATATTAAACGCATATTATTATCATTATCATTATTATTATTTATTAAATAATAATACACATGTATTTAAAGTTTTTAAAATTATTATCATTGCTATGGATACCTTGAAACAATTATAGAATACATGGTTAGTTTAAGCTCTATCAAAAATTATTATAATAACATTGATATATAAAATATATACCCATGTCATATATTATAAATTTAATAATTATAAAACCGCATTTAGAAACTAATTATAATTTATTGAAGACAAAAATTGCTAGCATTGTAATTCAATTAAGGCCTTGCATGATTTATGTCATTTTATGATACTTTTACTTACTTCTTAAATTAAAATTGCTTTAAATAAGTTTTAAATAATAAAATATTTTGTTTTATACTATTAGGCTTAAATTAGGTTAAAATTTATAATTTTTAAATTGATGGTGGTCATGATCTGCTATAAAATATATATATTCAACAATTATATATTGTATTAAACTATTTAATTGAGAACATCATTAATGGGTGTCATATGTTATCCTCAAATATGTTTCATGATGTCTGTATTTTTTTTTAGCTCATATGCTTAATTGCATTCCTTAGGTAAAGAATCAAATATTTTAAAAATTTGTGTTGTGAAAAAAAAAATCATCTGCTATATTTTGTTTTGATTAGATTGTTTAATACTTTATTTAAATTAAGTTTTGTATAATATATTGTTGCACAAAATATTTAGTTAAAATTATTCTTAGTTGTTATTATTTAATATCTATAGTAAATAATAATTTGGTTTTACTTATGTTTTCAATTCTAGGTAACCTGGTTAGTGACAGTCTTGTTGTTGATTTGATTGATCAAAATTTGGATAGACCAGAGTGTAGACAAGGATTCTTATTAGACGGTTTCCCACGAACAGTACCTCAAGCTGAAAAAGTAAAATCAAAAAATCTAATTATTTTCAGTAACTTAAAATACCTAATATATTAAATTTCATCTTCAGTTGGACAATCTTCTAGAAAAACGGAAAACACAGTTGGACTCTGTGATTGAGTTTAACATAAGTGACAGTTTATTGGTACGCCGTATAACAGGGCGTTTGATTCACCCTGCCAGCGGCCGATCTTATCACGATGAATTCCATCCACCAAAAGTTAATATGATAGATGATGTGAGCTTTATTTATAATATGATTATAATAATATGAATATGAATATAAATTATTTTAATAACTTAATTTTTAAACATAGTTTAACAAGATATAGTTGTAATATAGTTTCTAAAGGTTTGTCTGCAACTTTTAGATAACTGGGGAGTCATTGATTCGGCGTGCTGATGATAATGTGGATGCTCTAAAAAAGCGTCTTGAATCATATCATAAACAAACATCTCCATTGATTGATTATTATCAGAAAAAAGGTATGTGTAAAATATTAGTTGTTATTACAAATAAATATTTTAATTAATATGTTCTAGGAATTCATTCTAAAGTTGATGCATCTAAGAGTTCTGATGAAGTTTTCAAAATGGTAGAAAATATATTTTTGCGTTGTTCAAGTTCAGCCAATAAAGACAGAGTAATATTTGTTTGAATCATTCCAAATTTGAATTTTAATGTTTGATGTTTTCAAAATGTTGAACGTACAAAATCATACAGTTTTCCATTTTCTCAATAACTTTAGGAACTATAATTCTAATAAAATGATCTGAAATTGTAAATCTTTTATAATAGAAAATGGTATATTATTCAGTGTTACCTTATTAACAAATAATAATTATTTTAGGTTTAATTTAAAAAAAAAACCAGTGATTTTGGGAAGTAAGTATGGTTATTAAATTTAACATATTTGGTGTACTTATTAAGAAGCTTTTACGGGTATAATATATAAACATTTTGTTTGATTTATTTTAATTTGATATATGCTTAATATATTTTGTAGGTAAATGTGTGTACATAAAGTACAATTAGTTTATGCAAAATATTCAAAAATAAAAAAGGTATTTTAATATTTATTTAGGTATTTTAAGGTTGCCTTTATTCTAGTTCAGTGATTTTTTTTTTTATCGGGAGTGAAATATATTTTATACAGTGAATCCTTTAAATATCGTACACTCGGTTATTGAAATTTTATCAGCCATTCTGGCTATTCTGAGTTGGTTTTCAAGAAAATATCAGTTATTTGGTAGTGTCTGTTATGGGATGTTTCACTGTATGTATATTTGCAGTGCTTATAATAATTAATTATATATTTTAGGATTTTATTATCAATGTTAATAGCTGGTCCTATTATAAATAATAATATGTTAAATGCTCTAAAATATATTTCATACCTAGCATTATTTAGTAAGAAAATGTATTGAAAAATTAAACATGCCTCTTATCAATTAAATTACTTAAAAAAATCTAAAATTATAAAAAGCAATGGGGAATGGAATTTATAGGCAATTAAATTAGTTAGAGGTGTGTTTTTTGTTTTTAAAATACCTACTTTACTGGTATGAAGTAAATGTTAGAGCGTTCAACATAACATTAATATTTAATATACACAATTTTTATTTTTTATAGAACTAGCATTATTGGCATTGTTAATAAAGTACCTAAATTATAGCTGTCTACCTGGTGTTGCTTATGTGAAAAATTATAATTATAATTAACTGTTAACTGTGACCACTTGAAACCCTATAAATAAACAAAAAACATTTTAAATTTTTTATGTGAGCTGAAAAAACATAATGTATGATTTATCCTTGTTCTACCTATAGAGGTTGGAATAGGCTTAACACATTTTCCGTGATATACTCCATCATATAAAAAACTGCATAACTATCAGATGAATAGTTTCAGAAGACATGGGTGACAAAGGTATCAATTTTCAAATTTATAAATGATGGAGATTATTTTAAACTGCT
This sequence comes from Nasonovia ribisnigri, assembly GCA_027563435.1. Taxonomy (NCBI): domain Eukaryota; kingdom Metazoa; phylum Arthropoda; class Insecta; order Hemiptera; family Aphididae; genus Nasonovia; species Nasonovia ribisnigri. The sequence goes on from JANEHU010000510.1 coordinate 61,671, forward strand.
TATAAATTATGATGTTGATTGTTATTTATAATCTTCATTAATTTACTTATTCCTGTGGCATAAACCATGGAATAACATTGTATGGCCATAACAAGAATATACTAAATAATTTATTGTGTATTAATAAATGTTTATCTCCCTTATGATAAACTTAGTATTTTATTTCTGATCTAATACAATCTATATAAATGTATAGTGAATATTATGCTGGAAAAGTAAATAATATGTTAAAAATGTAATTTATGATTTTTTAATTATTTTTCTCTACACTTAGTTTGCATAGATGAACAATATTTGAATTTTTTGGGCCCAATTATTTTTTCAACTAAGGAATAAAAATTAAATTAAAATTTGATTGGGTATAAAAAATTATAATTTCAATAATAAAATAAGTACCTACTAAGAACTATTTATGGACATAACTTTAACCTAGAGACGTAGCACATAAATATATGAAATAAGAAGTAGGTAAGTTATTATGAGAATAGTCATAAGCGTAGGCACAGTGGTCGCAGGAGAGAGAGGCAGCTCCCGCGAGATCTTTCATCAAATGTGTTTATAATAGGTATTAGTGCCGTAGCAAGAAATTTTTTTTGGGGGGCATTTAATTTTTTCTCAAATTTTTGCAATGCTAGGATACCCGATAATCACCTATTACTTTATGGCCCCTTTGTTTGTAAAGTGTTTACTACAGGCCTATTATTTTTATGACTACCATTATATTATGTTCACAACTATGGTACCCATATATTTAACAGAACAAAGTATTATTAGTATTTATTTAATAATATTTTTAAAAATAAAAAAATAAAGTATTAATATTATGTCCAACCACTTGGCACTTGAGCACAAAAAATATTATAATATAATAGGTATGTTTTTATAATATACTTTATATACTTATTATCAAACCATAAACGGTGTTCACAACAAAAATGGAATACACTTGTACTTCTTATCTAAAGTCTGTGATTATCTTTACTATTTAGTATTTTACATTTATGAATACAAATTATAAAATTAATAATTTATTGTTATTCGTTATTATAGATTTATCTTGAATTATATAAATTCAAAAATTTCTGTGCGATGTACTATGGGTAAAGTGACCATATATTTTTTTAATCAAAACGGGACAAAAAAAAAAAAATCATAATTATTTGTTACAAACAAATATTTTTAATTTGATAATATTATTAGCAAATTTCTGTGGTACTTATAATGTTTTTAAAAGACAAAAAAATTAAATTAACTTATTACAATTACTAGGTAATAAACTTATTATTAACAAAATGTTTTCGTGTAATAATTACAAAATTAAATACTTGTATATTTTTCGTTTGAACAAATTTGTTTTAATAAATCTGGCGATGACTTCAGGAACGAATAAAATTCTGTACAAGACATTTTAAAGTTAACTTTTGTTAGCAACATTGCTTTTAAACTTGACACTTGAAGCTGTGTTTTTTCGGCCGTCCATATTTCGTCAACGAACATTTATTTTCATTATTTTTTTTGTCTACTTCTTGAAAACGGGACATTTTAGCATCCCGAAGATTTCCCAGGGGACAACGGGACAGAGATTCAAAAAACGGGACTGTCCCGTTCACAACGGGATGTATGGTCACCTTAACTATGGGCAATCAAAAAAAAAAAAAAAAGGATTTCGGGGTGGGCATGTGCTCCCAGTGCCCGCCTGGCTACGGCACTGATAGGTATATTCGTATACTGTTTTTTAAAAATATTTCTAGTATGCAATCTCAAAATAGTAACTAATACAGTTGTATCGTATTAATCAGTTATCGTATAGTATTATAATATATATACTTTTAATGATGACTGATAAGACAGCTTCAACGTTGGTTACTAGTTTGTAATACCGACTTCTCATAATGTACCTACCTAGCTTCCTAGTTAATCACAAATCAGTCCTAAACTCCTACAAATGTATTAAACAATAAATTTGAAGAACAAATGAAATGGTTCACTTGTTGTGAGAGACATAATATTTTAACTAGTGTTTTCATAGCTTTAAAGATATTTGTTGCTATACCGATAACTAAAGACCGGATTTTTCATATAATGCTTGTTCATTTAAGCAATTACATGCAGTAAATGGGTTTTCATCAATCATACTAAAAGAAATAATATTACAAATTTTTGTTTTGAATATTTTTGTATATTTTGGGTACAAGTGCATATTTTACATAAAACGCATGTTTTTGCATAATACGTATACATCAGGTATAAATTAAATTAAATTAAATTTTATAATTGTGTGTACGATTATTATATATAAATTTGTCCACAATACAAAAATTGAAAATATTTTTAAAAAAATAATATTACGTTTCCGTATTAGTTGTAGGTAGGTACTAGGTAGGTATTCATTGCATACTGCAGGTTTTCCTATATTTTTATCTTATCGATTTTGATATTTAGATATTTAAATTATGTTTTCATTTTCGTTGTTTTTTGAAGACATTATTATTATTGAAAAATACTTATCGAAAATTGTTGTGGTATTTGTAAGTTTAGACTAAACGTATAGTCCGTATAGATCAATGCACTATGGTTTAATAGAACTACAATACTACATCCATGGAGAGGTAAAGGACAGACGCCTAGACCTTTATACAGCTACGGTATTACCCTGACAAGAGGACCTCCGCACGCTTATGAGACAATAGTAGTAGTAGTAGACTATCTATAATCTATACAGTATATTAAAATAGACCAGATCATAAGTTCTGGTGTCATACATGAAGAGCGGCTGATGACCAACCTATTAAAAACGTACTAGTTTGTTAGTTAACAAAATAAATAAAATACGACTTTTTGAACGGCCAAAAACTCGATAGCTTGACTACGTATACCTACTTTCTAAAGTTATTTGCAATGTCAATGGTAAACCAGAACTCGTGAAAAAAAATTACTACCTAAGTAGGTCCCAAAACCTACATCAAATAGCGACGCCCATATTCGATACTTAGGGTTAAAGTGGGAAAAAATTCCAAGGGAACTTCTGTCTCCATATAATTTTAAGCGTTCCATATATAATTTTATGTGTGTAATGTATATGTAATGTGTAATGTATATGTAATGTATAAACAGTGATTGTGTAAGCATTTAGCATACTCATCCAACTTTTAGCCCTGAATAATGTTAATTCTAACCCCTGCATATATCTATACACATTGTAATCATTAAGTAGGAATACAATTTATACGATTAAAATACATTTATAAATATTACAATTAAACTAATAACAAATAAAATAATAGTTTAGCCAGTTTATAGGTAATATATAATATAATAATATAATCAAATAATTATAATATAATAATATTATTATTAAATTATTTTTATACAGATGACAAAGTCTTTAAGTATGCATGGTAAATTCTTATAACATTTCATAATTAGAGTTTCGTAATATATTCTTTTCAATGAAAATATTCCCAAGTGATACAAATTGTAGGTACCTACCATTTAAAACTCAGTTTATACTACGTATTTAGTAGGTATATAAACTACCTATAAAGAAATATAAAATTAGGTACCTTCCTAGCGTGTATAAATTAATCATTTATAAATTATAATACCTAATATAGTTTATGTTTATACAATCGTTATTAAGAAATAAAAATGCTTGGTTTCTACAGCGAAATTGATATTTCACGAGTAACCAACTTATTTTAATATATAATAATATTATAGTTACTAAAAAAATATTATAAATTTAAAAGTGTATAATTTATTATTCATAAGAGGATTATTTCCAAGACCAAACATAAATACCTATCTTGTAGGTACACGCGTGTGTGACAATATTACACAGACGTACGTGGATAAGCATATTATATTAAATAGGCACTGAATATATAAATATATGTATACGAAATATTATAATATTATAAACGTAGGCATTATTCCTAAACAGTTATACTAAAGGATAATAAATATATATATATCTATATGTAATATGTATATAATATAATATAATATAATAAGTACAAAGTTAAAATGCACGAACAATGATGATCTTCGCTAAACATTGTTCGGGGTTGTCGAATCGCATCGACACACACAGCAAGACGGGAATAAAAACCAATCCATGAATATCCCTTTGCAGTCATTGTCGGGATCGTACGCTAACAGCCTGTGCCATTTATACTTTTGTTCGCATCCACAGTCCCCCGAACAGCGTCCCGTCAGCGTCTTACTGTAAAAATAAAAATAATTATTGCGATTTTTGCTCAAGCCGTGTTTAGAAAATGTACTAAATATCGCATACCTATGGGCTATGGTTAATGGATGTGGATCGGAATAGGAAAACGTATAAATTAGCATTAGTTCCTATAATATATACTATCGGTATATTCGGATTTTTTTAAAAACTAAAGGTAAACACTAATATTCTCGAAAACTATTCACGTTTTTGAAAATATTTGTTTTATAATCTTAAGTCCTAAACTTAAAAAAAACCACATTTTTGAAGAAAGAATGATATTTTATTTAAGTTGTTACTTTATTGAATGTCAGCATACATTTTTAATTTCATATTGCAAAGCAGAGTAAACTGAAAAATTCAATACGAGTATATAATAATTAAATATTAAACGAGTGTTTAATTAGTTATAAGTTATACCTAACAATTTAAAGTTTAGATTACCAAAGGGATATTTAATTCGAAAACTGTTGGTCCACTATTCCGCTCATCTATACTTAAATTTAAATACTTATACTTTACTAGTTAACTCGTTAAAAATTTGAATTTTATGTACTGAAATTCTCAAAAAAATTAAATTTTGTTTTGAAACGACTTCAGAATTTTAAATTATATAAAAAATATTTTGAAAAACGTTAGTACTTTTTGAGGAAATGGGTAATACCTTTTTAAAAGAACTACCTTGTATTGAATACTGCAAGGTGGAGCCACCGGGCTTTCAAAATATTGTTTTTAACAGGGAAATTGAAAAACACGGTGGCCAGTCTGTATACTTATAATTTATTAATATATATATATGTATATTATTTTGAGAAAAGAAATAGGAAGATTTTTTTGATTGCAAGAAGTTTATTTTTTCAGTCAAAATGTTTTTACGTTTTAATTAAATGTTGTGCACAAATTTGTTCTTTTCTAATCAACAGTGATTTAATAGTATTTTAAATTTCATATTATGAAACAAACCGATTGAATATTGAATTAATAATTAAAACTTGAGATTTTAAAATACCTAATTTAAAATTATAGCCTATAGGTAAACATTAAACAATATCAAATACACAGCAAACATTCTTGTAAAAAACAACAATTCAATGAGCGAATAAGTCTTATTTTATCTATATCTAAAGAATATTTGTAGTCCGTTTAGTTTACATAAATTAGTTATATAGTTATTTTGTAATTTGTTTTGTGATTTATTTTTATCGACTCACGTGCAGACTTCTTGATGAATAGCTTGTTCGAAGTGTTCGGTGTTAACGATCGCTCTGGTCTTACCCACGCTGTTCGAAGCCCAATACGGAGTGACCACTTCTACTTTAGATTCGCAAGAGTCTACCCTGTAAAATTATTACCATTATTAGTATTTAGTAATATGTATATGAAATCAATTGTATATAAGAAATAAGTTATTATCCATTTGTCACTACGTTTTGGAAGTAATATATCATTTGACCTTATTATTAGCTTCTGACGTTATTCAAATATCCGAACGGCAAAAAACCGACCTGCGGGAGGACTGGAGAAGCCTCAATTTCTTTAAAAATTCAATTGTTTTTCGACAAGACAATGACGTCGTTACATTATACATACACGATATTAACTCTACTTATACAGATTCAAAAGTTATAAGCTATAATAATATTACGTCTAAATAATGCTTTAAGAATGTTTCACTTCTCTTGAAAACAAATAAATTTCATATTCGTATCGGTGACGAAAATAATGAAGTCAATTGTTAAATAATTCTATTTCGGTAGGTAGACTTATCTCAAAGCATTCATATGGTTTGACGTTTTAGGCAATGTCTTAGATAAAATATTTTGTAAGTAGGTATGAAATTATTATTTTGTGTTATGTTATGTAAGTAGGAATACAACATTGTTGGTATACATTCTAATTTTAAATGGTTTTGTATATTCTATTGAGGTAGATAAATAGGTATTATACTAAATTATGTTATCCCATGGAGTTTTATTAATACAATATTATTGTATCATAATAAATTTGGTTTTTATTATACAACTGGTACGAGGTGTCGATGTAATAATAGTGAGGAGACTTAGGTTTTGCGAATTGCGAGACCCGGTAGAAAATTAATATTCTATAATCTATAGAACATAATGAATTAATAATTTATTACTGTTTCATTGAGATGTATTAAAATTAAGTTTGAAATTTTTACGTCAATTATCTTATTAAATAATATTAGTTATAAGTACTCTTATAACTTATAATTAAGATATTATATATTTAGTTTTAACAGTTTTAAAAAAATATCGATACTTTTGTCTTGAACTAATATATTTTTAAATTTAACGGCGGTGGAAACCTTAAAAGTGTTGTTTAGGATAAAATATGTCCTAGTTGACTTGCCCTAGGACCCTAGTGCTACTATTATATAGTTTCGATGACAAGAAATCATTTACCTACTGAACGTTGTACACCTTGAAACTAGCCAAAATAACGAGTAAACAGTAAACAAAAACATATATTATTATACATTATTATTAGCGGCTACCCATATTGTAGAAACGTTCGTAATTATAATTTTATGAATCACTAAGATATAATATGTTACGAAAGCAATTATTACAGACTTACAGTATGAAGCAATATTATAATATTATATCGATTTGTTAGCGTTGGTATAGGTAAGACGACACGGTTGAGAATATTATTTCAGGGTAGGTACCCATCTATTGAAGTTTAAGAGCATCAAACAAAACCTGTAGAGAACATTCAGAATTTCCCATTAGGTATTTACGAATCTTCGTCAATTAATAACCACGGAATTTTGGTGCATATTATATTATTATAATACGGCCGTCGGCCATAATATGGACCTTCGCGACACTCCCGGTTTCTGGTTATGTCAAGGGTTATTAGGTGTATACTTAATATGTCTTATTATGTATGCACAGGCACAGTGGTCCAATGAATATAATGTCTGAATATTTGATGCACACAGAAATGAGGTAGGCGGTGGTAATAATAACACTATAGTATTGTGTTGAACACATTGGTAATACCTATCTATCGGTTAATGACTCATCGGCAGAAGTAAAGTACCTACATAATATTTTAAAAACCTATAGGTGTACCTGTACCTAATATAATATAAATTAGTATATTGATAATAAAAAAGAATTATAGTACCTATTATAATGGTGCGTATGCAAATATATTAGGTATTATACAGGCATATAACTAGTACCTTCCAGAATCTGCTGGCTGGCCTCTGGTCGGCAGCTTATTCGGTTTCGATTGGTTGTCCGAAAAACTCGAGTCCTGTCTTCTTTTCCTAGCTGTCGATCTTTTTGCCTTGGGAAATGGGCCGTTCTCCATCATTTCGAAATCGCCATACATTCGTTTCATGAGCGCTTTATTTTCATCGATAAATCTGTCGATTCGGTCTCTAGAAAAAAAATAGTACAAATATTTTATTATTATATACACAGTAACTTTTGAAATCAAACGTTTTTAAGTGTTTATCTTTTGAATAACAATTTAGACTATTTGCTCCGAGTTCTAATCTCTGTATTATAAGTAGACTTGAATCACGGACTCTGATGTCATAGTCCGTGACTCGTGAATATAGTAAAATTATGTGTTTATCTTTCGCGTTCACTTATACCATGTCAAATAGCGATGTTATTTCAAGTATCCCGGACAGTATTGATTTATTGCAAAAGAGAGAAAAAACAAAAGCTAATAATTTATTGTAATATTCGTGTGCTTACAATAAAAATTATCTAATAATTTACTTGTTTAAAAATATGTCTATTATAGTATCCTTGAAAACATATATTTTTTATTTCATTACAGATACAATAATATATGTATAAAAATCACAAGGGTAGTTTAGTTACTACTTACTTACACTGGGTAACTTTTTCCTGCTGTCGGACAAAACAATTGGTGATTTCTTTTAATACACGGAGTTCCACGAATCACATCTCCTCCAATTTCATATCCTAAGGCAAATGAAAGAGCAGTCCAAAATACCTGTATAAGTAAATATACGAAATGTCATTAAATAATTTTCATCGTATGATTACTTTTTTCTATTTGTTATCCAAACAGTACAAAAATAGATGAAGTCTATACAAACGCGCATTTAAAAAAATACAATAAAATTAAAAAACAGTAAATAATTAGACGTCTGAGAAGTTGGCCCCCCGACTTGGCCCGATCCACTTCAAACCCATGACAATATTTTGCAATTAAAAAACATATTCAATGGTAGTTTTTACTTGATATATTATGTGGTGTAGAAGAATCTATATTATACACGTGTATAGTATGGCGTTTATATGTATAGTATTAATTTTATAATCAATTTTTATATTATATGTAGGATTATCTGGCGGGAAAATAGTTGTATCCTATATTGTGTTATACTCAAATGACATATTATGTATTAATAAATAGATGTAGACATAAGTTCACGTGACGATGATGATTATACATATTTTTAATATTTATCCTTCCATTTAGAATTTCTTTGAAGTACAAACCTTCATAATATCTATCATTACACTTATATGACTTTATTAAAATTGCTCAAATCATTTTTTGTACCTACTATACATAGATTTAAATGTTTTAATTTTTATTATTCATATCTAACAATTGGTAACAATAAAATACTAAATGTCCATAAACAGTTCAAAGCGAAACAAAATATTTTGAAAATTTTATCGCGTATAGAAAATGCTTATACGAACATTCAGTCAAAATTGCATGTAGCCATGGCAATTTATTTTAGAGTTAGTACACCAAAAACCAAAATCGATTTTGTCAAAAACCTATATTGCTTAAAAATTCCCGTTTTTAATAAACTTTTTTTTGTCTTGCCCAGCGCTTTTGAAAACTACTGAAAATGTTAACCTTTGACCTCTCAATGCACTAACCTAGATTCACTTAATCATCGAACAAGATACTGAAATTGAAAAGCGTAGCGTTATTTCAACTACTTATCACAGACACACAAAAAAATAAATTAAAAAAACACTCATCAATGTAAAATTAATACATTCATCGCTCCGCTCAGAATCTAACAAACACACATCATTGTAAAATCAATACAATCATCGCTCCGCTCAGAATCTAAAATGTAACCACGGAAAAGGTAATGCACTATGCAGGGATCTATGCAACATTCAGATTATTCTACGAAAACAATTTCATGAAATAAAAATGTTTGAGCGTCACGCATAAGGAGGTTGTAATATGAATATAAGATATAACCAATTGTTTATGTTTTGTAAGGATCTATACCAATAGATTTCGGTGTGTGGTTGTACAGGGGTTAGCGTTGTATACGCGTGTATGTGTGCCAAGCACTTTTGGGGATTTCCACTTTACCACCGGGCACTATGGGGATTCCGCCCACTGGATAGAAAAAGGTCGCTTTTCAACGCTTCAACCGTCATTGGAAACCAAACTTTCGGTACATGCGTGACAAAAAAAAATTATTGGAAACTTTGATTGCAAAAAAGTTAGATGATTTTCGCTTAGAATTTTTTTTTATCGTATACTACGGTTTATCATTTAATTCAAATTTAGCACATTCATGACAGTGTCTATACTTGCTCAACGACGAAGTACACTCGTCTCCTACTGTAAAATAGAGCGATTAACTATACTTACCTCCCCTTTTTAAACTTGCATTTTTTAAATATAGTCAGTTAGGTTATTCATATAATATTATAGACTGTAGTATAAAGTCAATAGGGATTAGGGTATATCTAGATAACTATGAACAATATTATACAGACTCACAGTGAATACAATTTGAAATTATAATATTGTTAGTCAATTTGCTGGCAAGTGAATATTTATTTTAACCTATAAATACTATATTAAACTTAAAATAATTGTATATAATTAATAAATATATTATACGTCAAAAATAAAGAGAAAAAGGCCTAAGACTTAGTATTATCTTTGGAAAGCACTTGGATATCACAGCAAGATGTTTCAATTTTTTTTTAAATTAGACATTGACCATAACTATTTTGGAAACAAGATAGGATAAGGTAATTTGTAAAAGATACATTTATGTATATTGATAAAGTATCTCCACTGCATGCAGATACATCAGACATGTATATATGTCTTGTAAATTTGATACATTTATCGCTACGCTCAGACTCTAAAAAGTATAATGAGGTGGCTATGGTAACCTAATTATATTAATCATCAGTTGCTAGGGGCAACCTTATTGGAACTTTATAACATTAATTTCACGTGTTCTATGTTTGGTTGTCAGGGCAACTGTAAGTCTGTAACGTGTAATCGGTCAGAAAAAATACAATAATACAAATTTATTATTGTATTTATTATTATTATTTTTATCATTGTTTTATTTATTATTATTTTTTATCCACACGATGACGTCACGGTAATACTCTCGGTGTCACCAAATTTATAGAATGACCCCAGCCATAAGACATATATACATGTCAAAACCATAGCACGCTATTCGATATTTTTTCTCTACGAGGAAATCATCTACGAATCATAAATATGTTTATGTTAATAAGTTACTATGACAACGAAAACTTTACAAAAAATCGGTCGTGAACAAAAAATCTCGTATCCAGCCTCAAAACATATTTGTGTTAAAAAATAAAAGGAACATAGGTAAAGTTCTACTTGATATTTTTTCCGTTGCACGGAAAAACAATGAATTATTAATATGTTTTTGTTGGTTTGCAGTAGGCTTTCTGGCTTTCAGACTTCGGAGTCATAATTACAAATTTGAAACAATTTAATTTATAAAGTATTCTGTTGTAACTAATACATTTGAACAAGTTAAAAGTAAAATGTAATCATATGATTAAAATATAAAAACATATTATAATTAAAAAATAAATAATTTTATAATCGAGGTTGCTAGGGTAACGTAATTATACTACAGGGACAACCTAGGTAACTGTAACGTGAAATCGACGACGCGAAATCGGTCAGAAAAAAAATTGTTGTAACCAGACCAAAAACTTATCTATGTTAATATTATATAAAAAAATATATGTTGTGCAATGTACTTATACGTACCTATTATTAAAATCTTACCTATTCAGACGATTTTACCAAACAGGTAAACATAATTTTGAGTTTTATAAAATTTCTCTAGTAAATTACTGTACTTCAAATATAATATTATATATTATATAAATGTATAATATGAGTACCTATTACATGTGCGATGTGCTAAATTTATTTTGGCGTGAGTTCATAAACTAGAAGAATAGTAACCAAGGAAGAAAATAACTCATCTGAAGAAAACGAAAGGATATCAGAATTTAATTTAAATAATAATCGTATGTGTTCATACCTATATCAGCGGTAATAAAACTATATTCTTCGCGTTTCCCTGACCATGGGGTTCCACGGAACATTCAAAATAATAATCAAATTCAATATTATACGTTGTTGCGTTATGGTCATTATGTCTTATGATTTTTTTTTTTTTTGGTTTAAAATTAAAAATTTTTTTTTTTTGGGGCTCCGTAAGTTTTTTAAATGTTTCCGTGAACAACAGAACATAAATTGCCTTCTTATATTTTTTTTATGTAATTAATCATAATAAAATAAACAATTACTATATATTCGTTACCAAACAAAATTTGTTGATTAGTATTAGTATATTTTAACGAGGTCATTATTATGTACATTAGATAAAAATGTTAATGTATTTCAAGTTTAAAATATTGGAATGTTCACATAAAACCCAGTGTGGTAATGTCATGGCGCTTTATCGAGGTTAAATAAATATCTTTAGGTACTACCTATTAAATATCACTAAGTACCCGAAAAAAAATTGTATATCCATTATATATAGTTATTGGAGAAATCCATTAGTGCTTATACTGCCTATACATATAGTTGTTTAGGTTAATTGTTTCATTAGCACATCAAATCGTCACTGGTTTTTTCCAGAGCTGGCCTAATCGTTTTTTTCCAATACTCTGCTTATCCATCAAATTATAAAAAATGTCAATATTTTTTCCGCCACTATGATAAATGTTTTGATCATGGAAAATATAAAATAGATTAAACAATAAAAACTTCGAATTAACTTTGTTTTTAAATAACCTTTAACCCTATACTATTTTAGATGTCTATTGGTGTGTATTTCGATCTATATAAACCAGCATGTCAACGATTGTCAAATGTGATAATAAATTATAAGTTCTTACACTATGGGAATCAATTTACACAGTTATATAGACTGTTTAAAAAAATGTATAGGTATTAATATTTTGCACTATGTCATTCGGAATAAATTCCTAGGTTCTGAGGTTCACATTGAAAACGCTGAAAAATAATAACTTAAATAAATTAAAAATATTATGATAAAGGTATATGCACTGTTAATTTTTATAGTAATATTTATAGTCTATCATTTATAAGTGGCAAAAAAAGGAATGCAATTTTTTTCTAATTTAGTGAACGAGGGTATTTGTTAAAAAAGAAAAGGTAATATTTTAAGGAAACCCATTTAAACAAAAATAATAATAATCCAGAAATGTTAGAAGAATATAAATCATTATTTGGACTTAACATTTGTATTGCTTTGTTTTGTACTGATTAAAATAATCAGGGCTTATAATATCTACTAAGAATTTTTCTTAGATGCGCTTAGTAACAGTTAATTGAATGTAATGTAAAAGAGATAGCAGAGAGCTCCCACACATGACACCAATCTGTAGACGATGACTAGTTATGACTTAAAAGTAGTTAATTAGATTTTGTCCATCGTATATGATTATCTACATCATTAATCACTGTTTAAACATTTTTAAATTTGTATATTTTAAAATCAAATTTAAGGAGTAGATTAGAATAGAGTCAATATTTAATTAAGTGGGATGATCAATCTCAGTTAAACTTCATAACAAATTAAAATACATTTCCAGATTTCACATTCTATCGCATTTATAGTTTTCTCAGTATGATAAACAATAGTATATAGCCTATCGCCGGTATCTAATTCCCTTAGTAAAACAATTCTAGATGAATTATCACGAATAATAAGCGAATAATATTGGTCGTAGATATTTAACACAGTGTACTAATTAATGCTCCATAAAATAAATAAAACAATAAACATATTTTAACTGCTTTATAACATTAGATATTGATAATGTAGGTGCGTAAATTACGTTCCATTAACATAGCTAGGTAACTAGAGATATTTAATATTTTAAACATTGAAGTATTGATGACTGTAGTTTGGAGTACGTACGGAAAATAAATTATGTGAGGTTGTGTTTTTATATAATCATTACACTATATGATTTTGATTTGCGTCGGGGCAGAAGATAGACCAATTAGTAATAAGTGTGGTTGGATTTAAAATGAAAGTGAATTTACCTACGATCAAACTTAAACGTAAAAAGTAAGAATCATTATATGTGTGTGTGTGTATGTTGGTTTTTACGGTATTTTAATTAATAACTAACTAATGTCACTAGTCCTAGACTGTTTGGCTTTGGCTGTGGAATAACATCTAACAACCTGTAGAATTAATGTTCACGCGTATGCATATTATATAGTATTACAAAATAATAAAAATTCACTATAATACTACTTTGGTTCATTATTTGTAAAACAGTCAACCAATAACAAAAATATCAACTATTTTTCAAGTTGCATCTAGATTTCTCAATTAAGCAAAATATAACCCAAATGCGCTTTAGAATAAGCCCTGATACCTATTATTATTTTCTGAATATAAAACGAAATAAGAATGACCAAAATACAATTTGTTCATAAAACCGTAAATTTCAGAATTTTGTTCACTTCTTATTTGTTTTTCACAATTTTCAATTCTATAATAAATTCCAAAAAAGACGTTTATAGTAGCATCTGTGTGTTAGAAGGGCTATATTATTTATAGAGAATAGTTTGTAGAATTTTCACTGTTTGCTATTTATTTCTCTCGTTTCAACGATCGTCTTTGTTGGATAATTGTCATCTTTATAAACCTACATATTATTTAAACCTAGTCATTAGGTTTTATATAATTTGACATAATATTAGGTACATAGGTATATGATTTATATTATAATCTATTTAGTTGATACATTTACTTAATTATATACACGTAAATAACATACATGCCGAAGCACAGAATTTTAAAATCTTTCTACATAGAGAATAAAGATCTTTAAATAATATTATACAATATAGGTACATATCAGGTACCTACCGCAGAACATAATATGTAAAAATCGTAAATTCCTATTAAAAGTTGTAACGTTTTTTCTCTAGTAGTCAGGTTTTACCATTAAACAATTATTATGTAACATTCAGTAACATGCAATTGATGTAAGCTAATTGATTTACTTATTACTGTGTGCACTATATGTGTAGGTATTAATTATAAACATTTGCACATACGTACTTATTTTATGTAGGTACAGTTGTCAGAAATTACGTAACTTAATATTATTTTCTCCCTTTCTTTTCCAGTACATACCTATGTATTTAAAAAGGTTTTAGATTTCAGAGATTTAATGACTTAAATAATAAATATATTTTTAAAGTAACCTTAAGTTATTCTAGTCTTAAATTAAAGTTTTTTTTTCTTTCTCAGAACCATAAGTGTATTATAAACTATAACTGTTTTTAAAATTTTTCATGAGATCACATTATTTATTTATAAATAGTACATATTTAAGAAAAAAAATCACCTAAGTAAATGTGATAAGCACAATATTATATACTATACAATTTCCTAGAAATTACAATGCACATACACGAGTCACGACTAAACGATTGGACATGTAAACACATTTATTATCATTTGATAGGTTGTATGCCGTATGGGGTAGAATTTTGTAAAAATAAATATTAAGGAGTTTCGCAAATCATATTGTCACTTATTTTTTCTGTCACGTACCTAACAAACCATAACAAGCGAACATTAAAATTCTTTCAAAAATGCATTGATGGCAAACATGTAAAATATTTGAAAACTTAAATATTCAATAGATGGTCATAACTCATACATTTATTTGGAAATATTAGTATTTAGTAATATGTATTAATAACACGGTTATTTGCTATTATGCTTGGTTACGTTATTTCAAAGCTAAAAGTAAAATGGAATTTAAGATAAGTTTGAACGTTGTATTAATAATAGGTATAAATTCAAAAATCAAATAAATTAAACAATAGTTTTAATAACATGTAATATTCTTATAATACTATTTATTAGTTTTATAATTATTTTTTTCGATGAGATTAGGCACTCCACTTATGTATATTATGTTTTAGGACGTAGGTATATAATAAGTACAAATTAATGATAATACTTTTAATTCAATATTAAAAAATATGATTTTTTTTTTCTTAATTATATTATTTTACTCTATAATTATTAAAAATAAAATCGATAGTAAATTGGAAATTGAGAATTTTACTGAGGCATACATTACCAAAGATTAAATGTATAATAAAAATTAAATGTACAATATTATAATGTTGTTTTTGAGTTAATAGACAAATAAAATTATACAAATTAAAAATTTAATCTATCGTCATCCATAAATCCATTTTCGTAATGCTATGCAGACATCTAAGCAATCAATAAAAACGTCATTAGTCATTATACTAAGTGGATTATTACTATTAATTTATTACTGTACAATGAAAATAATTAATTTAAAATATTGCAAAGACTGTATACCTATAGGGGTAAAAATTCTGATAATTTTACTAAAAACTACCTAATTAACATTTGATTAGTTACTATTAATAACTATTTAATATCTTTGTATGTATTATTTTAATACAACTCGAAGATAAGTTACGCTTTATTTTTGTTTGAGTTAGGTCAAATCAAATCAATTTTATTTTTCATCCAAAAATTTAAATAGGTACGCCTTATAGTTTTGGAAGTTATCCAGTGTCGTGAAACTGAATTTATATAGACACACAGGTGTACCGCGTAGGTACCTACATACATGACACACATGAATCAGAATTATAATAATTTATAAGTACAATTATAATAATACGTTTAGTGCAATGTTTAAATTAGATAAATGGCGCGTGGAACTCTACCTGGTGAATACATTATAATTGTGTCTGGACTACTTTCACTGTATTTTATGTGTTGTTATAAGAAAGATATCCACAGTCCACGCGGCTGTATTTCCAAAACTGCCCAAAACATTATTTTAAAAACACGTTACCCCTGCCCCGTCGCGGACGTCCTTGTGCGACCATTATGCAATTTTGTCATGAACATTTCATGTAACTGTCACTCTGGTGTATTGGTAGGTATATACAATGTTTATATTTTCTCAATATCCAGTAGCACAATTATTAGTGTTGAACTAGGTCACGATTACCATAGAACTTATAATAATTATTATCAAAAGAGTAAAGCATCGTATTTAACAAAAATATGACTATATGAGTAATGACTAATTTTAATACGGAATACAGTACATAACCACTAAACGCAACTACGCCAAATGAATATATAATAATATTGAGTACCTATTTATCAATATTATATTTTATTACATCTATAATCGTCACCGTCTCTAGGTTAGGTTAGGGTTGTCAAAATATCTTTAAAATAAAAAAGCCCAGGTTTTATCAATAAAAAAAAAACCCGTTCTTTAAAACATTAAAAAATGTTCTATCTATTAATTAACATTCCAACAACTCTGGAGGGTCTAAAATTGGTATATATAGTATTGATTAATCACAGTGCATGGACCTACTATACCTACGTGTCTCGTTTAATAGGTATGGTTTATTTTATTAATTGATTTAACGGAATGAAATAATTGTCAAAAATATTTTAACTTTTATGTAGGTAAACTATAAGTTTTACAATTTATAAAAAAATAAATATATTTCACTATACGGTCTTATTACAGAATTTTGCGTCCAATCATTTGAGAACCAAAAATATTATTGTCTCATTCCAATCCATAAAAGAAAACATTTGTAGGCATTGACTAATGACTTGCGTTTATTTTCAAACATATAAAGCAATTTTTATATACGTAACGAGTACTAATGTATTACGATATAATACATTTTTACCAACGTAATTCGTTATTTAACAGTTTAAGTTCATAATAATATGCCTCCTATGTATTACTTTTAAAAAGTATATCATATAATTAATAATTGTTAAATGCGCCCACACATAATCATCTGTGTTATTATTTTGTTGGTACTATATTATAAACTCGTTGGGCTCGGTCCAATTCAATTACCTATGTGCATATGTTTTATTTCATAGGTTTATGAAATATATTTCTAGATCCATGTATTTTCATGCCTATAGGTATGTCCTAAATCAACGCCTACCTACGGGTACACAGCTGCTTCTGCTGCTGCAGGTGACAGATAAAACGAACACCACTTACCGGTATCTGCAGCAAAGATCCGTTGCTCACTTTTTGGTAACCATACAACGGCACGACCGGCACAGAACCGTTTCTTAAAAATATAGGACCCTGAATAGGCGTCACTCCGCTGTGACTGTACGTTTCTTCATAGTAATCTAATGATTCCTCTTCTTCGTCGTCGTAGTCTAGTACCGCGTGCAGCGAAGTCTTACCTAAAATACACACGTATCATTATTTATAAGTATTATTTTATGATATTCGTCGTAAATTGCAATAAAGCCGCATAATATCATTGGTACACGACTCGACTACTATAATTATTGATTCAATGTGTTTTTCAGGGTTTCTCGATTTTGTAATTTTGTTAAATATCTTCATACATTCCGAAATAATGGACTGTTTATTTTTATTTTTTATCCATACTTTATTAACAATCATATATTATCAGGAAATTAAATTAAATTTCATAATTTTTGCTACGAGTTGTTTAAGTACAATATACTAATTATAAACCAACAAATCATAATGACTGTAATCATCTGTATACATACATATTATAATGCGTATGATTTACACTTAAAAGCGATAATAATCTGAGAAAAGATACATTTTCTCACACTTAATTAAAATATAAATATTGTTTTTATAATATTTTTCAGAAGTTACACTATAGCTTATACAATGATGTCGTTTAATCAAGATTGTTTTTGTGCTAGGTATCTTTTAACAAATAATTTCTGTGTTCATATAATAATATTATTATTATTATTATTATTATTTAAGATGACAAAATCAAAACAAGTTGTGCGGGATTACTAATAGGTACAGTTTTAAAGTTTATATAACCTATAGAAGTCATACTATTTGAATACGTGTTGTAATTATTGCAGCTATCACATAATAATAAATAACTCCATCTCGATAATTCCTTTCAATAGTGCCAAATGCATTAGTAGGTTTTTATTTTCAGAAAAAATTTATACGCTGCAATTTTAATCTAATTAGCAGTATTATTTATTTGTAAAATAATATACTGGTTTTCGTGAAAAGTTTAGTGGAAAATGTAGTTTTGAAGCTTTCGTGAAAGTACACTTTGAGTTATAAAAAACCTTGATGAATCCTATTCGTACACATTTCTATGTATCGTGTTATCTACGTACATTTAGGTATACCTTTGAAATCACGAGTTAGGAACAAATTTCAATTTTTTACAGTGCACATAAACAGAGAACAGTCAAAAAAAGTTTACTTTTACCATATTGCTTCTAACGCAATATTTTTTCTAATGCATTGTGGGTGGAGGGTTAGGTATTGTTACTCATCGATTGATGGAGTTAGGGGATGTGGACAATCTTTCTCATTGGTACACAATACATAATATGCACGTATAAGATAACCGTAATGGTTTATCAACTTAACGCAGTTATAACAGTACAGTACATGGTGTATAGGTGTATAAATTCAAGGGTATATACTCCATTATATTTTTTCAAAGGAATTTCTTGAATTAACTAAAATGTCCGATCGAATTAACTTTTAAAATTATTTTATCTTGCTAATATCAAAAAAACTTTCTGATAACAAACTTAAATATTAAATCCTTACCTATTATACATATTTTGACACAGTTATTTTGATCATATTCCTGGTGAAAATAATATATTATGCTACTTTTGTATCACCTTTTATATATACCTACGAAATTTTGTAAAACTGAGAATTAAAGAGAGAGTAATACACTCTCGCTTACTGTATTTACGTATGAAATGTTTTATACATATAATAGTATACCTCTACCCACCTTCTATCTAAACTTAAAACTTACCTAACTATTTAAATAATTGATGTAAATCGGTGATTCAACTCGTAAAATATTTACACAACAATTAGTTGTCTATAAGATTAATATTGGCCACACACTCAGCGAGACACCCGGCAGTAATAACAGTTGACATCTGTGTAAACATCGTCAGTATAATCAGGAGAGTTCAATTTGAAAACAATGTAGGAACTTCTATTTGGTATTCACTGTTTACTATATTTACTATAACTATAAGACATACATATTCATAATATAGTTACAATTGTAACATTTTAAATAGGTATTGTTAACGATATTCCTATCTTTCGATTCCGATCTACGCGCAACAGTAAAAGTATAAAAATTTCACTCGATCAATTGTTTTAATCCACCCACTCGCACATTGTATAATTTTAGTCAACGTTAAGGAGTAGTTACATACACATTTTGCATAATTACCAACACATATCACTCTAGTAACCAGACTACCGTGGTCCAAAACGTACCTCCTAATTTACTTAACCACCCTCAACTGCTACGTGACAATATTATAGCTATAAACAACGTCGTCCACATAACAACAACAACCATTAAGTTTTATTTAATCGTATTTATATAGGTACCGCCGGGCACTCCGCCTTGGACTCTGGTAAACTGGACGGGCGGCTGTTGCGGAACGGGTTTCTTGCGGTTCGGCGGTTCTGGCGTGGTCGTCGGCGGCCTGCTAGGTGCTTCGTAGTACCTTGACTGCTGTGGCGGCGGCACTGGCGATCCGTAATCCGCCGGGTGGTAGGCCACCGGCTGCTGGCCGGCGTTGTAGGCTACCGGCTGCTGGCCACTGTTGTAGGCGGCCTGGTGTGCGGCCGCGGCCACGGCGCTGTACATGGAATGAAGCTGTTGTCCGTGGCCAGCGTGGTGGCTGTATGCCATCGGGTTGTACGCGGCGGCGGTGGCGGCGCCGCTGAAGTTCTGATACGAACTGATCATGTTTCCGGCGGTCGTCTCACGCGGTACCGCCGTTTGATATCGCGGGCGTACGGTAACCGCGGTATACGAACAATAATATTATAATACTATCGGCGTTGGCGGATTTCGCATGGTGGACGGAAAAAAATAAGAAAGCGCAATAGTAACAGTCGACCACCGTTTCGGGATCGTCAATATTAAAATAATACGACTATGCGACGACGATATAATACCAATTCGTACTATTTTTTTTATTCGTGTGGCCCGTCTGTTGACAGAGCACCGCGCACGTCTGGACACGCCGAGCGAATGAATCAATGAAATGCGCGACGGCGACGCGCCACCACCTGTCGCGTGCGACGGCTCGTTCTCTTGGCGGCGACCACGCCATGGCGGAATTATGCAATAGGCGGCTGGACTTGGCGTGCGTGCCGCCGCCGTCTTATGGATATGAGTCTGCATACATTAGTTGTATAGTAGTTTGAGCTAAGGTAGGAGCATGAACCATACAATATCTTAGTACATGGGTAGGAGTATGCAGAAGGACAGTGTGACCATTTTTTAAACTTTTTTTATTTGTTCTTGATTGTTTTAAATCCGTTTTTAATTTCACGTCAATTGCTCGCCCGTACCCGCACGTGACCACTTCCAAGTTCAGTCACGATCTTATAATATATCACAATAGACATAAGACATATGTATAAACGGCGACGATCGAATTTAGATTATAGGTACCTATCTCTGCAAATAATGCATTTTTATTGATACCTGGATAGCTGATGGCTAATTCATCGGTATGATAATAAAATCATAATACATAATACGTAAATACTATATTAAATAATAATTACATCAGCTAACCGTTCGTAGAATATTTTGTATTGTAATATTTCATTATATAGATATCTCTGCAATAGCCAATATTATTATTTATTATCTACTAGAATTATTTTAAACATTGTAATACGTCGATTATAACTCAAACCAACTTATCGAATGATTCGACATATTCTTAGTTTATCGGTATACTATTTTGAACTAAAGTCTGGTTCGTGAATCAAGACAATGTATAATTTATTTATAAAGCTAATATAAAATATAATAGTATATAATATTTATCATGATTTTACATTTAAGACGAATGAAGCCACAAACAGTTATTATGCTTCCCATTAGGTATATACATTATACAGTGTAAGTGTTATAACGTCAGTCGTCTGTGAAAATTTTCGGGATAAACCCAAAACCCAATGAATGATTGTAAGCCCGACCGAATATTGATCATTCCGGAGTCCGGACGGCATACAGTTTAAAAATCACGCACAATACGTGCGAGTTTTTATAATTAAAATCACTGTCATCGAAATATACATATACATATACAAGGTGTAACAGAAAGACCTAACAAATGAAATAACTTTTGTTAAAATTATTTTGTTGTGTATAATTTATAGACGTTCATTGTATGGTAGGTATACAATTTTTAATTTTAATTTTAATTTTTAACTCTCAAAATAATAAATTTAATTTTTTTTTATAAGAATTGAATACGGCCAATTTGTAAATTTAATGTAAAAATAATATATTTATGTTAAAAATGTTTTTTCAAGTAAGTTGTTTTTAAATTTTTTTAAGTATAAAATTTTTTTTGAGTAATCTAGTTTGAATTTTGAAAGTTTATTTAATATATTGTTTTTGAAAATTTCAGACATAAATCTTACATAATTTACCCATAATAATTATCCATATTATTTTCATACATCTTTCATACGTTTATAACTTGTATCAATTTTTTATTTTTCATTTGTCAGGTCTTTTTGTTACACCTTGTATATATATTATATATTACTCATATTATTATAGAGAACCCGCCTGCATACGTTCGCCAAAAATAACAAGGGCGTCTTGTGTATACCTATTAATACTTTTTTGTGCGAGGGACATTTTAGTTGATTTTATCTATTCCGCGCGTGGAGTGAAGAAATAATATAATACAAATTTTATAATAATAATAATAATACAAATATTATAATACACTACGCATAATATGAGTGTAATGGTTTTGCGTTATGGCGTGTCCCCGAAGGACACTTGTATACCTATACTTAGTCTACAGGCCTTTTCCGCTCGAAACCGGTTCCCTGATTTACGCATAGTCCTATCCACCAAAAACGAAAAAGACACGATTCCCGTTTCCGCCGAAATGTATTTTTGTAAATAGACGTCCGTTATTATTTGTGAACTAAAATAAGAACATGTGCTAATCATTAAAATTATTATAATTTTAGCAAAGTATTCCTTAGCATCACATATTGTCCATTATATTTAGATATTTCAAAATGTCCTAAAATAGTATACAGTAAATAGTATATAGTATATAGCGGGAAATTGTCTTCCCGCTCGAGCCACACATACCATTTTTTGTCCTCTGTATGCCCAGCACTTTTGGGATTTCCACTTTACCGCTCGTTGGACGGAAAAAGGCCACTGTTTCAACCGTCATCGAAAACTAAACTTTCGGTGCGCATGCGTGTCAAAAATTATAATACAAGTATTAATCATACCTTGCAAGTCAAATAATATAATAAAACTATATAGTTTTAAAAAAATCATATATATCATAGATGCGTCAGTTGAATTTGAACGATTTTGGCTAAGTATTATAAAGTTTTTTAGTTGAAAATCACCTAATATTATTTTTCTATTATTTTGACAAATATCTTGTTGCAGTTTATGTTTCCGTCATCGACAATTAACGGTGTATACTACTATACTACTATAGTACTATACAATATTTTATGATTGTTTACAGATTTCTATGTTAAATTAGTATATAATATATTATACAACTTGCCTAAAAATTGAAATCATTGATTTCTTAACTTTTTCGGGGGAATCGTACCTTATTTGTATTTGATGAATAAGATTTGTAGCGGAAACAGTCAATATTATTTTGACGGAAACTGGTAACATGGCCGTCTCAATCAGTCTTGCCTTGATTTCCAATTTGATGTGTTCCATATCAGCAGGCCTAGGAAAAAAAACAATTCTAACGTCCACATATATTATACTATAACTAGCTGTTGATTGGCTTTGCTTGGTAAAAAATGAACAAATATAAAATACGGTACGATGTGGTGGTGCCATATATAGGTGTATTTCGGTTTTAATGTACCTCGATTTGTTAAGTAGTTCTACCGAGATGGGCAATCCACCTGAAGTAGATTGAATATAGCATTTGGTATATTTTTTAATGTGATTAAAACTACACTTTACACTTTTCTTATATTATATCTCTAAGAACAATCTCTGAAATCCCATAGTTAAAATTGATAGAGTATTTTTGAGTATATAAGCTACAATCATACATATATTTATATATATATATTGCTAATATAAAATCTCTTTTATTTCTGTAATAAATTGCAACCTTATATATATATATATATATATAAAAATGATTCGATTTTTTTGAGACAAAGCTATATTCAAGTGTAAGACTTTCTATAACAAATTATAGGGGGTGAGAGTGTGAGACATTAACACAATAGCACCTAATACTCTTCGAATCTCAAAGAATATGTGTGCTACAAAATTTGATGTCAATTGCAGGTTGTAGTTTCCGAGATTACCGTATACTAACAAACGTACAACCTTTTTTATATATAAATAGTACCTAAGTATATATTATGACTGTTTATATTTGCATGATTTCGTTTATAAATAATTTTATAATCTTTTTTTAATAGCTCTACAGAATCCGTTATCTATAATAATTGACTACATGCTTCGAAAACCTAGTTAAAAAGCTTATATTAAAATTCCGTAAAATATATGAACACGACACCTTCGACCAGAGTATTGTTAATTCAGTATAGAAATTAGACATCAGTATAGTTTTTGGTTTTAAAAAGATAAATTTCTAGCAGTATACATCATTCAAGAAGAACAAACTGTAGCAGTTGTACTTACGGGATTAATATTGACAAGGATGAACATATACCTAGTATACTAGGACTCAGCAATAATTCTTAAGAGGATGGCAGCGTGCTATTTGATTTCTCACTCTGATTCACGCACACTTATGTTTACCAAAACCAACACTGTGTTGCTACTTTTTATATTAGAGTGAGTTCACTTAGTATCACCAGCTAAGCTAAAAAAATGACATGTGTTCCTACGTTGGCTATTTTATGATATTTTATTTTGTATACCTACAATTTAAAGTATTTTTAAACTATAATAATTCACACGCTCATAACTTACATAAAAATTAAAATATCATAAAATAGCCATCGTAGAGATACAGGGCTTAAATTAAACTTTAATAACAGGAGAGTTCATTCTAATATTAAAAGTAATAACACAGGATTGGTTCTGCTAAACGTAAAGTTGCTATGTTGCGCGTGGGTCAGAGCGTGAAAACAAAAAGTTCGCTGACTTCTCTTAAGAGATTTAATATTATAACTAAATTTGCTTTGAACTTTTATCCTGAAAAACTTTTTATGTTTGTTGTTGGAAATCTAAATTTAGAAGGGTGCGTCATTTATATTTTTAATACAATTGCATTTACATATATTATGATAATGATGTATTTTGTTGGAATGCGGGATATTGAAATATTATGTGTATGCGTATATTTTGAAGTTTATAATAACATATTATATCGTTTGGTGCGTAAGCGGATACGGGTGAATAATCAGAGCAAGGTGAATTTGTATATTTTTAAGGAAGTGTTGGTGCGTCGTAGTCCCATACCACAGGTCGAAAACCTTGAAACTGACGCAATTTATTAGTGAATATGCCAGTAGCTAAATCGAAAGTTTTTAATAGGAAGTGCGTTAGTTCACGTATGGTGTAACAAAACAAATAGCTGGGTGTGGTATTGTTAAACGTTCATGAGGAACCCATAAAACACTAAGTTTTGTACTTGTCATGTGGTATAGATATGCATACAAGCATACAGGTATTTTATGAGCTACTAAGAAAGGGTGGTTTTTAAAAGTAAATACAAATGGTATTACCTATTAGATGTATATTATACTGACGTGCGATTAATATAATATATTCTGACAGGTTTGTTTTTGTATGAATATTAAATATTACATTTTATATACTCATTAATGTATGATATTTAATATATATTATATACATATTAATAATTACGTTTATACCTATGTATCTACGCTCATTTAAATTTAATTGTGCGTAGATTTTAATTTTGGAGCGTTCGTTCAATAATATAGACATTAATACATTATTAATGTATGAAAAATGGACAAACGACTATGTCATTTATATACAATATACATAGACACATTGTGTCTTCAGCTTACGTATTGTATGTATAGTGCGCAGGCATCTTTTAAGTATAATATGCGTGTAAAGTGTGCCTTAAAGGCAGTATTCAATTTTTCAACTGATTAAAAGATTAAAGAGTAGATAGTTTGAATTTATTTAAAGCGTTTTGATTTTAACGTGTACGTAAACCTTGTGATATTTTATGTCAAATGCTCAAATAATAATGTTTTAAATGACCATTAAAATTTTAACTTGCACAATGTTTTAAAAATGAAATAACTATCTATCTTGATAATAATGATTATATGTACAGTAATTATATAAAATAAGTTTTTACATTTAATTAATGGTGAATAATGAAAATAGTACATTGGTACGTGCATGTTTAATGCATATAAATTTAAATCCACTTATTTTATTTATAGAATCAGAATTGAAATAATGAGATATCAAAATAAATTACAATTTTATAAACACAGTATAAATTAATAAAGATACTAACAATATAATGTCAACTCAATAAGTCTTTAAAGCTTAAAGTTCATCTTTTAATCAAAATTCAATTAGTAGACATTTGAAATATTTCATGCGTTGTCTTAAATAATTACTTATAGGTAGAACAAGTTTCAGAGATACACATATTATTATGCCTGTTATAAGCAGGGACAGCTTGTTTATATGTAAACAAATTTACTTTGAAACCTAGCTTAATTTTTTAGAGTTATAAATATTAATTAGGTGTAACCGCAGTCCACAGATTTGATGTAAATGTTAATTAACTACCTATCACCTATGAACATATGAATGCTTAATTCTATAGGTAAAACTATATAATACGAAACCTTGACTAGTTAAGTATACTGTATACATTATATCATAATAAGATCAGATAAAATTCATCATTATTTTAAAAAGAAGAAGGTGGATAAGTGGGTACCGCTCTGATGTACATAGGTCGTTAGTTGTATAGTTGTATAATTGTCGAGAATGTCGTTGAAATGTTTGTATTATATTTAAATTTATTGATAAATCATTGTATACGAAAAAAAATTCTGAGTAGATGATAGACGTTGTGTCATACTTGTATAAATTGTCAAATTTAAAAGTAAAAAGTTTTTTAGAAAAATCTAAAATATCTCATGGCTATAAATAGAGTACCTTTCTTCGTTGAACTTTTTATTTTTTATACAGGTAGAAAAACTTGTTAGGAACCTTCTATTAAAATTTTTATTCTTAGCTATGAAAAGAAAAACGTTCAAGAATTTTTAACTGAAAAATAATTTATAAAATTTAAAAAATCTCTTATGTTTTTAAATAGCTCAAAAATAGTCAATATTTTTGGAAATATTACCATATATGGTAAATTGTAATTATAACATTTGGTGGTATCTAGAATTTTCCGTATTTGAATTACAACAAAATATCAATGAATATTCGTTAATTTACCGATGAAAATCCAATATCGTAAAAGTTTAAAATCAAAAGCTTATAAAAAATTAATGTTATTTTCCGGTAAACTGTTGTTGTTGTTTAAGGTAAAAATATTTGTGGAGAGTCTTTTATCAACAATTCTAATGTTAATGAAAGGAAAAACTTAATTTATGAATTTCTCACTGAAAAATAGTATGGAGATTTTTGAAATGTGGTTGAATGTTGTCAAATTTTGAACTTTAAATCGTGTAAAGAATAATCGTACCTATGTATCTTTAATATTTTTAAGCCAACATTATGTTACATTGAGGAAACTTGTATTAAAATGTCAAGCTTTTTTACAAAGTGATAAAAAGTTTTTATGGAGAGTAATTTTAAAAAAATTTACAAATTTCTAAAAATGTCTCAAGGCTATAACTAGCTCAAGAAGTGTCAAAATATTTCGAAATTGTTACCATTCATTGAAAATGATAATATAAATATGTGGTGAACATTTCAAACGGGAGACTTAAACGGTGGCCGGTGAGTTATACATTTACGTGATAAAGAGATTGTTAAAAGTTATAGTTTTTAACGAAAATAAAACTTTTATCTTAAAGTATTGTTACAATAATTATTGGTATACTTACATACCATTTAATATGTATGCAACTCTCATTATGTTATTACTGATTTCAATAAAAAATATAAATTTAATTTTTATTTGTTTAAATTAAGTATTAAGTGGTGGAACTTAATATTTATGTAAAGTATCGATGTTTTTTACTATTCAGAAAATACCTGTTGCTCAATAAGAACATTTAATACAAGTTTTTATTTTAAGAATTTAAAAATATTAAAAATAAAATATAGTTATGACATATTTTCTATAAGCGTTTAAACGTCAAATTTTAACAAAATAACGTAACTGTGCTAATTATTTTATAGTTTGTACTTATAAATGTACAAAATGTATTAAATGTTAAGCTTGTTTAGCTAAGTCTCCAAAATTAAATACATCCGAAGTTCAAAACTTGACAATTCTTTTAAACATGATACCTAATAAGCTAAATAGATATAATAATACTTATGGTACCTACGTAGATTAAGATAGAGACATAGTCAATTGAACATTTTGTTACATTTTTCCCAACTGAAAGTATTGTATATAATTGCAAATGAAATGTATAACAGTTCAAAAATAATTATAGTCAATATAGTAACGAATTAAGATGGGTAGTGTAGATGGCAGTAGTTATGATAAATTTTTCCTTTTCGTGGCCGCTGTTTTAACTCTCACAAACTGCTGACGTGTGTAAAAACTGTAAACACAGGAGACAAGACAAACAGTCCAAGTGATAATTTATATCATCATAGATTCATAGATTAGATATATAGATTAACATTTTACTTTTATCAAAATTATGTAGTTTATTTTACGACACTATTAAGGGATTAATCTATTATAGAAACGCTACTGCATTGGTAAAATTATGCCCAGCTCATTATAATTTAAAAGTGCTCAATCAGTATCGAGGTCTCTTTTATTTTAGCATGTTGTGCGTCCATATTATAATCTTAATTCATGATAGCAACTAAATATGTAGATGTGTACTTATTAATATTTAATATATATAAAAAACATCTGTATTCAGTAATAAAAATAATAATAGGTAAACATTATTACAACACGAGTGTATTAACTGTAGCGCCTAATGGAATAACCATAGATATTTGCATGCAATTAATCGTTAGAATAAATATTTACTTAAAAATTATTAATATGAAATTATTTCACACATCTCGTCTCTTTTATGAGTCAAGGTCGGAGTAATAATCTTTGTTATAATTTTTCCATCCTCGTTAAGTTGGATTAGGTATTAAGTTATCTTAATACTACATACATAAATTATACTTGTACCTACTTATCCTATATTAAAATAATAATAACTGTGATATTAATATATATTATTATCACTTAGATACAGCAGCTACTATATATTTTATGTACTTTCTTATATTATATATACGGTCAATTAATTATAATGTGAATATTATAATATCAGTTCTCTTATCTCGTGACACTTTATTCATAATATACTTGCAGGGTCGTCTAACGGCGGTCTCCGAGCATTCATGAAGGTTGTAAATAAATTGTAATAGAAAGAAGGGTTATTGATTATTGGATATCACAATGTATTTAAGCCATTCTCCGTGCTACGGTTTTGCACTACAGTCTAACCACTCCCATACATACAGAAGAACAATATCCAAGGTTTTATAGTTTATATTATAACAATTTTATACGGAGACAAAGGAAATAATAATCCTAAGAAAATTGCAATATTAAAAAATTGTTAACTTCAATCATACAAGTGAAATTAATAGTAAAATTTAAAAAGTCATATATCCTCCACAAAAAAAAATCAAAGTGATGATTATTTATTATTGATTATTATCGTACTAAAATAAATAATTGCCAAAAATATCAAATAAGTTTATTATTTTTTATTACATGCATCAAAATTAATGAAATACTCAAAACCCAGCTTACCGTACATTTTTCATTTTGTTGTACATTATCTTTAAGGTAAGGGAATAAACTGAAATAAATTGTCACTAAAAAAAGTCGAAAAAATGCATTGAAATGATTTTATTATTTTGCATGTATATATTAATTGTATACCTATGTGTATCGACTATTAGTTTTATTTGTTTTTAGGAACGAGTTCGATTTTTATATATTACAATAATATTTATAATTTGTTAAAGTGCTCTAGGCAGAAATTTTTGTATTTTTTTATTTTCCAGATATTTACAATCATTTGTTGGAACTTATTGTTCGAAAATTTGATAAGAAATTTAGGACATGAAACATTTTACGGAAGTAGACAACCATTGATGGTACTACCTACTATTATTGAATAATTTTTCAAAAACGTCAGTTGTAACTTGATAAAAGATAGAAAGTAGTTTTTAAAACGTCGTATACCTAGTTACTTAGATTTTAAAGTAAAAGCAGCTTATTGTAACGTCTCAAACTGGGCTTTAAAATGTATTTAAACGGCAATCTATATGTTGATAAAAAAAAATTGGAGAACGTAACTTTTTTACGAACTCAGGTAGTAAGCGACGACGTGGCGAGTGGCGACACCTGTTGAATGCTTTTTAAATACATATTTTACTTTTTTTGCGAATTTTCAAGTGAATTTTAAAACTAAGCTAAATAATTTATGGTAACTTAAAATACTCAATATTTTTACTCTTATTGAGGTATTTATAGAAATTTGAAATTTTGAAATTGTTTAGATTAATTTGCCAAACAGTTTAAACGTGTAATAATAGGTTCGCTATAAGTTATTAAGTTATAGTTTAATCGTATTAAATATTTATCTATTTACCTACGCAAGAATGATTTTTATTAGCGTTTAAAGTTTAATTTTGACCAAAACTCATTAAAATCACAAATATTTTCAAATGATTTTGTACCTAGTTAAAAATTTAAAAATTGCTCAATTTTTTTAACTTATTGAAAATTAAAAACAAAGTTTCTCATAAGTAATTAAATATTGTAGCCAATAGCTCTAAAAATATATTAACAAGTTTTTGATTATAGAAATTTCAAGTTAAAATTTGTATGATATAAGATATTTAAACGATGAATAACGATGTTATTATTATTTCGTAAATAATATAGATTCATCAATAAGATCGGCTAATTTGAAAAGGGTAAATTCTAACACGAGGAGGTGCTCAAACGGGGATTATGGGATTTACGATGGAAGTTTTTGTTTGTAAATGGTTGCTATTGGTTTTAATAATAATAATAATTATTTCTATTAAGACTGTTGGTGCAGTGGCACTTCTATGTATTGTAATGCAAAATGTTTCAAGTCTGAACCACGGTTTCGGCGAAACAAATTTTTCGCATTGTCTTTTTTTCCTCTTTAGGTTAGGTTAGGTTAGGATTTTGTATGAATTGATTGTCATTAACTGCCTTAGGTTGAATTAAGTAAAAAAAAAGACAAACTTGGAATCATTTTGATACTTTAGAATTAAACTATGCACTTACATACAAACCACACAGGGTTCGCGATCTAACGCAGTTAGATTGCCTACCTGATAATATATCTGCTTGCTTAATCACAAGATAATACACACATAATATAATAAAATTTACACTTAAAAAGACAATGCTTTCACAGAGTGTTACACCAAAAAAGACTTGAACAAACCGAATTTTTTTTCCGAGCAACGCTGGGTAATTAAGCTAGGAGCAAATAAAATGAAGTGTGTTGTATAATTCTAACGGTTCAAAAATAAATGTTTATTTAATGATATTTGAGCGATGGTCGGGTCAATGAAGGGATATTGTATAGGCAACTAATTCAGCATGTTCTTTCTCACAGTGTGCCTATCTCAATAACAAATAATTTATTTATACCACTATCTAAGAGTTTTTTTTATCTACGAATAGACGATCATTATTTATATAAATTGCTCAAGTCAAGTATGAGGCGTTCAAATACACTCCTTTTACTTTAAATTATAAGTAACATAAGCGATTAATGTTGTTTTAAAAACTATTTTCCATTTTTTTTCCTTGTTAAAATTAACATTTTTGAAATTTTTTTTATTGTGAAATTGTTTCTCAACGATGCTGTAAACTATCTGGCTAAGTTTAAGGTTGGCTCATAAATTCTTCCACCTCTAAATTCAAACAAAGTAAATATGTATTAAAAAATTTTGAAATTTTTTTATCGCATTATTTTTATTCAACGTTGCCGTAAATTAATATTATTATTTTATTTTTAAAATTTAAGAAGGATTTGAAAGTTACTATCTTCATTAGCCTTTTCATTAATCATCCCAACAATAAATTAATAACGTTTTTTACTCTACTAAATTAAAATTAAAATAACTGATAAAATAGGTCATTACTCATTATACAATTTTTTTCTATCAAAATTAATAATTATTTAGTCATACCGTGTTATTATTATTAAATTAACTTATTTTGATATTAGTTTTACAGAAGGTAGTTTTTATTTTTGTCGAAAATATTGCATTTATTGCAGTTATTGTATTAATTAATATTCAATTATTATATAATTTAGAATATTATATAAAGAGGTACCTAATGTTTGTGGCGTTGTTAGGATTAATCCCCGGATCTACTGAACCGATTTTGAAAATTCTTTTACCAATAGAAAGCCACATTATTTGTGAGTGTCAAAGGCTGTATTACACACGCTACGGCCAATAGGAGCCCGGGGAGATGTTCAAACAGGAATTTTGAGATTTAGAAATGTTTGTTTATAAATAATTGTTATTGATTATAGGAGAAATAATTAGTACTATTTAGTAGAAACAGTATTTAATTATTATTGGTGGCCATTGGCTAATTGGGCATGGATCAAATCGAATTATTGCACATTGTTTACCAGGCCGATTTTCACTTCCTGCAGCGAGCTAATTCAGCGAGGCTAACCTAACCCAAAAGGAGTTGAACAATCACAAATTGTTTTAAGAATTGTAAATAAATGGCTTATGTAAATGACATTTTTTGAGAATTTTACGACTTCACGTTATTCTTGCCGACTCACGATTAATTATCGATAAGAACGTTCTTTATTAATTTTCAGCGTCCCGTTTTTTCAGCACAATGCACATTCCACCTTTAAGCTACCACTGACGGTATCATTGGACCAACAGTCAGTATGCTCAATACGTAAAAATGCACCGCTTGGGAAACTTTTACAAGAGACATCTTTAATTATATTGGATTAATGTATCATGAGTCATAGAGCTCATGTGGAAGCAGTAAACTAAACGCTCAAAGCCTCAGCAACTCAGATGGTGTTATGGGTGGTATTACTTTTGTTTTTGCTGGTGATTTTCGGCAAACACTATCTGTAATAACAAAAGGAACACGCGCCGGTGTCATCTAAGCATCCTTAAAACCATATTACGACTTACTTATGGAGTTCGGTTGAAACTCTCAATTTACGAACAAATTCGCCTATTTGAGCGACAACTACGATAACGACTTTCCACTTCAACTACTGAATCTTGGAGAAGGACAATTAGACAATTTGCTGTCCTAACACCAACAGTACTAGCGATGACATTAAACTTGACGAAAGATTAGGTCACTACGTCATATTACACAGGTTAGAACATCTGATAGACCCATTATATCCCGGTCTTGAAGAGTTATTGGAAAGAGATTATCATAAGCTTTGTTCTAGGGCAATAGTGTCACCCAGAAACGATACAGATAATGAGATAAATTAACTGATTTTAGAGGAAATTCCCGGTCTTGACCATTATAAGTTCATTGACACGGTGTGTAATATTGAGGATATAGTGCACTATCCTCAAGAGTTTTTGAATTCTTTAAGCCCTTCTGGCTTACCTCCTCACGACCTTATGTTTAAAAATGGCATTCCTATCTTGCTATTAAGAAACTTGAGCCCCCCCCAACATATTTAATGGCACAAGGCTGCTTAAAAATAGTTGCGGGAGAATATAATCGTGGCGACCATTCTCACAGGGCCAGGAGTGGGACAATTGGCTTATATTCCGCGGATACCTATGATTCCGACGGATTAACCCACACCGTTCAAAAGGCTACAGTAAAAATGTTTACTGCCCAACAAAGTAGGCACGGGTTTACTTATAATTTGTATTTTAATTGTATTTATATACTCATATTTTTTATATTATTTTTAACCGACTATTTAATAATGGTTTTTTTAAATTATATTATTATTATTTTAAATTAAATTAAATTTAGTAGTACATGTTAGCATAATTGCACTCATTTTTGTACTCAATCGTAATATTGTTAAGGCCTAGGTAA
This sequence comes from Nasonovia ribisnigri, assembly GCA_027563435.1. NCBI lineage: Eukaryota > Metazoa > Arthropoda > Insecta > Hemiptera > Aphididae > Nasonovia > Nasonovia ribisnigri. The sequence continues at coordinate 95,636 of JANEHU010000510.1, forward strand.
ATAAATTATTCACAATAATACAAACGTACACAATCGTTCTACTAAAGTCTAAAAAGGACAATCGTACCACCATGCAAGTGTGCACAAATAAAGCATTTTAAAGTGGCGCTTTCATAAGTATTTTGAGATTCAAGAAAAGCGATAAAAATTTTTAAGTGTTGAACATCATTACAATATATATTCTAATGAATTGAACAAAGTTTGAATCACATAGAGTTAGCATTTAACGGGCAACGAAGTGCATGGGGTTAGCTAGTAGTTTATATTTATATTGTTTTATATTATTATAAAAAAATTTTGAGTCAATACCACCTCCTGCAGAACAGTGTGATTTATACAGCATAAGTTCATGGTACAAAAACGTAATGCAGCTTAAAATTTAAAATAAATATATTTTTTACAATTTTTGTTTACAATTTTGAATACTTATGAGAAACATTTTTTTAAAATTTTTAATTAGGTATTAGTAAAAAAACACATATTAGGCACAATATAGTTATGAGCTCTATCGACGCGATTTCAATAGCACAACACTATAGGTTAGGTATAGCATTATAGCCGTTTATGTATTATAGGTTTAGGTATAGGTTATTATATGCGTAGTAGGCCCTGAATTATGTCGAAATGACTCACAATATTTCTCTTTAAAAGTATTAATTTGTACTTAAATATTTTAGGTTTGGTAATAAACATTATCGAAATAACTGTTTTTTTACATAACCTTAATACTTATTAAAATTAAATACAAGTTTACTTTAAACAATTAAATCAATCATATTATTATGGGCTATTGTTAACCTTCACCATACGTTACATAATATGTCAAAAATACCAATACGAGTTTTATCATTTGCTACAGTTCGTGTGTTCCATAGTAGCCTTTGATAGGTTAGCTTTAGATAAGTACACAAATATTATATATTTTATACACATACGAATACAGTTCGATTCATTTGTCCTCTTCATAATAAATTTATAATTTCAAAAGGTAGTGTTCCAAAAAATTAAACTTTTGAAATGTTGTGAATATTGTTATTCTACTGTTGTATAGTAATATATTGGTGGAAAAGTCTACAAGAAACTATTATTACCCTGCTGACACTGAAGTATTGAATTTGCATATATTGATGTAATAACATGAGCATATTTTATGAGAAACGCACCTATGTAATATTTCTATATAAATGTGACATGTGTACAGTGTATACTAAGAGTTATGTTGTCGATGTTGATGTATGAATGAATAATAATAATCATTTTTTGCGAGTATAATTATTTATAGCATTGCTTCAGTTTTGGTAACGAACATTATCGAAATGACAACAATTTTTCACATTACCTTAAGATCTATTTTAATTATATCCAAATGTATGGGTTTAATTGATATTTCATATTCCGTGGGACCGGCTGGATTATTAGTTCGGAATATAAACTCAGCGTTTTACATATTTCTAGAAATAACACGGATGATTGTGTTGATAATATGCACCCACGTATACTTTCATCAGTTTGATCCAGAATTTCATATATTTCAATACATAAGTATATTTAAATTTTGGATTGTTATTATCGCAGCCAGAGTATACACAAAATGGATAATCAAGTAAGAGTATACTAGTATAGTATATAATATTATGTTTTATACTTTAATTAATTTAAGAGTTGATATTTATTTGTTTGTTTTAAAATAACTTATCTATAATTTACTTCAAAAGAGTCCATTATTTTTTATCTTATAACAACTGACAAATATTTAAGGTAAATGTTAAGTTAATAAGAATAATATAATATTAATGAATCCCTAAGAATTCGAATAATTGATTCATATTTTTGCTTAGCGATTTTTAATCAAAACATTTTATAGATTGAAACAAAAGTATTTTTTAGGTCATGAAAAATGATCACACACGTTAAATATATTATGAGTTAGTGTTTGATAAAGATTCTTAAGACAATACTATTACGGTGAATATACGACTTCACTTGATTAAGGTAATTCTTAAACGATGAGTATTCAAATAACACCAACGGCAAAGTTCAACTTAGAAATGAAATACTTATGAATATTTTCGTAAAACTATAATCTTTTTGTTATTAGTGTTATTTATTCTGCTGGGATTATTATTGGACTTAAAATATGTCATTAAATGACGTAAAGTAAATTAACTTTCTGGTAAACATTGTGGATATATAAACTTGCAGTGATAAAAATTTCGATTTCTACTGTTTTATAAATATCCCTAAAATCATAATAATAATATGTCAACATATTTATAATATGATATTTGAAAAATAATGATTTTTACACTTGCAATGATAAAAATTAAAATTTGTACAGAGTTGAACAATTTCTATAGATGATAATGTAAGTAATAGTGTAATGATTCTACAAACAATATTTTGTAAATTACAACAAAATATAAAATAACTAAAATTATTTGAGAAAAAAATAAAAATTGCTATTATTTGTATAAATATACTAGATCTATTCGTTTTCAAAAATTGACAACGTTTGTGAAGTCTTGAGTATTAATAAGTCTATATTATACTACACTAAAAAGTCTGCTAAAATAAAGTCCAACTGAAAAAAAATACTGTTTCAATTACTACAGTTCCAAAATGTTTGAATCATATTCAATTTCGTCTTAAATTGATCAATTTCTGTTTTCAGATTTATTAATGGAATTATCGAATTTGATCAAAAAATTACACCACTTTCTACCAATCTAATGATCACACAGCGTTCAATAAAAAAAAAACAGTGGGACAGGATTTTTATTTCATTCATTGTGTATCTAATAGGATTTAAATCCTTACAAGTGTATTTATATCCAATGAAGGCGGTAAACATAAGTTCATTGGTACACAGTTTACTATTCTCTCCACCATATGTTATGGATTCCACAGTGACGATCACTTCGTGTTTCTTTCTTCAAAACTTGTACGTTAGATTCCAGACAATAATCGATTTTTGGAAATGTCTTCCTACTGAATTAGTTGCTGTTCCCGGTCAATGGACACACATCGAAATAGTGGTTTTGATGGAAAACACGCGGCTGCTGCACTCCGAACTCTGTGAATTGTTAAAAAAATTTACTCAAGGTTACGGCCCATTGCTTTTGGGTTTTTATACATTTAGCTTCATTAGTATGCTTGTCGGTGTTTATTTTATTGTCAACAATGACCCATTATCCAGAGCAAATACGGCCGAACAATTCAGAGTAGTAATTCCACTCGTAATTTACGTACAAATGTTCACGTTTATGGTGTCTATTATTGTTTTTGTTTCACTCATAAACGAAAAAGTACGTATATAAACTATATATCCAGTGTGGATAGTAGTCTCATACCCATATTTTTTTTTAGTTATTCAATTATTATTTTTCTGATTTTTAGAATTTAATTTTTAAGCACATTTTTATATTCTATAATTATTTCCAATAGATAGGTTGATAGCTATCTATAAATTTAGTCTTAAAAAGACAATTTGAAAGATCTTGGATTTCTTATTCAATTTAATAAGTACATATAAGGTATACATGAACAATATAATGATAATTTAATGCGAAATTCTTTTTTATAAAATATGAGAACTGCCCATTTTTATTGTAAATTATTTAGCAGATAATTTTTTGAACATATTCTAGCATATACATCAATATATTATGGACAAGTAGCTATTGAGTTTAAACTATATATTATATTAAAATTAGATAGGTACACAATAAAAGTTTAAGATTATCTGATTATATTATGGGTGCTTTAACGAGTTAGACATTTTAGCAATAAATATTAAACTAAATATAAATATGCCTAGTCTAAAAATACATCTATTTAATATTTTATCTAAAACCATTAAGAGTATTGAATTGGTTATTTTTGGCTTTGTCTAGCACACGTGAGACATAGGAATTTAGAAATTTTTTAATTCCAATGTACCGATTGATCTAATGAAACCATAATAATTCTAAAAACAAATTTGAAATTTCGTCATGTCTACGCATTGAGATTGACTTTACCACATTTTTGATTTTATCTCCCTAATTCTTAAAAAAAATAGTACTAAAAGAGATAATGTAATATTAACATTTTTGGAGAAGTTAAAATCAACAATTTTAAAATCTTGGATACAGTCGATATTACGTAGACTTTACGACAAATTCAAATTTGTTTTTAGAATTTTTATTGCTTCACTAGATCAACCGATACATTGGAATTAAAACCCGTCTAAATTCCTATGTTCCACGTGTGTTAGACAAAAACAGAAAATCACCACTTCCAGGCTCCAGCCTTCTTATGTATTAAGTACTTTTATTTTTATCTTTTGGTATATTAATTTAGATAACATAAAAAATACTCTTTCAAATTCAAAAATATAGATGCATCAATATTTAAAAAATAACTAAACATTTTACAGTAAAAATAGATGGCACACCTCAGGACAATTCTTAAAAATAGTACACAAAATCTATTTAAAAAATGTTCTTCTAGTGTACATAACATTTTCAAACATAATTTTAATAAATGCAGAGTTAAAAATCCATACACACCTACCTGTATATCGAGATAAATTAACTTTCAAACTTCTTATAATAATGGTAATTCAAAAGTAAAGTTTAATGTTTTATACAAAAAATAAACATTATGGGTAACTGCAACTAAAAAAAGTATTTTCAATTTATTTTACAGCGAATAAAGATGATATCATATCTACGATTATACCGAATTTCTAATTTACACTTGGACATAAAACGTCAAGTAAAATGTATTTGTATAAATAGATTGTATTTAAAATGTGTTTAACTCTGTAAATTTTTTACTGACGATATATTTTTCTTGTTTGGTTATTTGTTTATTAATAATATATTTTTAATCATTCAGATCAAAATGTTTATGAATCAAATACTAGCTTATGAATTGGACCAAATCTCGGCGTTTGGATTTTTTGATATCAATTTAAATCTTTTTACGTCAGTAAGTACTGGTATAGACTTAATTCATTAGTCATATTAAAATTATAAATATTTTTGGATTTTTTGTTTCGTTCTTAATTTATAATTTTATATTTTATTTATAATTTTTAAATTATTATGTATGATTTCAGATAATTGTCTTATTGATAACAGGAATATCAACAATGGTTCAAATGAAAGATCACCCAATAATTTTGCAATTGAACCATGACACTAAATCGTTCTTGATAAAATTATTTAAAACGTCGTGAATTAAATTAAATTAAATACCTACGTCAATTTATATTAATTTAGATAAATTAACCTAAATTATGAACGGATGAATGTAGTTCCCAGACAATACATAGGTAGTAGGTTATAATTATCAATACGTAAATTCCTGCATGATAAATACACGCATGTGTTAGTTTCTATATGAATATAAAAAAAATGAAATTATGTTATTTTTTTATTAAAAATATAGGTGTATACAAAAATTAGTTTGTTTTTTTGTTACAAAGAAACTGTCTTTAATCCAATTTTTAAAAATCATCCTATACTGAATTCAACATAATGTGTAGTATAATAATTTTTTTTTCCTTTTGGTATGCTGCATGGGGCGAACCGTTGGGCCGTAGCCATTTTCCTCCAAAAACGAGATTCCGTTTTCCTCCACTGTCCATTTTCCTCCAAAAAAAAGATACCGTTTTCCTCCACTGCCCATTTTCCTCCAAAAAAAAATAATAATTAATTTTTGACCATTTTCCTCCAATACATGAATCTATTAATATAATAATAAATTAGTTAATAATATAATATGTAAAATAAAAGATATAAAATATAGTAAAATCATTGCAGTAAATAATATTACATTTTTTTATAATTATAAGACATATCGCAACAAATGAATACCTGTTGGAAGAAAATAGAAATTAGATATAATATGAATAATTATTTCACTTTTTAATAGTAATTAGGTACAAACCTAGGCATTTCTCCGTTTTGTAATTTAATAATAGCATCGTCGATTGCTCCACGACGCTTGTTTGCTCGGTAATCCTTTGATTTTTTTGGAACATGTATACTTCTTATTTTACAATAAATATTAGTTTGAGTTTGCTTAATGATAATAAGCCACATTAATATATTAGGCTTTTCTTTATAAAAGTTTTCTTTGAAATTAGAGTGGAAAGACTCGCATGCATTAGTGGTTCTTGATAACGAAGAAGACAATTCTGCCAAATAACTGGTGGAAATATAGAATTTTCCGAAATATACGTATCGGTTAAATAATCAGTGTACTGACTAACTCTTCGATCGTTTGGTATAATACTCATAAAGTCTTCAATAAAACATTTGGAAACTTCTTGTGGATTTAGAAATGTGAGTCCAAACGTGTTTCTTATCCAAGACCCAATTTCAGAGTTTTTGTCTTTATAGTATTGAACGTGACTATAATTTAATCAACAGATACGCGCAAAATGTGATCCTAGCCATACTCTATTTTTATAATAAAAACACTAACTAAAATATTGGAGGAAAATAGACATAATTTTAGTCAAAAATAATGTGGAGGAAAATGGAAACCAACCTTTTTTGTTTTTGGCGGAAAGTGGACAGTGGAGGAAAACGGTATCTCGTTTTTGGAGGAAAATGGTCCCGCTCAACCGTTGTACAATACTTACCCCCATGAAAAGGATAATATAATACTGTAATATACTATTTCGCGGAAGTATTTTGTATGTGTCACAATATTTTGTAGAATTTATTAACAAATATGATCGAATCAACGAATGTTATTTTCTTAATAAATTGGTTTTATGTAATGATTGAAACAGTGCAATTCAATAAAATTAAGTGAAATTTAACATTATCTATGCCAAAAATACACTTATGAGTGCTATCCTTGGATACCTATTTCGAGTCTTGCGTAGTTGCATATTTGATAGGTCAGCTTTAGTCTACACAAATATATAGTTTGTGCACACACCACTATACAGTTCCATTTTTAAAATTTTTTGAAATTTTATTGGTTAAATGTCTACTAGACACTGCAATGACCTACCCTGGTACCTCACTGACATAGGAGTATATAGAATGTGTATAACATATTGATGTAATAACATGAGTATAATATTAAGAGTTATGATGTATGAATAAAATATATTATAACGATGATCATTTTTTGCTAGTAAAATTATTTATACTTTTAATTCAAGTGTATAAGGTTTAATTTACATTTCATGTAGGTACCGTAGGACCGACTGGATTATTAATTGTATGTAACTATGGAATATAAACTCAACATTTCATGTATTTTAAGAAATTACACGGATGATTGTGTTGTTGAAATGCAATTAATATACTTTCATCAGTTTGATCCATAATTTCATCTATTTTTTTTTCATATATTTCATAATTTTGGATTGTTATTATCACAGTCAGAATATCAACAATACTTATAGTCAAGTAACTTTACATATATAGTATATGGTATATAATATTAAGTTTTTTATTTTAATAAATTTAGGAAGTGAAATGTATATGTTTGTTTAAAATTTACTTATCCACTTATCTGTGATTTATTTCAAAATAGTTTGTTTATATATTATTGTAGTGATATAAACGTACAAATAAATAATAATTAAGTTAAAAATTAAGTGGACCATAAAAAAAATTATTTTAATTTTAGTTAGTTAAAATCGACTATAATTTGACTTATTAATTCATACCTATTAATACCGGCATTTTTTAAAATAGGATTATTACATTTACGCCGTGTAATAAAGCCATTGGTCAGATTGGGTGTAATTCGAACATTACTACCAAACTAGACCATATTATGCATCTTATATTCTTATATAACTGTTTCGACTGGAATTTGATTTTATGATAATCCGGAAATATAAAGCTATAAATTGTATTGAAAAGTAATAGAAATACTTACCAAAGTTCAAACTAGATAAAATTTGCTTGTAGAAGGCAGAAACCATATTCAATATTGAATCGTTTTTTCTGCTATAAAAATGTTCTGATGCATAAGGGAAATAAATAAATTTAACGGACATCACTGTTAAACCAATACATTCATCACTCCACTCAATATCAAAAAGAGATATTTTAAACGACCTTACAATAGTCTAATGTATGAATTTCGTTCATCTTAGAGTTCTGTTTGATAATATAAAGTGAGTGCGACGTTTCCGTGTCGTTCGCAAAATATGAACATGAACAGAGAGCTGAAATGCTTCTGTATAATATTATTTTCTTACACTGATCTATCTGTTAAGTGAACTGCATTTTTTATATTTTCTACCGGTCACTTTCTTTAGTTTAAGGACTGCACGTATTAATGTTATTTAAAAATACTTTACAAATACATAAACTATATATAACTGTATGTTGAGTTTTTATTATTAAATAAGTTTCCACTTTATACTTGGGATTATAAATAATTTTCAGGTGAACCGACAGTGAAGGATTCAAGGATCAAATATTATTATACCAATTATTAATATGCATGTAATAGGAAACATGTGTATGTTTTTATATAACATGATATAATAATATATGTATCTATTATTTATTAATAGTGATGATAAAAAAAAATAGAACAAAATCAATTTTTAAACATGTATTTAATTTTTTTATACAACTATGCCTTAAAATTAACCATTAATATTGACTAAATTCCATCGAATTTTATATATATAATATATTATACTAATGTGATACAATTGATCACCACATTATAATATAAGCTTACGTGTCTAATCATTTTTAAATAATTTTTTAATATAATAATAATGTTCTTATATTATACAACGTTAAATAGGTAAGTTAAATTTTAAAATATGGTGCACCGGAATATTTCCCATATGACTAGCTTCACCGTTGGTTATGTATAATATTATGTTTTCGCCAACAATAACTAGGTACTACATTTTTTTTTTTACAAATTGTATTAATTTTAACATTAATAATAGCCGTGTGAAATCATATTATATTTAATTAAATTTTCATTAAAAAAATCAACTTCGATATGTTCATACATCGTAGTTCTGTTTTAAAAATCGTTAAGTACACAAAACACGTCATATTTTATTCATCCTGCGCGTTGGTATTATATTATTTACAATATTATAGTCGAAAAATAATATGAAATCTGACAGATTACCGAGTATAATTATTATTGTTTATTTTTATTATCGTTATCGTAGGTAACACATCAATAAAATAGAATTAAACATGGATGAACGTCAATGCTATCGATTTTTTTGCTTTTTTTTGCTTAATTTTTTTATATATCAAAATATACATCTATTATTCTTATTTTTATTTTTTATTCACTTTTATGTAATTTACAAGGCACACCAGATTGAACATAATATAATAATACATTTATTTTTATTTTGTACATTTAGCTTTGTTTTTATCATGGAAGTATATTATGTTAATATTATTATATGGTACAGGTATTTTATATAGTTGATTGGGCCGGAGTGGAGGTGGCGGGGCTCAAACACCCTTTTTTTTTAAATTGATTAAATACCTACTATTCAATAATATATAATATTATCGCTTACGTAAGGGGAACTTTCACACTTATTATATTATTTTTTATTGACATAATATGGACATTGTGCCCACGGTTCACACAAGACTAGTATAAACCACGGTAAAAAATTGTTAATTTTGTTCTATGAAAAACAAATTCGATTTATTTACCCCGCATTTAGAAAAATACTATACAATACTACTACATTTAAAAATGGAATTACAATTTTCATCTGGTCGTCATCGCTCTATGTAAACGCTAGAAATAAACACTCGTAATATTATTTAACTGGCTCTAAGTGTAAAAAAACAATCTTCAGTCTTTTTTACATATATATATATAAAAATTAGAGTTTTATCCATTGTGTGTGTTACATAGAATAAAAAAACGAACTACAAGCTTGATTGTTATACATAATATCATATAATATACGGGAAGAAAATAAGAAATATTATACAATATGATGAGATGGTGACACCAGTTTAAATTATTATTTCTAATCTATAAATGCTCAAAATAGAAAATAAAATTCCTGTAATTTCTTTTTTAAACGTAAGCTCGTATATTTATAAAAAAATTTACTGATGAGTTTTAACGAGGCTACCCGGAAAGGAGTGGTTCTGTTTATATAATTTATAATCTGGAAATTGTCTGCCTCTGGCTATTTTATAATATAAATCGAGAAAAAAGTTCGTAAATAATTGTCTTTATAAAAATTGATTACTTTACCTTGTGCTTGGTTAATAGATTTGACGTTAAATATCACCTTAGAAATATTAAACATGTATAAAATAAACCTATTTATAATATTATATTTATGTATTGTATGACATAAAAATACGTTTATACATTATACAAATGTACCTGACCATAATATTAGGTTAACTAATTAAACATATATAATAATATTTTCTCTTAAAATTAAAATTGATTAATAAACTTATTGTACACATGACTAGAGATGCGTGGCTGTTATTAAAATTATGATATAAATTCTTTATAATAATATAATATACTAACCTAAAAATATGTAAAACAAAAAATAAAATTACATTATAGACTAGGTATATAATATAATATAATATATATAAATATTATATTCGTTATCGATAATTCTTTAAATAAATATATATACGATAATAATTATACGGATAAAAATAAAAACATATTAATTATAATATCATATTTAGTACATAATCGTATTTTATACGTTTAAAGAGTTATTTAGTTGTTTCAATTTTTTTTTTAATATATATAATAAAACAATAACCACTTAATAAATTAATAATTAGATGGCTATTTCAATATATAATATGTATTATTATGATATTTATCTTATAATATAAGTTATAGTTTAGAAACTTCATTATTTTCCGAGTATAATATATTTTATAGGTACCCACCAATCAGCAGGTTTTCTACTAATTTAAACAATTTTACCCATGGGGTTCTTGCACATAATTTAGTTATTTGCACTTTTGCTTTGGGATAGTTGCTGGTTAGTTTATCAAATATATCACATTTAAACTGCCCAATACTTTCAATGTTTGGCACAAAATGTATTTTACTGAACCCATTTATAATCATTAAAATAATATTTAGGTAAACTCCTTCAATGGTTCGACTTTTAATTGCCCAAAAATAATTGTCTAGAATTAACGTGATGATAACTACTACGATTTCCGATCGCTTTAAAATAAATTAAAATCTAAAATATTAAACAAACAATAATTTGTATACACAAATAAAATAAATAATTGAAAAAAAAATATATAATAAAATTGAATAAAATAAAATTGAACTAAACAAAATAATAATACATAATTTATGTGCTCGATTGCACTGTCGTAACCTGTGTATAATATCATAATATAAGAATTAAATATAATATTATATTATATACAGGCTCGTATAATATTCGTATAGGTAAATCAGGTAAGTATTGTTACAATATTTTGCGTCGGTTACGATAATAAATTGGTAACGGTATGTCGGTATCGATGTATAAAATGTAATTTCAAACAGCCGCGTAGGTTTAAATTTTTCCGAAGGGCGAAGATCAATTAATCGAAGAACTCAAACATAGTACATTATTATGTGGTCGATTATTGTATGTATCACTTTTATCTCCATAGTATATTATATACAATAGTAAAATAAGTGATCGACACCATTGTTCACAAAACAAATACGGACAAAAATCTTAAGTGCGCGCGTTTCAGTTAATTTTTAATCCACATATTATACCGAGGGAATTAACCACGACGACGGCCACTACCTAATACTACATGACAATTTATATTATTACAATAATTATTATCTATATAATATAATATACTTATAGTCTAAGGTTTTTATTATTATTAAATAATAATAAAATTTTTTTGGTAAGCTGCGGACAATTTCGTTTTTGACGACGATTTAGTTTTTTTTTCTTTTTTTTCTATATATATATATTATTTTACAATTAATATTAATTTTATGTTATTTTATAATCGAACGTACACCTAAGTTTTATTTAATAAAATTTTTTTTTGTTTTTGTTTGCCTGTCGACGACGACGACACACTACCGATGTCCCTGACTCTGAAAAATTCGTAATCTAGGACGGAGGGCACGGGCTGCTTTGAATTGACAATGCTACTGTAACCGTGCTTCTTGCAGCGACGCCGCTTGTTGGGCTGCGGCTGCGGTGTACGGAGACAGGCCGGTGAAAGCGCTGGCAGAGCTTGCCGCTGTCGGCAGACCGGCAGTACTGCTGGGCAGTGCCGCGTAGGAATACGGCGTGCCGTAGTTGGCGACCCCTGCCAAACAAAAACGAAATATCGTCATTAGACACAATCACTAAGTACTATAACCAGTAATAATAACATGATAATATAATGTTTTATTATATTGTAGTATACCTCTACACTGGTAATGTGATGTGCGATGGACAACTCAAAACACGCACGTCACGCGATATTGTAATACATGCCATCAATATGCCAAAAATAAGGTCTCGATCGTTTTTCGATCGGTAGGGTAACACATAACTCTAAAGGTAATAATATAAATAAAATGTAGTAGTAGGGCAAAGGAGTAAGAACAATCGAATAGAAAAATGTAACGATAATTTTGTTATAATATGATGATATTATAATTTGTCAAAGAGTATCTTTCTTTCTATTTGAAATAGTTTTCTAAATACGTATTATACCTGGCCCAGTCCTAAAATTTTGGATTTTGAATGATTTCCAAATAGATGTTAATATAATTCATGTACCTATTACAGGTAAATTGTTTACTTAACATAATATGTAGGCAAACCATCACAAACGGTATCGTTATAAACATTTGGCGGCAGTATAATATTGATGAACGTATTAGGTACGCTTTTCACAACATAAACCAAAAGTCACGCATGTTACATGTACGGAAATCTTTATTTTTTGTTCATCCAAATAAAATTATTTTAAAATAAAATTAAACGATCACCTTTTTCGGCTTCGGCTCGTTTACCCGTATGTACACAACTAATTATAAAACAACTGTAATACTGTAATAGGTAGTTATTTTTTTAAAAGGTAAAAACTATTCACCATATTGTACCTGTAACCTATTAGATCTGTTTATGTGATTGAGAAGAAAATTATTTTTTTATTATTATGCATGTAATATTTTGTACATTGTGTGTAATATATAGATGGCAGGAAATAATACACGTTAAAATTAAACAATATATACAGGTAAGGTGTGTTATATGTTTATATTAGAGTTCTAATGGCAAAAATACTCAAAATTCTAAACGTAACCTAACCTAGAGGTTGGAAGTTGAAGTGAACTATCAAAGTAAGGTTGGTTGGGTTGGGACTCAGCCAGGATACGGAATATCGAGATTAAATCGGTAAAATACGATTGAGAACGTTACGGTTGAGAACGTTATTTTTGATAACACGATTGAGAACGCTCAATATTTTTTTTTTTTCCAACGTTGCCAAATGTAATTGAAAGATAATTTGAGCACGATATTCGGAAAATCCCAGGTAAGTTTCAAATAAATTAATACATGCAAATTAATAATTACTACAATTAATAACTTTCTAAGCAACGATAGAACAGGGTAAAAAAAAGAAATGCCAATAAAACAAAAGGAAAAATTAATTAATATTCATAATAAATATATGGGGTATGTAGCAAATAAAAGTTCAAGTAATTTATTAAAATATTTAGATTATGTTGGATTACGCTATCCCGCTATAACTAATATATATAGGTAACTCATTTGTTATTACATTTTTTATACATAGGTATTACATTTTTTACTCTTTTTTTACATATTTATTACATATTTTTATAATACTACATTTTTTTAAATTTTTTAAAAATATTTATATTACATATGACTTTTTTTGAATAATAAATAATAAATGATATGGCAACGTTGCACGTAAATTTGTTCTCAATCGTATTCTTTTTTGGGTTTTTTTAGGGTCAGTGGTAAGTTCTTTGTTATTTTTAAGTGTTCTCAATCGTTCGGCCAAAAAGGTATAACGTTCTCAATCGTTCGATAGCCGATTAAATAACCTCAAAGCAACATACCCTATGACTGAATAATGGTTTTTAATTTTCCGGCATTAGGAACTTTTCTGTAGGGAAAGTCGTTTAGAAGTGAAACTAAAATCATCATCGAGGTTACTGACTGGTTCAATAGAAATAACATATTACACCAGAGGGGTGTCGATAACGTGTGCCATGTTACCATAAATGTAAGGAGAAGGACGGTGGTTAGGTAGAAAAAAAGCTTAAAATAATAATACATTTTTTCCAATTTTGGTGCATTTTTTGATTTTTCACAGCATGGGGAAATTACTCTACCCCTCGTATGATATTATTGTAGAACAATTAATAATTACCTGCGGCTGCTGATGTGTACGGGTCAAATGATGCAGCCGCCGCAGCTGCGGCAGCGTACTGCGATGGATAGGACGACAGGGCCGCTGCGGCTGCTGCGGCCGCGGCGGCATTCTGGTACTCGTAGAACTGCGACGTGGCCGCGGCCATTGCCGCGGCGTGCGTTGGGGCAAGTGGCATAACGCCACCGCCACCTAAGTACGCCGCGCTGGCCGCTTGACCAGCTTGGTACAGGTAGCTTGGCTGCACCCTGAAACACGGTCGTGGTTGATTAAAAACGTCGCACTTGACAAGTTTATCGGACTACGCGTAATATTACATTATATAATAATATGTATCAGACTGCTCTACACGCAAAACGTACTACTAAAATTATGCTTTTTTTAATACAATCTTTATTTAAATTGATATTATATTATGTGTTTATATTTTATTTTTTATTCAAAAATAATTTAATTCCTGTATTGCGCAGTCTATGTGTGTTTGTTGTGTGTGTGTTTAATTTAACGTGAAAAGTGTGTTTAAATTATTACGCGAGTAAAATGTTTTAGGGAAAATTGGCATGTCCTAAGCAACGCTCGAGTCCCCAATATTTCCGTCAATTATAATATGCACTAACGGCCACAGTGTAATTATTATACTGTCGAGTTTCAATTAAAGAAATAAAAAATATTAAATTGTATAAATTGAACACCCAGAATATCGGCATTCCAAATCGATATCACTATTTAAAAAAAGTTGACATGGAGCAGTCAATTCAAACCTCAGCTTAATGTTGTAAGCATATTTTGGTCCCTTCTTGGTCTTTTCCAAGCTAAACAGTTTTTCAGTATAATTTCGTAATCAACCCAAAATGGTACTAAAAAGGGACCACTTGTAAGTTACTTTGAATTAATATTTTTGCATAATATACAATTATATTGAAATTGCTACTCCACACCCCTTAAAAAGCTGGTGTAGTGTGACCTTTTCAGTATTCATAACGCGTCGCCTAGAGTTTTAGTGTGAGCACGTGGATTATTTAATCTGTTACACGCGACCGAGGTAAAGGCCATACGGTTATGTGATGTGTATTCAATGGTACAGTGTACATATATAATATTATATAATTCGGAAAGATCCTAAGCAAAGTGGCGAGAGACATATACATTTCGACATGAGGGATAAAACTAAATGCATTTCGAGACCATTTAATTTTTGGGAAAGGGTGACAGAAGTTGCAGCAGGAGTTTTTAAAACGTCGAGCAAATCAGAAATCGACAAATTTGATTGATATATACCACATCTATACTTATTATGCAAAGGCTATTTACTCAATAGGTATTTTGTCAGTGGATTGTAATCCCGTACTCCCGTTCTCGAGCTTAAAAAAATCAGAAATTGTTTCAAATGTAAATAATTATTTAATATCAAATCTAATCGTTATCAAAATATTATTCACTTTTTCCGTTTATCAATCACGTATCAATCGCGTATCAATAACCTAATATACCTACCGTGACGTACCTATAGTTAATATTATGTGTATAACAATAATGTATAATTGAATAGTTATAGTTTTGAACTGTATTCCCGAAAGATTGCAACGAATAATTACCACAGCGTCTTAAAAGTTATTATAATTATTTGACGCAGTCACCTTTGTGTGTAGTTTGAAAACGTACATTATATTATAACTTTATGCATGTGTTAGTATTTATAATTAATCTGACGTGGCACAATGAGGTAGGTACCTAACCTGACCTGTAAACGGCTGTGTATTCAAAAGAGGAGAAGCATTAGTAGTTTTCATTAGGGAATGTTTGTGTGTAACGTGTTGACTTTTGTCACTACATTTTTACACGGCCTTAATATTATTATACATGAACGACATACGTTTCTATCTACTACCTATATCACACTATGAAACTAGATTCGAAAATGCGCATGTGAACGCATATATTAAAGTGTTTTATCGACTCTTATTATAAGTTATACACGTTATATTATATTGTTATAACTTATAATTTATAATACTTAGTCGTTTATAAATATTTATTATGCACACTGTTACGAAAAAAATGTTTTAATATTTGCTTATAGTCGAATAATGTGTTGGTTCACGATTATACATTATAATATGTGACTATGATAATATATAATTTCCAAATTTCCATTGCATTGGATTGAGGATTTAATAACTTTTTGCGCTTATCAATATTATAATAATATTATATTAGGTATTTTATGAGGCGTGGGTGCTGCAGGTCTTTTGATTCCGTCACAAAAATCGTTATACGGCAAGGCTCGATAGTTTTTGAGAGAAATTATATTACTTTGGTCGTGTGGGTTAACAATGAGAAACGTTTGACAAATAATATAATATAATATCATATTATTATGTAATATATGTTATGAATATTTTTTGCTATTATACATTTTATGTACAAGTAGTTTGGTATCATTTTGAGATGAGTACGTGCAGTTTACGTATTCACGTTATTATTGTTTAAGAGCAGAAAACTATATAATATTATACAACACAATAAACTTTTCGAATAGTTTATTTTTTTTAAAAATAATATAGTTCGTACTCTACTAACGAAGTAGAGACATATTAATAATTAACCACCTGCACGTGTATCCGATTAAATTAGAAAAGAATTCAAACAATTACTTTTCTGCAGCATTTAATTAAATCAATTAAAATTATAATTGCCCTTCTTTAAATTAAAACGCGATTTATATTTGATTCCACAGGTTGTTTTGTTATGCGACCTACACTGCGTTCGTGGAGACTTTAAGTTCTTTAGAATGTTATTACGAAACACTTTGTGGAATCAACGCTCGTCTAAAAGGAATTACGGGACTTAACGAATACAAATTACAAACATAGCAAATTGAGTTTCAGGGGCTATAGTAAGTACTATCGATTTTAATTTTATACCCATATTCGTATTATACGCTCACACATATACGCTTTCGAAGGTGTAGGTAATAAGTTTTGAAAAACGCATGAAAAACGGCAGCCATATTATATGCGATGCATGTTTGAAATGAGCTTTATATTTTAAGCGAAATTTTATTGATTTAACTCGATACAACAAAACATATTATATAGTTATGGTCTTATGTCATCTATTAGGATATTTTTACTACTCAGTTGGTCCGGATTTTAAATTATAATATATAATAATATGATGCTTAGAAATATGAAGTTGATATTGTGCATAGGACAAATGTGGGTCTATGTAGATTAATTACACGGCATAGCATATAAGTAATATTTCGTACCGGAAATTTGGAAAATCCAGAGGAAATCCATTAGTCATTATCTCATAGTCAATATTAACTATTATCAATATCGTGCTACGTGTCGGCATCTGTATTCTAATTTCTAAGTCGTTTTAAACATATAATAAACATCCTCATATACGTATATTCGAGTGTTTATAGAGAAAATATCTTCCCCCGCGTTTCAACAATTTGTAACAAACAGGTAGGTATAGTGCTTATTTCGTCAGTCGTTGAAGTATGCACTATAATAGCGTAATTCATTAATAACCACGAGTATTTAATTTGTTGGAAAAAAAAACTACACTTGTCTTATAAATAGATACGTCACGGAACGTTTAATGTTTCTTCCGCGGGGCTGAGCGGCGTGTACGAGGGGTAGGGTACAGAAGGGTTTGTAATGCTTGATGAAGCTCAACGACCCCCTCGCGTATCTTTCGCACGCACTACAGTAGTGCACGTTCCGTTATTAATCGTAGTGTGTATACGTGCTAAAAGTGTATGTGTGTGAACAGTGTACTCGGATCGTTATTTAGTGCCATGCCATTTTTCCCTACTATATATGTAATATGTATACGTATTACATTATAGTACCTACTCTAGAAAATTAAATAACACGTTCAAATAATAATAACCATATCGCGTTTTACTCCGCGTGAATGTTTCCATTTCGATTGCCGCAGTCGGTCGAAATCGTCATGCGTTTCTATTTTGTCATAATATACAGATGTTTATTATCGAATGTTGCTGCGGGTAACGACGACGTCATGTCGACGAAAATAATAAAAATATTATAATAATAATTTAATGATATATAATCGTGCTAATCATTAATTATTATACATGATATACAGAAACTACGCTA
Organism: Nasonovia ribisnigri; assembly: GCA_027563435.1. Taxonomy (NCBI): domain Eukaryota; kingdom Metazoa; phylum Arthropoda; class Insecta; order Hemiptera; family Aphididae; genus Nasonovia; species Nasonovia ribisnigri. The sequence goes on from JANEHU010000510.1 coordinate 114,177, forward strand.
TACAGCACTGCTAATGAAAACGTTTACTGTGTTAATTCAATACAATATAATTATTATATATCACAAAGTTAAAATATAATATAAAAATGTAAATATAAACTGCAATAGAATAAAATCAACCTAAAGCGTTTTCATATCCGATACTGTATGTAGGTAATTGCAGTAATATGATAATTGTGACTCGCAAAAGGCACAGGCAATTAACAATAAAATCGTGGCGTAAAAAAATCTCCCCGTGATTAAAATAATTCTATATGTACGTAATAATTCGTGTTTTATAATAATATAATGTAGGTATGTAAAAGCACAGTAATCAATCGATGCTTCATTTCTAAAAAAAAAATAAAATTAAAAAAAAAACAAAATGTAAAACACTGCAAACCAAAAACCCTGCACACCAAACAGGAAATAAATTAAACAACTATTACATATATCATATAATATGTGTAAACAATGTAAATAATATATATATATATATATATATCATATGACGTATGATTCAAACAATATATGGTTTAAAAATTAAAATTATTACATATGTAAATTATATATTTTATTCGTACGTTTTGTTTATATATACCATCAAAATAATTATATTTGTTTCACCAAAGCCTACGAAAAGCTCTCACCACAACAGCACGCATATTATTATATAATATATATATATATAATTAAATAAAAAGGATCAACACCAAAATGAATTTTTAACAAAAAAACACCTTTTTATAATTATATATAATAATGAAAAAACAATATAACAAATAATAATATGATGATGATGATAATGATGATAATGAGTTGGTAATGTAAGAGTAGAACAACGCGTGTGATCGTAATAAATCAATCGAATTATGATAAATTAAATTAATAAGAAAAACAGTTTGTGCGTTAAAACGACACGAAATGTTTTCAAAACGAAAATGAAACCATTGCAGAATATACACAAATATACAATACAGAACGTTCGATATGTAGTAGGTATAGAATAAAACAATATATGATGATGATTAATGGATGATGATGGATATGATGTAAGGTAGTACCTATAAAACAATAATAATAATATACTCTAAATATATGTGTAAAGAAACAAAACAACAAAACCAAATCCCAAAACGAACAACTGAAAACTGTCCGGGATTCAGAAAACGTATATAAAATATATATTTCCACACGTGCAACTGTCATCAACACTTGGTGGCAAAAACAAAACATGGCAAACAAAGAAAATAATAATAATAATAATAAAAATTATCAAATAAAACCACACGAGACTACGCACATAGTTTATATATGTGTCGAACACGTATAAAAAATATGTGCGCGATGTATAAAATAATTGTATTTAATATTTATTTAGTGTCATAATAATTTATATATATATACGTTTTTGCCGGGTCGATCTCTGCGCCGTGACTGGCGCAATATATAGGAACATGGCATCAATAATCTTGTATACCGCTCGGTTCTATATACGCGCAAAACGTTTAATGTTTTTTTTTTTTTTTTTTTTTGGCGCTCTCATTTTACACACTCGGTAACACATACACTGTCTGATGTGAAAATCTGAAAATCCGACGAGCAACAGATTAGGAACGTGAATAAAAAGGCACACGCACACACATATCATATCATATTATAATAATATATAGTATTATGTATAGCTTATATTTTTATTTATTTTATTGTGTGTAGGTAAAATAGTTTTACCTACATAACATGTAGTAAGTGCACGACTAACGCGATCGACCATCGACCAACTCGACAAGCTTATAGCCATTGGGCATACGCAAAAGAACTTATAATATGGTGATTGTAATTAAGAAACTTTACTTTGTCTTACCCACCCCCTCTCACTAACAATCGCTACAAGTCGCTAATCACATTTATCGAGATATCGTTTTTAAAATAAATACTTAAGAACATTTTTAATTTGGGATTTACGAAGTTTATGCCTTCTTTAAGGTGCTTCAAGTTTTAATTATTTGTTAATGTAAAATAAATTAAATTAACTCAAACAGAAAAAAATGTTAAATTTAACAGCGATGGTAGGTGCGCGTGATTTTTTTTAAAATTTGATTCCCTTTGATCATTCTTACTAAATCTCGGTGTAACATTCTCGATTAAATATTATATTTTCGGTCTAAAAATGGAAAATAATATATATATACCTTGTAAACAAAGGGGCCACAATGAGACACAACGATAAAAGAAGTAATCCCATTATAGAAGCTAGGAATTTTACAATAACTTACGTCGTAGGAATACATATTATATATAGGTAGGCACTAATATTTGTATAATGTAAAGAAAATGGTAAAACTGAAATTGTGTCATCTCGTTGTCAATTTTATAGCTACAAGATATAACTCACTCGTAACTCGAGAATTGAGTTTAAAAGCAAAAATAAAAATATGTGAACCGAAAGTCGGATTTTCCAAACAAAGAGACTCATATGCGCCGGGTAAAATTAATTGCTGTCCCAACGACACCGAGAAAACCGTGGCGCAATGGCAGGATATTTACTGTTTTTGCAACAAGTGTATCCGTGCAAACGATATCAACAACATCTATACATACACATTACCGAATTTATGTCAATTTTGTTCGCTAAAAAATAATGTGTTTTATTAACAGCAAGTGTGCCTATAAAATATGACGTGTTCTAATACCTATACATATTGTTGTGATCCACACGCACCAGGAGTTATAATTCATGAATTCCGCTCAATAAGTTTATCTGCAGTTTATACAGATTACAGATATAGTTAGTTCAACGCTATATATAAAAAACTACAAAAAAAAAGGACTTTCCGATATTCGCATTTTAAAGAGGTAGCCACGATGAATTGAGATTCACCATGGAAATTGGAAATAATTTTGTTGACTATAAATAGTTGGTTACTTGGGCAGATGAGGTAAAAGCATGCATCAAACTGTCACGCTTATAGCCCCGAAAAAAACAAATTATAGCTTAAAACAATTATTAATATGAGAATTTATTAATTATTAATGATTCTTCTATGTTTGTTAAGTATAGATTCAAAACCAACTTTATAGATTTTGATGGAAATTGCAGAGATTGTTTTTAAATACATCAAGAAAGTTTGGAGAGTAATTTGATCCACGTTCCAAAATATACTATGGGCTATAAAATACACCAGAACCGTGATATTTTGTATTTATTGATCATTATAAACTAGTCTCACTGGTCCCTATTTCGGTCTATGTTAGTCAGGATATATATAATATATAATATATTATGATATATTTTATATACTCAAAAACCACTTTCAATTGAATTTGACAAAAATATGATTTTAAAGATAAAGGTATTTTTAAACTAAACGACATTTGTGCGAAATGTTTGTAGTAAAAGTGGCTAATAAACGTATTTATATTTTGTTGTATGCGATATAACGTATTATTATGTATGTATATTAATACATTTTAAATTACTTTAATCAATAAATTATTCATTTATATACAATAAGTATTAACGTTCGACTGTTCGAGTAATCATTTAGCCAATGTTACATCGCTATTATCGATACTGCAGTTATATAATTATTATTACACTGGTAAATAATTGTAGCCGTTAGCCATTGATATTTTCTGAACTATTATCAAACACTAGTTTTTTAATAAGTTTTTTGTTTAAAAGAAACGCTAATAAAATAAACGAAAACGTAAGCGAGTATACAAATTCTAAAGATTTCACGGCATAAAAAAAATAAATAGTTTCGCTATTAATAAAATTGATGTAAACTTATCATTGCGGTATGGAACAAATCATTGTTTTGTGTTCACCGATCGTGTATATTATTATTCAAAGTTAAAACTAGACTAGGCTCTTGTGGATGATTGTAAGAGCCTAAACCACGTGTTTTTATATATAGACGAAATTACGGTTAGATCTTCTCAAGTTTGGGGAACTAGGTATCAACGTTCATACTTTCACAGTGCTCAAAAGCAATTTTGTCTGTTTGTAAACAGATTTACATTTGAATCTAGTTACCTTTTTTCATAAACCGATTTTTAGTGGAATTATAGCGTACATTTTTAGCCTTGTGTACTTTGTGAGACACGCAAGCTCGCGTCTGAGTGTGCAGTCGAATATTTCCTCACTGAGACAATATTAAACTTGAAACGCGGCGTATTTTATGATTTTGAATTTTAATTATGTAACATCGATGAACGTTCGTATGTATCGTACTTAATAAGTTTTCTAATGCGTACATTTTAAACAGCTGATCTAACAGCGCACTGGTGCAGGATGTAGTCATCCCGTCGCAGAAAAAAACGTATAGACCGCGTGCGGGAAGTTGAAACAACGCTGTCAAACACACCGCTCGTAAATTTTTCAAATTACTCGCACAGATCCCTTTGTTCGCACGCACGCACCGGGACCCTTAGCGGGATTTCCGGAGCGCAACAACCCTTCTCCATACACCCCGTCTGCTGGAGTCTCGTCATCGCCACCTCTACCACCACCAGCACCACCACCGCCCGCACTGCTGATACACCGCTTCCGCGCTACCACTGAGTGTACCCTGTGTATTGCTTATAAACAAAAAATACCATGTTTATACGCATTCGAGAAAGTTTTTTTTTAAAATTCCAAACGTTTGTCACGGCGATCGTCTGTCGATAATCACTTGCATGGTAAATTTACGAATGATAAATCCATACAAATATAACGTAGTAAAGATGATAATATTAAAAAACGATCGCCACAACCCTGCCGGATCGATGTGACGGTATTGGTGCCTAAAATACCAATTACAAATCATTTTTTATTTGATGTCAAGCTAGCCCGATATCGACGTGTGAATTTAACGGTCGTATTTAGTTTAGGTACACACGCAAACAAACACCTGCAGCGGTAGTTCACTCACGCGGGAGCTGAGCGCCATCACGGTGGATTGGTGCGGATGTGAGTGGAAGAGCATGGCAAACGCAGGGTGGCGGGTTTAATTTAAATTTCATCCTCCCGTCACCGCTTCACCATAGTAGTTTTACGCGCGTATAGTAACCAGTCGCGTATTACTACGTGTGTATATATAATTATTATTATATATATACGCACCGCACTCCGTAGTAAAGAGGTGTACACACAGTGCAACGGGTGGGATGGCTTTGGTGGGGGGGTTCAGTGAGCGGTGCCGGCGGATCCTCACAAAAGCCCGGGGATAATGACGACGGGGTGTGGTGGTGGGTAGGGTTGTCGAACCGAGAGAGAGAGAGAGAGAGAGAGAGAGAGAGAGAGGGGAGAGAAAGTGAGTTAGAGATAGAGAGAGAAAGGGAGAGAGACGGGAGATATAGGAGGAAGAGAAAAAGAAGATGAAGAAGCGGTGTTGAATGAGACCTGGAAGGAGGGACAAAGGGGTCGTGTGCGCGATGGCAAAGTGTGGCGGCGGGGGTGGGGGACTTTGCAGCGGCAAACGTGCGCGTCCCGGGCAAAAGGGCCCAGGGATTCGAGCGAAAGTGTTTACGACACGGGGTAGGTTGGGGCGTAACGGTGCCGGCGGCGGGGCGAAGAGGTTGAAACGGAAAATGGGGTTGCACCGAGCGCACACGCGCGCGCACACACATACACACACTGATCGATGGTGACCGGCGGGAGTACACGAGGGTGAGCGACGGGGGCTGAAGCTCGTGTCGGACAGGGTAGAAGGGCTAAAGCGGGAGGAGGGTAAGGATGACTCAAAACACGGTCGGATGACTCATCGCGCGCACGACCCCCTCAACCCCGCCACCGTTTATAATACCGTCCCACCGCACGTGGCGCACACATATATGTATAAGAGAGAGAGAGAGAGAGAGAGACGCGTGTTCCTTTTTTTCTTTTCTTCCTACCACTCTTTTTTTAAGCACTTTAAAAGAAGGGGGATGTCCTCGCGTAAAAACGTGCGAGCGGACTTAGAGCCATTTTTCTGTATTATATAATATGAGTTTATCGCAAACGAGACTTCTCCACGGCGTGATTATAATAATAATAATAATAATAACGATATTATATTGCGTAATTTTATATTACTTTGTAATATACATAAACCAGGAGTAACATTTTCTATTACTATAATGATATGATTAACTGACGTGTTACATGCTGCAGGTTGAAAGATCGTAATATTTTTAAGACACAAAATCCGTAAACTAAAAATAAATTAAAAACGCAGTTTTATATCGAAAACTGTTTGAGCTGTTTGATAGTTAATTAATACAATTTGATTTTTGGTGATTGTCATACATCGAAAGGAAAAATGTTTATGTGTACCTACGTTAAAACTTAAATCTTACGAGATAAAATACATCAACTTCCACATTAATTGATATTTTTATTTAGAAGTACATGATTTATTTTCAAAAATTAACTATAATACATTATTAATTTTTATAATAAACAATAAATTATGATGTAATTTAAATCTTGATCCCAGGTAGGTGTAGACTTTTATATTTTTTATATTTTTCATCGTAAACATATATAATTTTTAAAACCAAAACCCTAAAATTTTAAACACGTTTCTATACTCGAGGCAGTGGCTCTTCGACGGCAATTTGTTGCACGCGTCGTCGCCACCGACGTCGTTTCGCTTTCGACGAGAAACGGTAAACATGCGCAAAATATCGAATGCGGCGGGAAAGCAAAAAATACAACTCGTAACTGTAAGCTCGCGGCTGGGTTCAATCTTATCGTACGCGAATGGGAGAGCGAGCGTCTTCTTCCCTTGCCATCGCCTCCGATTAATAAAGTCGTGTTTCGCGCTCGGCGGAGAGTGACTAATTTTTGTAGCTTAGGTACATTTACTGCTCTAGAGTTAGCACTTGGCAACCACGAAGTTTATAATATGTATATATATATATAATAAAAATTTAATGTTTTACGCGTAAACGAGAAATTGCCAAAAGGAAATCACAAGAGTTTAATAATATAATATTACCTATCTCTAACAGCGTAGGTATTTAAATACCTAATTTATACACTACATCACTCTGATTTTAGACCGAATTTTTTACAAAAAAATTTTCTATAAATAATTTAAATTATACATTTGTATGAGATGTTTGAAACACAAAAAAAAGCGAATTTATCTACCCCGTAAATTATGTGTAATAACTATAATATACAATAATAAGTACATAATAAGTAATAATTAGTGATAAGTGCAGATAATAGATCTGATTATTAAAATTATAATTATTATATTATATGATTTTTTATTTTTAAATTGATTTAAAATCTATACTAGTAGGTTTACTACATCCTAATATATTCAAAAGAAAAAGTTTTATTATTGAATGTAAATATAAATATATTTATTTTGTTTACAAATAAACCGAAAAATAAACAGACAAAAATAAAGGATCAGAATGCGATATACATATACACAATAGTTATTTAGAGATTGACCAAGAACTAGAAGTAGACAATATAAATTATTTTAGGACAATTTATCAGAGCAATCACATCGAGTTTATCATTTTATTAATTATTATAGTAATTACATGAATTATAATTATAATGTATTAGGACAATTATTTATTTTTTTTATAGAAATTATAGGAGTGGGTGCATTTAAACGTGTTAAAACACAACATTTAAAAACAAAACTACAATACTACTTAATATAGATACTATAGATTATATTATAGAACATAAAAGATAACATTTTAACACATTTATTACTGTGGGTTATAATTTAAATAATATTAAATATTAATGATCACTATTGCCATAATTTTATCAATTATCTAAATATTTTTTTGCAAGCACATAATTATTATTACACATTGTTATAGTTGTTACAATGCGTTATTTCGTGCTCTACATTTTTTCATTTGTTCAGTAAAAATATGGTTTTTGTGTGTTTCATCTGTCACATTTTAGTTTGAAATTTGGCGTTACAAATTAATAGTACTGTTTACAGTTCAAAGTTAAATATTTTACAACTTAATAACCATTGTTTAAAGCAGTGTTACCAAATACAACAAATTTATTTGTAAAAGTAAAATACCGGAATAATGTATATTTTTTCAAACTAACGGAAAACATATAATGGTTATTTAATTACTAAAGCCATATAATAGGTACATGAAATAGGTACGGTATTAATATTATTGTATATAGATACATTCAACTATAAAAAACGAATTTTCTGAAATGGTGTTTTATTGAGTATTAATATTAACGCTGTTATTAATTGTAATTATATTTAATTATATCGATGTATAGAACAAAATATAAACACGTCGGTAATTGAGCAATATTAAAATGATTAATAATATTATGTTTTAACACTATTAAAAGTTAAATCTTATTTGTACATAGTAGGTAATTATGGTTAATCGAAACAATATCGTATATTCGGATGTTCATAACTCATAAGCTATTATTTTTTCCTGTAGGACGTTATGTGTATGAAAAAGAGAACGACAGCACGCATGCTTTAGGTATATCAGAAACTCGAGAGAGAAAATAAAAATTGTGTTTGAATGGAGTAGAAAAATCATTCATACTTTTGGAATAATCTAAGATGTAAAAACAGATTTTTTTTTTATCTAGGTGAACATGCATCAAATCTTTTTGTTACTTAACTTTATCAATATGGAGTAGGTAATCGAATGATTATTATTTCAAAGCTTTCTTTGTCAAACTTGATTTAAATGTATGTGGGAAACGAATGTAGGAAAAAGCTATAGTACCAAGTGGTAAATAATATAATATATATGCCATTATCCGTTTAAAAAGACTTATAGTTTCTTTTCTTTCAGATCACTTCTATGGGCTTTGTAGATTTTACGTATAAATTATGACATTTTGTAATTTTAGAAGCATACATGATTTTGTATTTTTCGTCATCTCCATTTTTTGAGAACGTAGAGGAAAATACTGCACGTACAGCCTCTGCCCGAATTGGGTATGCGCCAGAAGCAGCGGTAATCGAGCACCTGCGGATTTTCGGGATTATACACTTAATTTTGTTAAATAAATTTTTCTCCAATTTAGCCGCCCGGTGGGACCGCAACCGAAGGCAAAACTTTAAACGATTTATTGCGACGACACGTGCATTTATCGAGACTTGAACAGCTAGATGTATTAAATATACCTATAGTTGCTATTTAACTATTATAATAGGTACCTATTGATATTCATTTAAATTACCTTACTAAAGTACGTTATCATTAGCGTGACTTAATCGTTAAATTTAAACGTGGTACTAATTCCCAGTCAATATTATACAATAGGTACCAATAGTAATTGTGCTCGGTGGTAAATTTATACACAGGGTGACTGCATGTAAAACCGCTTACTAGACATATATAATATTATTATAACCTTTATTCAATTGCTTAATACATTTTCAGCGTATATAATGAAGTATAGGCGGCAGTCCATGATTATTTTCAATAAAATTACAATTGGACGTTATTAATTATCGCTTCAGAGATAATACATTTTGTTGTTCAAATGTACTTCGATTGTTATTGACTGAATATTTTTAACTTTTTAAATTTATTTTTACATGTTTGTAAAGTTTGTGTGTACATTTCAAAATAAATGCATAATATCAAGTAGAATATTTTTAAATCCATATTTTGAAGTTTTTTTTATGCATAAATCTGTTCCCTACCAATTGAAAATTTTATTTCAAAAACATTGAATTAAAAAAATGCGATGGCCAAACACCCTGCAGTAAGGTTACCCTGTATATACGCGTACACGGAGTAGTGCCATATTATTATGCTATAGCTGCAACAGCGCGCGATGTCATTGTCGGCGCGCTCGTGCAGTGCGAAGGGGAGTACCAAAAAAGTTTCGACGGTATAATATATAAATATATATAATATCGCTGCAGTAGGGTTGGATTGCAGTGGTGATTCGTGTAAACCTCAATAGTGCGTGTTTCATTGTTTTTTTTTTTTCGTGCTCGATCCGGTAGCATTTTGGATCCCCTCGTCGTATGTAAACGCCAAAAGCATAAAATATAAACACATATACGAATGAAAAAAAAAAAGAAAGGAAAATTAAAATATAATTATATGGGTTCCGCGCGTATCCCTATCTCTAACGACCTTATATTATAACACTATTAAATTGTATAGCCTATAGGTAATACATACATATTTTAATATTATATAAATGAAAACATGATAATAATGTGTGTGTGTGGGTGATAACCGTTTGCGAACATTATGGACGGTTCAACTGCAATTTGATGGACCGTTAGCGCACATAAAGAATAATATTTTGTAGATACATAAATTATAAATATATCATATTTGTAATAATAACAATATTCGTACTAATTATTCAATACATAATAATATACATATTACAAAGTTCTACACACACGTGTACAAATATAGAATATGAATCTTTTAGAAACATTTTCTGCAGTCCATTAATTGCATAGGGTAGGTATTTAGACTATTTTGTCCTACAATATAATGTAATAAATTATAATAAAAACAATTATAACTAGAATCAAATTAACAAAACGGAGAAGGAATAAATAATAACCAAATTTTGTCGTCGTTAATAATAATTTTAATTCAAAATTATGGTTGTAAATTAATACAAATGTTTACCGATATTATTTTAATTGCGCTAATGGATTTTTCACATTTCTCGATATTTGTGTGGAGCTATAAACGATCAATGAATTGTTATAGGTAAGATTTTTGAAATGTACGGAAACGTGCCATGATATTTTTAAAAATATGTGCTCTTACGGTGTTTCAGATTACAGGTGCAAAATCCAAATTGTTCGTAAATGGTTATACGCAGACGGTCGGAAGTTTTTGGCTACCTAGTTAAAATATACTTGAAATGCGGCCTGTAGGAGGCAATGTAGCTTATATAGCGAAAATTGCAGTGTTGCGAGTCGTCTCGACGTATATATTATTATATCTTTGAAAACTATACGCGCCTTTTCACCAAAACTTTCAATTGGCTGCTCGAATAAATAAATTTGCATCGAGAGAGAAAAACGACGTTTTGGAAACTAAAAAAGTTTGCTCGTTTGTATTTTGACAAAATGTGTTGCGCGTACAGCTCCTTCTTTTTTCACGTACCTACCCATATAATATGAGTTATGACCAATATATTGCAGAACGAATCTCACTATATTTATTATACCGACAAAATGATGTGCTAACTACGCAATCCACAAATTATCGTATAAATTAGTTTCAAAACAAAAGATCACACATCAAACACACGTTCAAAATGTCCAAAAATTAAAAAAAAATTAAATAAAAAATAAAACAATTACTCAATGTTTGAAACGTTTGGTTTTATTATTATTATTATTTTTTTTTTTTAGAATTGCAAACCACTCAAGCCTCACTAAAAACCTCCAAACTCAGAAACTTTTTTTTTTTTAATATGATTTACTTGAATATATATTGTATATACTGGTTTCTCATTTCGTTTCATCCGCAGAGAACATCAGCTACTCCTAATCAGGTTCCACAAACCCATAACGAAGCCTGTAAATAATAACTTCTGACCAATCGTATTTTTTAAATGTTGTTAAATAAAGCCTATATTAATATAGTTTAGGTACCTGCTAGAACAATCCCATTGTTTATAAATTATAATATATAATTGCATATCTAGGTATCAAGTATAATGTTTATCGTTAAACGATTATAAAAAATAAATAAAACTCGACCAAAAACATATAACATTGCTTGCCCGTAAACATCGTCATTGCATATAAATTTAAATTTGGGTCAACTAATATTTCTTTAACTAACTATGAAAGTAACGTTTGATTGGGATCAGGCCAACTCCAACTAAATAATATAGTTTTAATAAAACTGATAATTTTGAAAAGTATTAATAAATCTTCAATATTTTTTGTTCTGTTACTTTTATGATGTATTATATTCTTATTTTTGTTGACCAACATTCTTGTTACGTATTTAACATCTCTCGAACCCTTTATGAATGTTATATAAGTATATTATATTTTTTATATTTTTATATTAGCAAAAACATAAAATGTATTAATAATTGTGCATTAGCATATGTAAAAAATGAAAATCGACTTACCCAAATTGGCTAGGTATCACAGCAGAGTATCCAGCTCTTATACTCGGAAAAGCAAACGCTGAAAAATACAAACATACTTGCTATACTATTTAATTACTCAAAAATGTTAATCATTATCACCATTATCATAACATAAGTACCCTGTGTGAAGAATCACACCTTCAGATCGGTATCCACCTACCCTAAGCGTTAACTAGATTTTTATGTGTATCTATTGTTAATATATGTTATAACAGCGGAGAAACTCTAATAAATTATTAAGACAAGGGGAGAAAACCTTATTTATTAAACACGTAGGTACATATAATTTATACATATTATAGAGATCGGATACACTTAAAAGGATGAGCAGGCTTATAAAACTATATGATATTGAGGGGCATAAATCATATTTTTCATACATTTTCAATTTAATACTGCTCCCGTAGTACCTACTATATATTTCATTCATAATGTTATGCAAATGTTTTTCTTCTTCTATAATAATAATACACCCAACTTAATGATAAATTAAACATGAATCATACAATCCTATACATAACATATATTTATGCTTAAAAAAATATATAAGTATTAATACCCAAACATTTTACAAGGAAAAAATTTTAAAAAAAATGTTGAACCATTATTCTAGTACGAATAATAATTAGTTGTATCATGTTAACATCATAATGTTTTAAGCTAAAGCTTAAATTAACACATCCTTATTTAATTTTGTAATAGATAATATTGCCTAATTTGAACGTTTTTGCTACAAAATGAGAAATGTTATGAGCGGTTTTGTTATAATTTGTATATGTGTCAGACAGATTTAACAGATGTTACGCCGACATCCTCATAATTATATCGCTAATGTAGTCATTTATCTATACTTGTTATCTTCATTTGAGTCAAAAGTCTTTATAATTTATATTAATAATATATATATTCTGTTATATTGGCACTGTGACCTCTGAGATTACATAATATTTAAAGGAATATTGAAAACAAATCCATCAGATAATTTTTAAAAATTTATTTTTATCCAATAATGTTTTAAATTGAAAATTAGAAACTCTGTCTGTTGATCTTTAATATTCGTAAATTTTGTCATCTTATGATTTAAAGATAAACCTAGTTGAGATACACATAATAAAAGTACTAATGGAAAAAAATTAAAACGTAGGTATACCTAACGTAACTGGAAAAAAAATAAAAACTATAGGTATTTCAAGGACAGGCATTATTAAACAAAAATAAGTTTTTGAAATATTGATAGGTAGTTGGCATAGGTATAGGTACATTATATGGACTATTTTCGATTCTTCAAATTACGTAATCGTTCATAGGTCCACGCTTATTGCTAATAGAATATGGAGAATACCTATGTATGCTGCAGGACTAACGTCTATTATATACCTATATTACGAATCATGAATGGCTTCTGCCGTGATTTTGCTAAGCTATAGGGTTTAAAAATCGTTTCATTTTATAATGTTGCGTGTATACACTATAATAATATACAATATATATAATATATTTATAAAATTGAATTTTTATAAATGAATCTTTTGAGCTATGACAATAAAACGATTTAAATTTTTAATATTTTGTCGAATTATTGGTTCTACGTTTTACTGGCCAGGTAGGTATACCTACCTACTAATTAACGCAGCATTCTCTTGTGCACCAAATTGCTAGTACTTATAATAATAATTGGCTAGACTAGCTAGTACGTTTAAAGTAATATAATATTAGACCCAGTTTTTCTTAATTATAATACTAAGCAATTTTAAATTTAAACGGAATAACAACTTTTTGTGGTTTTTTGAATATATTTATTTCCGAGAGGCTCCGCGAACCACATAATAGTTCTGGCGGACCAAAAAATATTTTAATGTTAGATATTATAATTTCGTATTATTTTAACTCATAAAGTCATAACCATGCATACCGTAGAATTTTAAGGACGTATAAATGGAGAAAAACGAGACTGAAGCAAACGTAAGTTAAGTTGTTGGCAGTCATAGCAGCGGTAGGCCGCCGGTGTACAATGTGACCTGTCGGAAAGTCGGTAAATACCTCTAGCTATATACCGCAAGTATGGACGCCGACCGCGTGGCGTAATAATAATTTAATGGTGGTCGCTCGCTGGGCATAAATACTATAAAGTGCTGTTGACAAAAAAAAAAAAAACTGCCGACTGTAAAAATAGCCGAATACCGTTGCCAAACGCTGTTCGGGGACTCTGGAATGACGCGCGGTGTTATTTCTAGGGATATGAAAATCGAGCGAGGAGACGAATAATTTTTGACACGGTAAAAAATACAGTCACACGAAAACATTCCGAGCATTATACGCGTTTATTATAATTTTTAATAACAACAATAATAGCAGTAAAATAAGCGATATTTTGCTCGTAAAGTTTGCCCCGAGAACATAACCTCGAAGCCGTCAACGTTTATAAATATGTATGTGCACACATTACGCCGCCGTTGCAAAGCTATACATTATCATCTATAAATGGATTACACGCGTACTGCCGAAAACAAGTACCTAGTCGAAATTTCGTTTTCGAATAAGTAGGACAAGACAATCGATAGGTTTTTAATTTAATGGTGTACATGTATGTACGTCTGTACGTCTGTACGACTGTATGTATATATATATACATAATTATACATATTTATACCACGCGAGTATGTAAAACGATGGATGGCAACGGCGCGTAGTGTAATATTATTGTAATTTGCTGCGGTGGCATCCGATTCCATTTTGTTTTAACTTTTAATTTATTAATAGCGAAGGCCAAGGAGACAAACGTCGTACACACCAGACATACATGTGCTAAACACTCTCGTCCGATAAAAATGCATATCCAGCGTTGTTTATAAAGGAATACTATTGAATATATTACATGCGTCAATTACTTATAATGATGAAAGGAGGTTTTACACAACCATAACTTGAATTTATGTGATTCTCCGAAAAAAATTGCAAGTCGTAAAAAATAAGATTGATAGTTAAATTTCGAAAATTTAAATCATCCGAAAGCTCGGAAAATAAAAAAATGAAAGCATATACGAGCACTGGCCTTGCTCGGGATTCGTAGTTGTGTGATATTTTGTTAGATTTTTTAAGAAGTGAGAGAGGAAAAAGCTTTATTTTCTTATAAATTTATCATGGATATACGCGTCCCGGCTATATGCCTATATAAATTCGCCTGTTCAAACATCGCATATTTTATTTTATTTCGCTAATTAACCTTTTTAATTGTATACAATATAAATAGTATAAATATATAATATTTTAATATATGAATATTGTATAATATCATTATTACTGCGTGAACACAAAAAATCTTCAAACGTTCCGTATAGTACGTACAACGTGGCTATACAGACGAATGCTCGGTTTAATTATAGACATATTTTTTAACTGCTTGGAAGTTCATTATAAGATAGGTGTCAGTTGTCACATAGGGCAGGCCAATGTTTCTTATACGGCACGTTTCTTGAAATAAACTAGGTCCTAAATAAATTGGACACCGCTCAAGTGGCTCAGGTGAACCGTTCTATAGAAGTCACATCTATATTGGATGGACTGACGCGAACGCCGGAAATTTAATAGGACGACGAAGCGTCTAGTTTTACTGTTTTAGTAAATAACATATTATACATTTGGACGAGAATGTACCTACTTCGAGGGGAAAACATGTCCTGAAAGACACATTTCACGCGCGTATGAAGGAAATCAGTCGTTTGGACGGACGGCTGGATTAACAAAATTTTAATAATATGTAAAAGTATTTTGTTGTAGTATAGGTATACCGTGTACATAGTTTTCGTCAAACGTAATATTGTATTATTGCTCAATTTATTATCAAACACACTAAAGGTCTATGCCAGGGGTCATATAGAATTAAATTCTATAGCGGGCCAGATAATTTGAAAAAACATTTTCGAGGGCCAGAAAAAACTTAAGTATTAGTTAATAATAAATATATTTCATTTTGTGTTAAAAATTCAGTATATGCTGTTTAAAGCAAGTTATTTATATATTAGTTTTTTGATATTTCGTACTCTTGGAAAACAACTAATGCGCGCCGTCACGCAGTGTTTTCAAGGCGGAGATCAGTTAATCTTGAACGATATGTTTTATTCTTTAAAAACGTAATTTTGGACAACAAAGTTTTACGTATGTATGTAGAGCTAAAATACTTCCAAATACAACATAAAAAAATCAAATAACTACTTGTATTATATGCATTCAAAAAAATACTTTTGGTGTTCTAGTTATTTCCTATGGTGAGAATAATTTAAAGTAAATTTATTAGGTACCTATACTTTTTAAAGGTTTTATAGTTTCTTATATCAGTTACATACTACAATAAGTATACAACAACACAATACTATACGATTTTTGTAAGGTAGGTATATAACGGGTAACGTTTTAACACTTATATTAAACACAATTATCGTCAATTATCATAATATACGAAACATATTATTAGTCAATGATAGCCGATAGGAATAGTTACTTAATTCTTCAAGTTTTTTTTTTTTACTTCGGTATTGACCTTTGACTACATTTGATTTCATCACATTATATAACATTGTAACATATAATGCTTTTATAATAAATTCGAGTGTCGTATATTAATAGTTAGTTTAATTAGTAATATAAATATCTGTATTACACGACATGTAAAATATAAATATTTAATACAGTCATGACACGTCACACTAAAAGGTAATCTAACTATTCTAATCTACCATGAGTACCTAGGTATTTTGTAAAAATCGAGTTTTACAAATGTTCAGTTAATAAAGCATGTGTTAAAAAGTTAGAAAAAGTATTAAATGAATACTTAAAAGAAAATATGCATGATCAAATTGAATGGCGTTATTTTAAACTCTTTTTAATAATTTACTACATTTTGAATTATACTAGCTAACTTAAGTTATATTATGATAAATCATCAGTAACATCAGTTTAAACTTGCAAGTTCTTGATATTATACGTTTGTAAATATATATTTTATATAATGGTCATTAAATTTATTGAAAACTGAAGATAATGCACGCGTGTAGATGTTTTATTATTCAGCAAAACGTTTACCTATATTAACCAAAATGGGCTGCTGGGATGTTAGTTCGTATACACTTAATGGTATGTAATACCAGTTAACTTTGTTACACAATCCACAGTGATAGTGTATGAGTACTTTGCGTTGTGATGATCATTTCCCTCAAGTAGTCAAGTCGTACAGCGTGTGTAGTATGTAACGTAAGGAATATAAATGAAGAATAATATTATGTATTGTATGAGCTTTAAGGGGGCTGACGGGTGTAGGCTGTGGATGCGAACGTAGGTACATTACATAATAATATATGGCCGGGAATGAAGTATGAAGTATGATACGTTGAGTGACTGCGACAAGACAAGAGGAAAACAAAACGGTTAGGAGCCGGGCTCATTCAAAATGCATGCGGGTTAAGGTGAAACGGAATAAGAGATGATATTGTAATAATATTATCATCTTGCATAAATGTTTTAATCATTTATCGTGCAAGAAACTATCCTTCATTTGTGGAACATTAATATTATAGCACGTAATACATATAATAAATATAGTATGCCATATTAGTTATTCTATATTTTTACAATTTGAATAATACCATCAATGAATTATTATTGAAATACTTTTATACCAATGCGGTTTTTTATTTAACAATCAAATAGGATCATCTGTATAATATGATATATTTATTACATACATATAGCATCGTGTACATCAAAATAAATAAAGTTTGAAATACATCATCTCTTCGACTATCCGTGAGGAACGATCACTAGAAATACGTTATTATATTGGAATTGCATTGCACTGAACTTACCTTAAGTAATAGATTTAATCTTAAAATCGCAAATAAAATATAATATGGTTTCGTGGGCATGAATTGATAATATCTAACTATCTAAGTTTAAAGATTTATTTAGAATTAACCGTTCAAGATATAAAACTATTAAATAGTAAAATAATAAGTATAACCTAATCCAATAATAAGAGTCATGATAAAATCAAAAAAATAATGTGTTGTTTTTTATAATACTCTATTATGTGTATGTATATATTAGCTTTTAAATGTCATAATATTACATATAGGTAGATAATATCTACTAGATATACCTATTTATACACTATATTCAGAAGGTTCTTTATACCGTAATATAAAGAATTTCAGGTTGATTAAGACGATTTAAATTTGGACGTATTTAGTGGTAAATATCTATATCATATACGATCATATAATAACGAAAATCAAATATTGTATGGTACATTACCTATATTATTTACGTATGATAAATATTTTATAAAAAAATATTAACAATATAATAGTGTTGTGAGGAGGTTATATATAACATAAATTATTAGTATTCCGAAAGCAGAATAAGCTCGAACCGTTTTTATAAACGAATTCAGTTTGGGTAGAATAAATCACAAATGGTGTTTACTAGTAATTTTTTATCCAACAGGTCATTCTTTAGATCGTTTTCAATAAATATTATATCCAGTTTATTCAAACTCCTTTTTGTATTGCATAATTAATACGAACCGAATGAATAAAAAGTTTTGGAAAATATACATTAATAATGAAAATAAGAAGAATCCAATAATATTGATTTCAAAAGAATTTTTACCAACCGTCTTCTTATAATAGCTTAAGTTTGTACCTAATACTATAACTACTATTACATAAATGTATGTATTCCACGTTCGAATTTAGAACACGTATTGCTGTACATTATACGCCTGCCTTGGCTTAATCTATTTTGGTTTTTTATTCACTTCGTGGGGATATTATAATCGGTCCACTGTGGAAGGAAAGAAAAAAACATTATCAACTGTCCAGTCAATATACAACATGGGCGTTTTATTGGTAGCAAAAAAAAAAAAAAAAAAATAAGGGATTAAGGGAAATTTATTTAACTTGTTATATATAGTACGTTTAGCGTGCTCGGCGTTTCCCGGGGTTTTGTGTCCGAATGTTTGCCGTTACCGTGGTTACTGCGGTAGTGGCAGCGGCGGTGGTGCCGAGTTGCGGAGACCACGAATACGTTTAGGTTGGATGTGCGGCGGTGTGGCGGTGTGGGTAGGTGATTCGGGCAGAAGGGAAAACCGTCCATTTTATCGGTCTGGCCGCACGGGTGTTTACAGTCGAAACGAGACTGCATTTTTAAAACCCCCCGGCGATTATTAAACGAAAACCCCTCAACCACCGTCACGGTAAGGGGGTGACAAGATGATGGGGAAGGGGTGAACGAGGAGGGGGACAAACGCTGTGGTCTCGGCCAGTGGAAAACGTTTCGACGTCAAAACGATGCGACATGTGCAAACACGACTACAATATATTATACTTATATGAGTGACTTTTTAGTTTTTGCCAACGATATAACGCGTGAGGTAATAATGTATAATGTATTATATATGTGAGAGTGTGTCGCGTCTGGCATTGTGGTGTATAATAATATTATATTATTATATAGAGAAGGTTTCGTCCATGATTCAAGTACGAGAACGAGGAAGGCAAAAAAAAAAGACGAAATTAAATCCACACCGCCGGCTATTATACTCGGCTTTTCTCGATCCTTCATATTATATTATATGTTATATATAAACGAACATATTTTAATATTTATTATTACGAGTATATACATAACATTACAACTATGTGAATATATATATTTTATTATCTTATAATATGGTCTTATTCTTGTTTTGTCGCCAGTCTATGGTTATATTTGTCCTCGCGGATAATTTTAGCGAAAAATAGCCATAGGTCGGTACATATTTTTTTTATACTAATAACCTGTATAGGTAAGCTACATTTTTTTTTCTAATTTGTATTTTGAAATATGGTTTTGGAAAGTTACCACAGAATCTGCTAGCCATGAATACTTAAATTGGCATATTTTACGGTTTACAGCCTAAACTTAAAAAAAAAAAACAAAAAATTAAATGTACTTTTTTTTTTAAAATACAGCTGATTCATTGAGTTAATAATAATTTATGAAGCTAAACATTTTAAAAGTTTAATTGCATAGATTTTCATTATAACCATTCTAACGAATTCTGTAAGATGCAAAGTTAAATACAGTATTTTTAGGTAAGTATGTTATACAAACGAGTAATCGGGTAGGTACTTAAATCTACGAGTTTTCATAAACGATGCGTCATTTTGTTTTATTGATTTTTTTGGTTTTTAATTTGACCCGATAGTAAATATTTTAGTATAGAAACTAACAACTGTCGATATTAATTCTTTGTTATTAATTCACGTTTGGATAAAAGTATTATTTGACATGCACTTTGATTTATATGCACTATACATAATATATTCATACCTATATTCCTTGTTGAAATGATTTATGGTTCGTCATAGTATTATTATCATTATTGTTGTATACTTTAATATACGCGTTTTCGACAGTTAATTTAACGATATTCGTGGACAAATATGTTTAACACGGGTATTTCACTCAACATTAATATTCCACTATTTAACAGGGTCCATTGACTAATTGATGTACGATGAACTTTGGTCCTAGGATTTATCGTTTACGGTTTAGGTAATTATATTATTATACATACAGACGATAACATTTTAAAACCATAATCAATACAATTATATTATGTGTATACATTTAATAAAGAAGACAATATTATAATGAATTGTTCGACGATAACATATTTTAATATACATGATGCGTGCACTATTAACTGATACAGTTATCTGCATACTAATCGTACTTAGACCTTTATCTAATTCCATCAAACGCTGCCGTAACTATTTTCATAAATTAATAATGTTTAATTTTATACTCGTAGATGAATAGAAGTGTATGTCTTATCAATACAGAAAATTATGTTTGAAAATGTATAGATATATTCGTATAAACTATAAATAAAGTAGTTTACTATTAAGTTATATAGGTAACTAATTGAAGTTCGGATAAATATTAGAGTTTATAAGTATTTTTATAGTAACGTTTATAGGTTCATAAAATTGACTATTGAGTATTATAGTAAGTAGGTATATATAGCGTGTGTGGGACGTGGCTATAGCGGAGTGAGCGTCTAAAGTTTTGATAAGTCAGAGTAAACGGTGGTCGTAATTCAATTAAGTTAAAACATATAAAAAAAACTTTCTGTTCGGTTGTTTTCGACGGGACTTATCCGAGTAGTTTTCAACGCAAACAATATAAATAGAAAGCAACCAATATAAAGTTAAAACGTTGACGAAAGATCGAAAGAAAAAATTCTTGTTATTAATTGTTTAAAATAATTATTATACCTAACGTCCTAAGCTAAACTATTGAATGTTTATTGATTTATACATAGTCACATATTAAATTATGAGATAATACTTGTCAAAAAGAATACGGAATCGGAATTCGGAATGAGATTGAAAACTACGTTTAGGTAGGTATCACAACTAAATTTATTTTGTGACTAAATGTATTATTTAAATCTAATTAACAAACAATCTTAATAGTCTGTTGGTATTGATTATTTGACAAATAATGTCTGGATCTTATTATTTAAGTTAATCATGCTCTAATATAGATTTAATGTAAACCTCCAATATCACATATTCCTAATTGCACTTATATTAAATACATTGTACATGAACTATTTTTTTTAAATGAAAAATTAAAATTTTTGGCCGTTTAGGTCTTCAAGAAACAGTTATCATTTTAAGTTAAAGTTTATAATTCAGCACATTCCGGTTTGTATCTGCGATATTAGGCATTATATGCATACTACAGATATAATCTAAATAATACCAAATCCCAATTATAGGAGTACTTTTAATATTAAAAATATTTTCTTTAATAAAAACACGATCACGTCTCATGCGTTGTTTGCCACTGTTACGATATCACGATATATAAATTCGATATCAACATTGAAAATAACCGAAATTTGTCTCTGTTATCGATATTTTTGTGCAACAATCATTGATAATATCGGTATCCGTGCTCAATTAGAGCAAATAGTAGGTAGTTATGTCATGATAATAATATAATATTATAATATAGATCAATATTAAATGCGAGACACCCGTATTACACGTTTACGTATATAACGTTCATCGTGTAGTCGTGTGTATACTAGCGTTCAATGCCCCGGCAGACACACATGTGTACGCGAGGATGGGGCGAAATTTTAGATTTACTTAGCACACATATAGTTATATAATAGTATAATGTACAATATGATAAAATATACGCATATGAATGAATAGAAGAGATAACGTGGACGACGGCGACAGATCTGATCGTATATAAAAAAAAACTGTACGGCTAATCCGGTTTGGGGTGAAACGACGAAGGAGGAAAAAGTGTAATGCACGCGCGCATACAAAATATAATATCATATATATATATATAATATACACACGATAAAACGCACCAAACGTCATCGTATCGCATATATACAGTGTGCCCTCGACCACCCTCGTACAGTATAATAATATATTCTCCCCACGGCCTAGTTCTTGTCTACAAAAACCATAGATCACCGCACACTGTGACCGTTTGAAATTTCAATATATTAAACTCGATAGAAAAATCAAAATTCATGGTAATTATTTGAATATATTTCAACATGACGTAAATCAAACCCACGTCGATTTTCGAAAAAAGCGATAACCATTTCATTCTTACAGTTCACGGGAGTATACTAAAAGATATTATTTTGATACCTCTATATTACCTATAATATTACGATTTCCGATAATTTTCTGAAATCCCGTTTTAACGATTTCGCGTTAGTTGCGTCAGATCGCATTATAGTCGTATCTCGAAGAAATAAAAGTGATCGACGGTACAACAAGGTATAACACCGTAGTACAGCCCGGCGATAATAATGCACCCTGTATACGCTGCAACAGCAACAGCAATGTTATATATATGTGTGTAATATAAACGAAACGTGCAACTGTGAATGATTATTACGTATACAGAAATAAAACTCGGGGTTAGCGTTCCCTTCGTTCTAATTTGGCACGGCCCGTGAGCAGCAGGGGCAGTTGGTTTCGTGTCAATGACCCGCCGAGCGTTCACCGATATTATATTGTATAGTTGGGCATCGCCCCTCCCTACCCGGTACGCCACTGCACACACACACACGCACACACACGTTGCACACTATATACGCACACGAGACCAACAGGATAACCATATGTTATTTACGGAGGTCCCTCCAGCCGGCCGCCGTTGTGTAGCTGTAGGTTTTTATGTTTTTAAAAGGTGAAAAATATGTACACTATACGTCGTATATATGTTGGTGTGTATGTTGTATATACCACATTATGTTATATATATATATACTATACTGTAAATATATGGTATACAGAATACACGCGCCGCAGCGAGAGTGATACCTCTATATCGGTCTACTCGTGGCGGTCGAGGGAAATAAAATGCAAAATTATATTAATATGTATATTGTAATAGGCCTGTATAAATTATATTATTTATGCACGAATAGGTATCTGGTGCTACGATTCGTATATACTGGCGCGAGACTCTAGGATATAAAACGTCGTGGCCTAGGGGTGCTGATGCCGAACGTGCGAGGATATAACTTAATTAATATACCAAGATATAACAAACAGTCGTATTCGTTTGGAAATTAAAATTACTATAACACATTTATAAAAATAACTAAAAACGAGCAGTGTCATCCTGCAATCTAGACTATAGGTACAGGAAGTTCAGTTATGACTCATATTATGCAGACAATAATATTTCATAAAATAATTATCAAACCGATTTTCCAGTACAAAAAATTCAAAAAGTACTATGGTAAGAATATTATTTGCGTTCGCGCTGACAAATTTTAATAGGACAACCGATTTTAAGACAACATTCAATATTCACAATATTATTATAATCTAATCGAGGATTACATTTTTGGGGATGCTTGAGCATTGAGTCTTTATATATACATAGTTGATCCTGTATGGGCCTATTATATGATATCTTGTTGGACATTATATATGACTTGAGACACGTGATCGTTTTGATCTACGGAAATTCGTAATATATGTATAAAGATAGGTACATGACTTATTGGCTATTGCATATGGTGTACGTACGTTGTCTGTACACGATCAATACGTAAATTATGTGTGTATTTTTTATTATTAACAATCGTAATGAAGCAGTTAGTGTCACGAACGGTGACGATTGATATTTCTCAATAAACCAACGAGAGTGAACGACTAGATAAAAAAATTGCTTTCGTTAGCGAAATTGTAAGAATAGTTTTATTTTTGTACGATATACATATATAAAATATGTGTACTTTTCAAATCTGCAAAACCACTGTGCAATCACGTCTGATATCGACTATACTTCCCGCGTAAAGTTAAGTGATACTTTGGTCAAAACCCGTTTTTACATTTTAGAACTTTTGTTTTTAGAGCCTATTTCGTTGGCAGCTATATACTACCTACAATATAATGTCCGTAAAAAGTTCATCAATAATATATAGATGAAATTGATGCGCTCTAAACAGACACAATAGAACATGAATGACGTGTTGTCACGTACATCTCCTCCTCGAGCAATACATCATATAATTTTATTTTATAATATTAATGTGCAGATTTTGGGAAACTCGATATGCCGGCTAAAACAAAGTATACGTGAGATGACAGATTGGTATATATAATATATTATATATGTATATATTATACTATTATAGTATATACAGTATACACTCGCCTATAATTATTTATTTATATTTTTATATTTTCATATTTGAAAAGCAATTAAAGCTCATTTACGACTCAGTGTTATATTATATGGAGACATTAGAAGGAACTATACGATTGTCGTAACGTTTTGCGAAGAGTAATTATTTCGTCGAGTGGTAACGTGTGTATGCCTACATTATGTTACTATAATAACGCGTTATTCTGTATTCACATAATCTGTATACGCATGCAGAGTGCTTCTAAAGTTCTACAATGAATGCCACGTCTATTACTGTATTTAATTACATAAAACTAAATACATATTGTACATTTTTGTTCTTTCTTAAATACATTTGTATTTTTAACTTTCATACTTAAAATTACGAATTATCAAAAATGAAAAAAAATAACATTTTATCGTATCCCTCGTAAAATCCATTACTCGTATAAATATATTTCACATGATTTTTTTCCCAATTTTCACCCATTCATTATGGACCCACCAAGAATAATTATCCTCATGTGAAATTCGTTGTTGTACCACCCTGTGTGTATAACGTGCATATTATATTGTTATCTGTACTCTGATAATCATCTCATTACGTATTCCTAATGCATGTGCGGTGTGCAGCCACGCGATTTACGCTATTTTCTACACATATCACACATGTATACCATGTCACTGAAATTATGTATCCGATCATCACGAAGAACGTTCGTGTTTATTGATATGTAGGTATAAATTTCAATTATTGATTGAAAGCCGAGGGAATATTATAAAATGAAAATAAAACTCGTTCGAAATGGATAACGTTTTTGGAACGTTATACAACGCCACACGCGATGCTACCATATATGCGTGTAACGTATATAATATTATATTTAAACAGTATCGTTTTACCTGACCGAGCAAAGAGTATACATTTTTGTGCATTATATTATAAAATAATGATAATGATAAATTTTTTTTACAGGTTAAAACGGCCAGTATCCAACTGCGATTAACCACGGACGCATTATTATTTTTTTAAATACATATATAATACTATTCTATACTTACAGACTAAAGATATTATATAAACGTAAATGTATAAATGTCTTACCAGGCTGTAAATTTCCTCGAGGTTTTGCTCCAAGTATGGCCAAGTTCACGTTGGCCTTCCGTCCGTCGATGATTGGGTTCGGTTCCTTACACGCCCTCTCGGCCGCCGGTCTGTCGCCCATAATCACCTGCAGAGTAAACCAAAGATCGTCGTCGTATCATTATTATCGTTGTTATATTATTTGGCCAGCACGAAGTGAATTCCCGGGGAAAAGGGTGGTTTTCCGGGAGCCTGCACTTATCCACCTCGGGCAAAATATATATGTTGGCGGAGGGGTGAGCTGCGGGGATCGTCGACGAAGGTAGTCGGTGAAGGGTTGTGTATAGCTGGACACAGAGCGGCGGGAGGATGAGGATAAGTTCGAAGGGTAAAATTGAATTACGTGTCGAGAGCGAAGGCAAGAGCTGCAAGAATATAATAATAATAATATATATGTGGTGTGCGTAGTGCGTACGTATATAATATATACCTATATGAATAGTACGACGGAATCCGAGGGTGGTTGTGCTGCGTGCAGCGTGCCCGGCGCAAGACAAAAGTATATGTACATATATGTATTATGTATAACCACGATAAAAGAGCACTTGTGTGTGCACGTTGAGAGGGTGGAACTTTTGTAACGTCATATACACAAGACTACGGCGAGTTTGTGACGCGCGCGATTGTTAATGTGATGTACTCACGCGTTTCCGATTTTTTTTGTTTTGCATTATTTGTTCCGAAAAACCCGAAACCTGCTTCAGTGGGGGAGGGGGGGAGTGTAGCGGCCGTCAGTATTTATTCATATTGTTCACTCTGTATATTATAGCCGGCACATACGGCGTATATACGCTATTAATAATAATATATATAGCACTCATAGCAGTATGTGTTGCACGTATAATATGCCTACAACTATTTATATACATATTGGACTGGTTCTAGAGTAGTCTTTTTAGCCATCAGGCGAGTCCTCGGGGACGGGACGCGAATATCCTTTCGACACCTCTAGCACGTGACGGCGATGGATGGTGAGGACGGGAGTGGCGGAAGTAACTGCGACCGGCGCGCGAGAAAGGAAGTAATGGAAATAAATGTCGTTCCGAGGTCGTCTCCCAGCGGACTGGGCGACGCAATTATGCCGTCGCGCGCCGGAAAAGCGATTTGTTCACGGGCGCGCGACTATTATATTTATTATATGCACATATACGTAAATGTATATTAATGGATCTCTTGTGGTGTATTCTAATCGACACGGCCAACCGCGTCCTCTTGGTTATCATCAGGACCACCCTGTATGTGTTTAAATATAAACGTGCCGTGTGCCGATCGTCGGCGTTCGTCGAATGTCAGTACCAAAAACTCGAAACGGGATTTGTTTTTGTTTCATCGTCGATTATTATATTATATTTGCGGCCTCCCGAAAAGAATTAGGTAATACGTAGAAAACGTAATATTAAAATTAGAAAAAATAAGGAACTGCAGTTCGAATAGGTCGTGAGTGCTGAGATTTCGACAGAACCCTACGGGATTAAAAGGAGTTTGAAAAAAAAAATCGAATAATAGTTGCTTTGAATTTATATTATTATAGTTGCTATAATAGTTAGGTATACTACTATGCGAATTATATATATTAAATACTTAAGTGAATAATAATGGGATTTATTTTTAATTATTTTTATTTTTATTTTTATTCGATTTTAATGAGAACAGACCAAATCTTTTGTCTCCCGCGTGGAGTGTTGTGAACGTTCCAACACTTCGTTGCGGAATGAAAAGCGAAAACGTTAGCAATATTCACCCTTTACTGCGTCCCTGATTTTCATTTTTCTTTCTCTCTCTCTCTCTCTGTCACCATTATTTGTTTGTGTGAAACTTTTCGTAATGTGCGCAAGTGGTTTCAAACGTCTCGCTCGAATTATGGCCGTATATTATTATTGTACACTTATGTGTGTAAATATATATAGTACGTATACATTATATGCTTTATACAGGTATAAATGTATAATAATATACGTATACCTACGGCTCTAGTGCGGCGCTTATACTACCAAAGTACGAACACGAGACTTGTTGTAAGTACTCGAACACGCGAACTTAATAAACTCACATTGTGTCATGATATAATAATATTAATAATTAATAAATGATAAGTTGTACACATAATGATGACACATTATAGGTATAAAGATGAAATAAAATCATAATTATTAAGTTATTGGGGGCCAGCCTGTCTGTCGAGTTTTTTTAAATACGTTTTTTGTACCTAGTGTTTAGATTGATAATCCGTCATATCTAGCAGTAATTCAAATCATACAGAGTCTCACTCTTATATCGTTTACATGTATAGAAATGCACTATCCTACTATTATTTTTCTTTTATTATCTTATTGACTCTATACTGCAGTATATATTATTGTACAAGGTGTTTCACTTCGGTAAACGACGGTAGGCCAACTTATACGATCATCACACGAAGGCGTCAGATACGTCGGTCTACCGCAGTGCTATGGCCGTCTATACGGTATACACGCACCTACATGGCTTGCATATACCTTACCTCGATCTGTTTCCTAGACACAGTCAAAACAATATATTATAATATATATAGCTTATTCATACGCACACAACTATAGAATATATATAGTGAGTAGCGACTGACAGACATCAGACACGGACGTGATCAGACTTTTGAAACGAGGTGAAGTCAGAGGACGGAGAAGCCGCGAAAACAGCCGTGTAAACACTGTAAACTATATCGGACCGGCGGTGTCCAGTATTATAACAATAATTCTACCATGAGTTACGTACCTGCCACTCGGGCTGACCGTTTGTAATACGCGTATTAGGTAAAATATAAAACCGGAAAAGGTTAGCAGGTCGCTCGTTCATCTTGGCGGTCGAACGCCGAACGTCGATATAACACTAGAACGCAAATCTTTGAACAGAGATTATGATATTATGCAACGAAGTAATATATTATTAATACGCGTATAACCGAGGAAACTTGGAAGGTATGTGGTATAATATATAATAGTTTACCGCGGCCCAAACTATCCGCTAAAGTTTTCATGGATGTGACGTCACACACACACAAACGCTCATCACATAATACGTTTGTTATAAAATAATGTTTTACGACTTGATGATTACATGAATTATGATGATATCATTATTATCGCTATCGTCTGCGAAGGTCTTTTTATGACGGATATACCGGCGGCGCGACAACTTCGGGTTTTTAAATTGTTCTCGCCGTCCTTATTATTTTTATCATCGAGCCCGATTTGTGCATCGATTTTCGTGATTCTAGGAAGACAAGGCGTTGCGGAAGCTCACGAAATCGTTCAGAGAACACAAGCCGAACAATAAGCGAGTTAATTATTAAAAGTGGGACAGTGACAATGAGTCCGGCGCGTTTGGTGTTTCGTTTCTTTTTCATCGTCAATCTCTCGAAAACCGTCGCCGTTTTTTGGCAATAATTTTTTTGATAACATTCACTCACACACACACACACACACACACACACACACACACATATAAGTACACGTAATATGTACACGCACAGGCACGCATGACATATTCTACATGCACACATAAATATATACAGTGCGTACACACACACACACACACACACACACCCTAAACATCTGTCGGACAAACACAAACACAGACACACGCTCTGACGCACTATAGTTGCCGAGCACGAAAAATTACAATATTTAACGCTATTATATTATTATGTATACCTACATAATATACAAAAACAACGCGTGTTACGTATACATTATTATATTACTATCGTCTATATTATTGCGCATCAGTATATTAGGTACCTAGGTATACCCAAAGGATTAATTTCGATTTTCGACTAGAAAAACAAAAAATAAATTGAAATGGATTGGAGCACAACTCCGCTGTAGTGTTATCGAACGAGTGAGGACTTAACCACTTTTACCATGTAGGTAGAAGTGGAGCTTGTCTGCAAGTCTCTCCCTGACAAAAATCAAACTTATACCAAGGACTTGTGCGGGACCTCAAGGTTAGGCTAGCTCAGTGGCGCGCAAAATGAATATTTTTATGCATTTAAAATACTGGAATTGTTTAGCACATTGACTCGAGTTTGTAATGTATGATCCTCAAAAATTGAGTAGCCTGCTAAAAATGTGGAAATGAAAAAAATGAAATGACGTTACTGTGCTCAATTGTTTTTAATTGTGATATGTGTAATTAAAACGTAGTTTTCGTGCAGTTGTATACTCACAAATCCGTAGCCCCTGCTTTTGCCGGACTGTCTGTCCGTGATGACGACTGCCTCTTCGATGTCGCCGTACACGGCGAAGTGATCCCTCAGCGATTTGTCGGTGGTATGGTACGGCAGTCCGCCTACAAACAGCTTGGTCCACGTGGTGTCCTTTTGCTGGCCACCGCCACCGCCGCCGCCGGTGCCGGGCACCGCGGTCAGGCTGGCCAGGCTACCGACCAGACCCTCGGCCGTACCCAACAGACTAGTGTCCGGATTGGTCATTGCACCAGACATCAACATGGCGATGGACGACAAAATTTATTGTACGTGTATGGTATTAAAAGGAGCCGACACGAAGATGGAATTGATCACAGTAATTTATGATAAGATGCTCGTCAGTACGTATTAATAATATTTATTGGGACGAACGAAACGAGCGAAAAAAGATCGAAGATGAAAAAAAAAATTCGCTTAACGAGATAAAACTTTTAAAATATAAAATTAAAACAGAAAAAAACAAACCAAACAAACAAACAAACGAGCAGACAGCGTTGATGACTAGCACCCGGACGACATGTTCGCGTGACAACGTGTGGTGCGGTGGCGCGCGTGTGCTCGAGTGAGTGACGAAAATAATAATAATGTGTAGCTTGAGTGACCGACCGTTCAGCGGCGCGCGCGGTGCGTTGTGTTTTATTATTATTATTATTTCGACGAGACGTAGCGAATGAGCGGACCGCGGACCGTGTGTGCACCAGAAGGGATCCCCGTAACGTCACTGACTGCGCGCGCTGTCGCCGTCGCCGTCGCCGTTGCCGTTGCCGTCGTCGTCGTCGTCGTCGCCGTAGTCGTCGTTACACGTCCAACTACTCCGGCGGGGCCGTCTAAATTTAGTACGCGTACGAGGCCTCGTTCGGTTCCCCTCGGCGTGTGCAGCTGTTCCGGTGGCGACGGGGCTCCTCCTGGCCACCGCCGCCACTTCCCTCCCACTGAGCCAACTACCGCCCCTCGCCCGACACCCCGCCACCGACCCGTCGTCTAACCGACACAGCCGCCGCGCCGCACACGTACTATACACTTATATTGTTGTTGTATGGCCGCCGCCGCCGCCACTGGGAACGCTCTGCTCCGGCTGCTTGCGGCCCCCGCTTGACGGCAGCGGCGGGTGGCGGTGGTTGCCGGGCGAAAACGGGAGTCCACTCCACTCCACCCGGTACACCCGAACCACCAACCGTCACCGTTAACCCGACCGGGAGAGCGGCCGCGCGCGCGTGCCCACCCGACGAAGTTGTGCGTTTTAGGCGTGCGCGCAACCCTCGACGGACGACAAAGCTGCTTGCCGTATACCACCGCCGCCGACAGACATCATCCCGCAAAAACCCGAGACCCCAACGCTTGGCGGCCGTTTCCGCGCGCGCAAATGTTTAGATTAATGTTGCGCGCGTGTAACCCCTTTCGACCATGGTCGCGGTCATTGCGTGAGCGGGTGGTAAACGCACGCACATATTGCATATACTACATAACAATATGACGCATATATATAATATTGTTTAAATTATTATAATATAATTTGGACGCGTGCGCCCCCCCCCCCTCGCTACATTGTTGTCGACTGACGGCTCTCCTGTTTAACTGACCGCTGATAATATTATACGACTCATTTTTATTATACGACGTGTGATCGGACCGCAAAAAATGTATTAATTTATTAAATTTTATTTAAAATTTTGTCAACTACAATAACTGTACTTTATTATGTTAGTTGTACAGATAATTGAAAATATTTTTTGTACAAACTTAACGGTTTTACGATGTAATAATATACCAAAATATGATTGAAAATTTATGTGGTCTCCTACCGGTGTATGATTGAATTATTAAATTTGAATCACTGCACGTAATAATACACTATCGGTTTATGGAATACTATGTACCATTAACACAGTATTGCGATAAAAATAGTAGGTAAAGTATAAGATAAACTAAGATTTGATAGGTACCTTACTATATATTAGTCTTATGTCAGTTGAGGTCGCCTATTTCTCGTTTTGATTCCTAGGTTATATAGTATCGGCCATCGGGCTCCTTTGAAACCTAAGGTTCCTGTTGATGGACATTTTGAGCTGCTCGAGGGTCTTGATGTAGGAGATATGTATTCCCGTATTGTAATGCATTTTTCTGTGCCTCATGAACCAAGTGACTTTCAAGCATATCCTTACAAGGTTTTGCTCTGGAGAATTTAAAATTGATAAATCAAATGGATATAGGTAGATTACGTTAAACGTTTTACCGGCAACACACTTTATTAAAATAATTATAATAATATTATATTGTGGTATTATGGAATAAAAATAATAAATAATAAATTATGATAGTTGATCGCATTAGTTATACCTACCAATTGTGAAAATATTAATATTAATATAAAATATTACTATACATTTCGTATACCGCGAATTCACGTAGGTATATAATATCTATATTATATTATCGTATACTATATAGTAATAACGTCCTGCCGCATATGTCACCGCCGTTTTTGTTATTCTGTACAAACGTCAACAAAACGTTTTCCGTGGATTTTCCGACTACGCATCCACCTCACCACATCACCTCCACGTCACCATCCCACGACTCAGCTTGACGGCTCCAATTATTACTATTATTATTGTAGTTGTTATTATTATTATTATTATTATTATTGTTATTACGTTTCTATATGTACAATAGCTCACCGACCGGCAAAGTTGACAATTATTATTATTTCATCACGAGCGCTTGTATGCGAGCCAACGAAACAATTGGGTTTCCTGAACGTTTGTCATCACGAATTTGATTAATACATTTCAACAGGGTTGTTATATCTTAAACGCAATATTTTAAAAAACTTGTTTAAAACATATATGTTTACAATTTTGTTTTTAACATTTGTAAATTGTAAAAAGATTGAACAATTTTGTTTTTTCTTAGCAATAGTATAATTTGTTTAACTATTATAACTATAAAAATATTTTCGAAATTGTACGTTTTTTCAAAAACAATATAATACCATAACACATTACGTCATTACAATACTATTTTTATAACTTATAATAAAAATAAGTATATATCAAACAGAATGTCACACGTATCCAATATATAAAGTTACTTATAGTTACTAACAGTAAAATATTTTAGGACATACGTAGTGCGTGCATGAATATTATAACATTTTGAAGTTTTTTGTGGTAAATTAAAACATTAAAAGCATATAAAAAAATAAATCATACTCATATGTAACATTGTTCTTTTTTAACTCTTATATAGCAACTTGAAAAATAAGTCTTCTTTAATAAGAAACATTGTTATACATTTTCAAGCTTTTTGACCAAGTGAACAATTATTTTTATCGATATTTATAGAAACAAAGCAATGCAATAATTGGATTAATTTAAAATATCTATTAATAACTCAAAAAGAGTGATAATATTTTTAAAATTGTATCATATTTAAAATATGATAAAATAAACTTATAGTGAAAATATACCTATCTACTGTTATTCTTTTTTTAATTACAAGGAAATAAGGAAATCTTTAATTTACGGGTGAATATCCAATGACACTCATAAAAAATTTATTTGAATTTCCAGCAAGATTTTTTTTTTAAGGTATAAAAGCTTATGAGGAGTCTTGTATAAAATTTTCAAATTTTAGATATAAAATATATAATCTTTTCAAACTAAAAATAATTTGCAACTATTCACGATTTTGACGATTTGAAAATTCGAACTTCAGACGTTCATAGATCATCAAAAACGTATGAGGCACCTTCTATTCAATTTTCAAATTTTTGACTAAGCAAAACGTCTCATATCTATAAAATAGGCAATACTTAGCTCAAAAAGAGTCAAACTATTTTGAAAACTTTATCATGGGAAATGGTCTTATAAAAATTAGTAAAAATGTAATGTATCTACAGTTATATTCATTTTTGAGTTACACCAAAATATAAAAAAAAATGTTGTTGAAAATTGGTTTCGCGTAAAAATTCCGGTTGTTGCTTATTTGTTTTTTTTGTTTTACTCTACGCTTTTGAAAATGAATAAATGGAAAAAAATGGAAATTTACTACTATATAGAATTCTGTTTAAAATTGTATCTAATACTGAAATACTTATAATCAAAATAAAATGTAATGTTGTTTATGAAAAATACTATAGCTGTTACAGACCTAAATAGTTTATTTCGTCGATATAACATATATAGTTTTGAACAGAATTAAAGTGTTTTAAACAATAATTGTTTCTATTGTTTAGGTGTACAGATTCTGAGTTATATATAATATAAATAATATAGTACGTAGGTAAAACATGATAATATATTACTTTAAGATTTACCGTAGCACTAGGTTCGAGTTAACAAACGATATTGTTTAAAAATTAAAATTAAAATAGTTCAAGTTAAATTTAATTATCTCTTTACATTACAATTTCTAACATAAAATAATAATTAATAAGATTTTGTATAAATAACATACATCAATAAATCCTTATATGGGAAGTATTAAAAATAAAAATACTTTTTGTAAATATTATACACATAATACTAATTTTGTTTGTTTTTTTCTTTTATTTAAACTATATTTACAATAAATTTGACTCTTATGAGTTATTACTTTATGAGTAAAGAATGCCGAATGTCTTGTTCATTTACTTGATAGCTACATAAAATGTTCTTAAATTCAGCCCGGTGAATTTGTGAGGATTAAAATGTATGTTTTTCGACTGCGTTTCCGATCCCGTTTGTCTTTGTGTCTGAACTCTGAATACTCTCATACCGATGTTATACTCCAAACGTTCGAAAGTAGATTTTTGCAAAAAACGTTACGCAATTAAAATTCAATCGTTTTGATATAAGCCACCCTTTTGTTCTTTTGTTAAGATTTTTAGGTACATACAAAATATATCCAGGTCGATTCACCAAGCAGCTTACTCACCCCATTTTTCTTTTAATAATGAATTTATTCTAATATTTTGATTTTTGGAATTTTCAAATGTACTCAAAGACCGCATTTTCAAATACTTGAATTTTTTTATTTTACTTATGGAGTGTTCTGTGGTGATACAAACTTCTGTTTTTCAATCAGGAACCCAATTTTTTTACTGTAAATTATTTGTGGAATATTCTTTTGAAAATGTTGATACACCTATTTACTATTCCAAATTTAACACTTATTAAATTAGTAGTTTAATAGTAGTTTAATATTTATTAAAATACTTATACTAATGAAAATAATCCTTAAAAAGGGGGTCAAGTGGATGTCGCTCCGCTGTACAGTAGGCTACAAGTAGATCACTGTACTATAATGGATGGTATTAAATTTGAATTCAATGATATAATATCATTGTATACGAAAAACGATTCTGAGCGGAGACGGTATGTCAGTCTAGGATATTTTAAATTATATTGATATTGTTATTTTACGGTAGCTGCTAAGTTGAATTAATATTGTTCATATTATTTAATTATTAACCTAAAATTATCAGTGATGCTATAAAAATATTATAATATATACTTTTACTCGTTAAAATTGATTTTAATATGTAATATCGTCCAAATTTGAACTTAAAATGTCTGTAAAAAATAACTGTTTAAATATTTTTTAGATTTTTTGATTACAGTATGTACTATTTATTAGAATCTTTATTTTAAATTTTCAATTCTTAGTTATAAAAACTGACCATTTTATAGTTGTTTAATTACAATGATTGATCATTTTCGAGATTTTGATGAATTTTGTCAAAATTCGAACTTTAAATGATTATAAAAAAAATGTGTGCCTATGTATTTTTAATATTTTTCAATTGCTATTGTAATAATATATCAGGAGCCTTGTATTAAATTTTCATTATTTTTGGCCCAACAAATAAAATTTATTGATATTAATAGAAAAAAAAACTAAAAATTTGAAAATTGAAATCGTCCATAAAAAGCTGAAAAACAGTCAAAATATATTAAAAATTAGATGGTGTATAGAAATAGTTTATATAAACATTCAGTGAAATTTTCATGCATCTACAGTTATTTGTTTTTGAATTGCAACAAAATAAGAAAATCGCTACATGAGAAATCGAGTGAATATCTAATCTTGTACAAATTTGAACTTAAAATGCTCATAAAAATTTATGTTGACTTGCTTATAAACTTTTTTTTATTGATAAAATTAGGCAAACTTATAAGGATTCTTGTATCATATTTTCAAACCTTAGATTTAAAAAGAAAAATTTTTATGAATTTCTAACTCAAAATAAATTGCACATTTTCGTCATTTTTACGTATTTTGCCAAAATTTGAACTTTGATTACCTATAAAAAAAAATTATGACTACAGATTTTTAATATTTTTCATCTGCCTTTGAAACTATATATTAGAAGCCTACTATTAAATTTTCAAGATTTTTTACCCAACAAATAAAATTTTATTGACATTTATAGAAAAAAAAACTAAAAAAATTGGAAACTGAAAATGTCCGTTAACAGCTCAAAATAAATGCTATGGTGTGTAGAAAATGCTTATATAGACATTCGGTCAAAATTTCATGTCTCTACGGTCATTTCTTTTAGAGTTATACCAAAAACCAAAATCGATTTTGTCGAAAATTGGTTTTCCGTAAAAATTCCCGTTTTTCCTATAATTTTTCATTTGTTTTCCAGGCGCTCATGAAAACTACTGGGAAATTTTGACTTTTGACCCCCCAAAGTACCAACTAGATTCACTTTCCTATCAGAAAAGGTACTATTGAAGAAAATCGAAGCATTTTTTCTGTCCTAAAACGTGATGACAGACACAAAAAAAAAAATTAAAAAAAAAAAAAAAAATAAAAAAATACACATCATTGTAAAACAATACATTCATCGCTCCGCTCAGAATCTAAAATAGTTTAGTAAAATAAATAATATATATATATAATAATTATTATGAATATTGAAAGATTAATATTAATTTTACAATTTAAAAATCATCACTACCCCATATCTTCCCGAACCAATTATCATAGAACTATTATTTTTAGTAGGTACACGAAGTTAAAAAACTCGAAACAGCTCTTTTGAATTTTGAGTCCGACACGTTATATCTACCAAATAAACTTACAGTAGAAAAAATAAGTGAGATACTAATTTTTAAAACAGAAGTTTGCATCATCACAGGACACTTCTTAAGTAGTACGAAAATCTCAAAAGTTTGAAAATATAGTATTTAGGTATCTGTGTCCTATATATTTAAGAATTAAAAAATAAGATTTTGAATAACTACATTATTAAAGAAAAAAGAGGGTTAGAATGCTTGGTGAATGGTGAATCACGTTGTACATACTATATTTTATATGGTTGTGTAGTTAAATTCAAGTAATATCAACTATAGCCCACATTAATTTGGTCCCTAAAACAATTTCGTTATGTAATAACTCATAAAGCAGTTTTTGTAAGAATTTTTTACTAAACAAGCCAAAAAAAAGTCTCTTAATTATAAGTACGACGTGATTTAAGTACTAAAAAAGTCATGACACATTTAAAAAATATTTACATTTTATTGATGTATGCGGTTTGTTTCATATATTTAATTCAGTCCAAGTTCAGTATTCGAACATTTGGCAACTATAACACTTTTATGCATAAAGCGTGGTATTAAAAAAACACAAATCGTATACACACCAAGTCTTCACAGTTTACAGATGTATAGTACATTACTTATATGAAACAAACAAATTTATATATAATAACGTTAAATATATACTCTATTGCAAGATCTGTACATGAACTGCTATTGAAACCAAAACTATATAGTCCAGGTTTCGCATGGACAGGCGGCCATCCTTCAGTTTAAATTGCCTGTGTTTACTTTTGGAACTATATATTTAATAGCTTTAAAATAGGACTCTCATCAAGAACTCGTGCCAGATAAAACACGCTTTGATTAATTAATTTCAGTCAATATGTAGGGAGATAATAATATAGTGATGTATGCAGGTAATAATTATAGTATAAGTGTAATTTAATATAATAGCTAATTATGTCAATCAGCTGTATATATTATCTAGGTAGGTACTTAAGTAAATATACGTATATGATGTAATGCTATGTACCTACTGCGTTAACATAATTTCTGATTGGTTGAATTATTCAAATAATTTAAAATCAATAATTTTTTTTTACATTTATTTAACTAATTTTGATAATTAGACGACACTTACATGTAGGTATTTAGATATTTAAAAAAAAAATAACTCTATATTTGTACAGAAAAAACTCATTAGAAATCATAGTTAAATTAAAACAAAACATAAAAATAGTTTAATTATTGTTCACAGTCCTCAGACCACAGTATATACTATGGGTATTATACCCATAGTATAATACAGCTATACTTCTTAATACCGATTGGATGAAATATGAACAGTTCGTTAATATTGTAGTATTGTACGCTTTGAATTTATTTATAAAAACAAATTACTAAAATGATGAATAAATTGCGGTATTACCATACAGTTGTGATAGATGTATTATAGTAATAAAAGTATTTGCGTGACCAAGCGTAACGACTGAGCAGCCCTCTCGTATTTATTATAAAATACGTTCTATGGGTAAACATTTAGAATTGCGAAGAGATCGAGCAACACCCGTTTGAGTACACATTCTAAGATAAATAAATTACGGTCATTTTGCAGAGAATGTTTCCTAAAAGCGCTACTATGTTTTCTTGATTTGACCACCCCAATATTTTCTTTGCAACTACTTAAACACGAATGTTTACAAAACCCGTCGACATTCTCTTGATATAAATAAATGGATTGCATTATTTATATAGTTTCTTTTATTGCCATACACATATTAAAAATGAAACGTAATTTTAATCACATATAGGCTGTATACTGATGAATGAAAATGTAAATTCTGAATAATTGGAATTCCAAGGTAATAAATAATATATAAGGTATGATTCTTTTAAAAGCAAAAACTCAATAACAAAAAGTTATAACTTTAAACGTTATTTCTTTTTTTAGATAAATTAAATTCATTATTAAACAGTATTTTTTTTACTTTTTTCGAATAACTGGATACATTTTTATTTTAAACTTTGAAAGAATATTTTTCTATGAATTCCGTATATTAATTTTCACCATTCGTGTATAAAAATCGAATTTCAAATGAGCGATACTAATTAGTTACAACTTATTTAAGTATGAATATAATTGAGTATTGAACTAACAGTTTGCTATCCATGATTCACTCCTCACAGTTCATAAAATTGAAATAGGTAGAATCATAGTTATAACTAATATTATTAATTAATATGAAATTCAATTTTTAGGTACCTATCTTAATCCTCAGAAAAAAATCTGCTTCAGAATATAAGAAATTAAAACATTGAATTATCAAAGACTTGAAAATTATATTTATTTTTTTACAAATTGTATTTTTTTATGACTTAGTTAATTGAAAAAAATAAATTTCCCTAAACGTTTAACCATTGAGAACAATTAGTGTTTACCTTTAAAATAATCACCCTCTACACCATTCTGCACCACTCCTTTGTATATCATGAACATATTATAATCAATGAATGTTTATTTAAATTTTTTTATAATCATCGAATTGGCTCAATAGTACAACAAAATATTGACCTATTCGTTATTTGTCAGTGAAATTGAGCTATAATAATCGTATTATATAAAAAAATTAATGAATATACATGTTTATAACATCATATATAGGTATGTCATTACTATCTCCCTTCCAATCGATATAGATACAGATCACGGATGGTTATTAACTGTTTTTTTTTTGTTTGTCATTTTTATACTATTCTCATAAAAAATATTTGTGAAATGATTTTTACGTGTGATACATTTGTTGTAGGTATACATAATATATCCACAAACAAATAGATAACCTATGGGATTTGGCATTGGATTTTTTCCCGTCCTTTGAAATGACGATAATACACACACACCAGCTGGTTGAAAACAGCTTTAACCTATAATTATATTGTAATTATTACGATTTGTACACGTTCAACATGTACATAAATAAAAAATACACACACACACACACATATATATATATAAATACTATGTTTAAATAAAAAATAATAATAAATTAATGTATATTATCCAACAAAGTTGCATACAAAAAATGAAAAATGAATATTGCAATGTATAAAAAAAAATTCGACGATTATCGGAACAAAATATTTTGTTTCAATTCAAACGGATTTTAATATTTTTTTACAAGTGATAAAATACCACACATAGAATATTTTGAATGGTTTGATATATATAATATGACGATTCGTCATCATAACACGTGTAATTTGAATGGTAGACAATAGCTTATGATCTACAGTGGGCACAAAAAGGTCACATATTGCGTGCACCTACCAAGTTAGTTTAGACGATATACATTAGCGTTCATGTACCTATTTGAAATTATTTTATTACTATACAACGCATAGGCGATTGAGGTCATTTCGAATAGGTAGGTACAGTATTTGAAAAATAAAATGAACAACGCACTTACTGTATTATTACTAATGTACATCAAAAAATCCATACAGCACGTTTAAATGTCTACCAAGGTTTAGCATTTAACTAAAATCGATTGAATTGAAATACCTATATATTAAGTATTACCTAAGCTATATGATTTAGAGTGTAATTGAAATATTATTTTTTTATTAAAATTTAAATTAGGAGTAGGTACCTAAGTTAAAAAGGTAAGTGTATTAAATTGGTTTTATAATTTAGTCCACTGGCTATGCACATCCTAAACAAGCACAATATTGATTTACCGGTTACAGTTTGGTATAATAATATAATATCTGATATTCGATCTACTTTGAAAAAAGAACGTTATAGTTGTCACAATGTCAAGGGTCAAAACGGTTATAACTTATAACTAATGAATATTTCTGGCCATTAGATTTTATGACTAAATTGAATATTATGTATGTTTAAAAATATAAATCATAAATAATAATATTCAGAAAACTGGTTCTAAATCATAAGTATTGTGTGGGGTTGATTGACCCGATGAAACGGCGATATTTGAAAAACCGAAAAACTTGTTTTGTATACATACGAATCCCCCTATGACACTCATTGTTTGTTTTGCTGTTTATATGTATGAATAGATTAGATCGAAACACGCATAATGTGCATTATGCGTGTGTTTCAAAAAAAAAGGGAAAATTATTGTTAGCTAGATGTTATATATGTATAGAAACATAATATAAGTCGACGTTCAAAATATTTCAGTATCGAAGTATAATATTTCGGTTATTAAATAGGTTAGCCGTTGGATGATTGACGTACATAATATTATACTTGACGTCATTATCATTCAGTCGGGTATTTTTGTAGAGTTTTTTTTTTGTAATATATAGGTAATAATAATATTATGTAAGTAAATTATCTTGAATCTAAACATTTGTAGGAAACGTTACTGGCTGTTTCATACTTTCAACTTATCATCAGATAAATTATATAAATCCAATAACGCGGAGATAGGTAGTTAACATGATTAATAATATTCAAGTTGTCGTCATAATAATGTCAATTTATATGTATAGGTACCTATACAGTTTAAAATGCTATGTTATTCGGTAATAATATTATTGTGTCAATACTCAATACAACTGAGGATTTCAGATTTAACTTGTATAAGCATACTATGCACGTGGGCCCGTGGCATGTACCTACTTATATTATAATATAATGCAGTGAATAATATCAGAATATATAATATTATTGTCTGCTGTCTTAGGTTTTGGTCGTCAAACGCGTAACACGAGTAAACGACGAGCGATTATTTTACTGAGAAATCAAATTGGATTTCAGAATTTAACTACAATAAACCGACATTTAATAAAACCGCAAATTTCGAACTACGACTACACGGTACAACTTAATCAACTCTTTTTAGAATTTATGAGGAGCGATTAAAACGATAAAAATATGTAGTGTAGGAATAGCTAAACGAACAGCATATTTTATATCATGTCAATATCATAGTGTTGAAACGACAAAAGATATAATAAATTTTAAATATAATCCTTCTGTGTTATAGGTACACCACATATTCCACACAATATATTATTATATACCATACACGGTGCGTAGGTAGGTATACACTGAAAGTATTGTGTGTGTACTCACTACTCATATTATATGCTTTGTCCTGTGCACATTTTGGTACAAAAGGGGAAGACAATCATAAATTGCATTTAAGTACACACTGTCACTAATAAATATATATTTTTTTATTCTATCTTAATTAAGAACGGTGTACTTAGATAAGGGAGTCCTCGGCGCAATTAAAGCAAATATTATAAGACAAACAGTATGCCACTTACGGTATGTATAATATATAATATTGTAATGTACTGTTATAATATGTGAGCGTAATTATAGTGTAAAATACATATTATAATCATTTACCACATACGACGATTTATATTATAAAGCGTGGTATTAAACTATTTGCAATTTCTCTATGAAGAAGAAACGACTTAAGCATGGGATAAAAACTAATTAGTGTTTATTGTGTCACAAACAGTGAGAATACTTCTTATTGAGAATACTGTTAGAAAAAATATTGAACATATTCCTAAACGGGCATTTTTTGTTAAGTGACTGCAGGTCATATGGACAATTTAATTAAATCCCGATAGGGTTTGTATTATATTATTTAACACTCAAGGATCGATTAATTAATATACAACATTTTTCGGGGCAGAACTAAATCCTCTGAACCATGGCATCTATATAAGTATATAACTAAAAATAATTATTAATTGTTTTTTAATATTCATATCAACAGCAATTAAGAATAATTAAAATCAAACCAATTGAAAACTACTATTCTAAAAATTGGTAGAATATGTAAATATTTATCATTTGCAATAAAATAATGAAAAATATACCTACAACCTACTGTAAATCGGTGGCTTGTAAAAAAAAATCTTTCAAATAAGTGAAATAATAAATAAATAATAAATAATATAATATTAATTTAATTAATAAATAAATGAATAATTTAAAAATGTAAATTATCAAATTTGACAGTTAAAAAATACTTTTAAGCATACAAATATGTTATTTGCCCTGTATATTAATACTGAACATATGAGTATAATTATAGATTGGGGTCTGGTGTGGTGTGGTAGTTGACATCAGTCACAACTCAGCCGGTGGCACTAGTTGCCGGATGGGTGACCATCCTGGTTTTAGTGACAAATCCTCGTCATATATACAAATGTTCCGAACCAATACCGTACCTCTATAGTAAAAACAGACTAATAAGTAATAAGTAATAACTATGTAGTTGAAAAAAATAATATATTGTTACAAAGATATGTCGTGTTTGAGTTTGAGTGTATCTATCATCATCGTTTATCTACCTATGAATAATATTTAATATGTCAATTGGATCGACGCGTGTTAAACATTTGTTAAAAATAATATAATTTATTGTAGCTACTAATATATTATTCACTCTAACCATGATATCAAACCAGAAAATAATTTATACTTAATGATTTGTTTAATTTATATAGCAAAATATATATACATATACATTATACATAATATATTGTTATAATAATATGGGCGTGTAACGTATG
This sequence comes from Nasonovia ribisnigri, assembly GCA_027563435.1. NCBI lineage: Eukaryota > Metazoa > Arthropoda > Insecta > Hemiptera > Aphididae > Nasonovia > Nasonovia ribisnigri. The sequence continues at coordinate 157,982 of JANEHU010000510.1, forward strand.
TGGGTACTCGAAAAAGAGACAAATAATATTATAATAATGGCGCATGTGCTGTGACGAATGCGTCCGGTGTTGGCGAATGTGATTAAATGTATTATTTTTTTTTTTTGAAATGTTAAAAATTGTTATATTATAAATATAAATAATATATATTATATTATTATGAATACAAATGTATATATGGTGTATTTTGTATAATAATTAATAATATATATTTTCGTATGTCCTTTAGCTTTATAAGTACACTCAATAAGTAAGACCCATTCTTTACCATACAACTACAAATTACAATATTGGCGGAAACATTTGATGAGACAAATTTTGCCTGAATACATACTTTTGACTTGACATCATTTATTTTAATACAAAACTCGCATTAGCGTATAAAATCTTAAAATAAAACTTCAAGTTTGAATTTTGGATTCAAAAACTCCAATAATGCCCTAAAATCCCTATAATGCAATAAAAAATGAAGAAAATTACATACAATCAAATATTGTCAAAACAATGCAAAATACATTTTCTTATTCTCATTCCAAGTACATGTTACGGATTTGTCACCAGACGAGCATCATACAGCAGCCTCTGAAAAAAAAATGAAGAGTGCATTTAAATCCCAGCCCTACTCATTATCTTGTATTAAATTGTATTTAGTTTGTATTTCGATGAGATGAAGAAGGGTAAAACATCACGAAAAAACAGGAATATTTATGCTAAGCCATTGTTCGAAAAAATTGATTCAACCTCACAAATTAAAAATATTTACAAAATATGTATAGTATATTTTAAATTTGTATTTTTTAGACTATATTATTTTTCAAATACTTAGGCTTTTTTATACTATATATAGACATTTTAATCGTTCGATCTTTTTTTATTTGTAATTAAGAAGCCATGTAAATTTAACGCAATGTTCCTTACAAGTTGTTCTTACCGCAAAATAAGTATCAAAAATATACATATTAAGTATACATAGATATAAGTACTATTTTGTTTTTATAAACATTTAAAGTTAAAAATGTGTAAATATTTTGTTAAAAATGCATACAATTTTCAGTTTAAATATCTAAGGCTTGATAATTTAATTCAAGATTTCTTGTATGTATTTTTTCAGTAATTAAAATGATTATTACGTTTAGCGTAAATCCACCTACATTTTTATGAGTGTTTGAAGTTTAAATGTATGTGTAAGGTATGGGGTTCTATTACAGTGTGTTTCACCATGATACATGACAAATTAGCGTGGTATATCCTTTTGGTTATGGTTGCATACTACTTGCATCTCCAAAAAGCTAAACTAAACTGGAAACTGGTAGTAAATACTAAATTCAATAGCCAACTCCCATCAAAATACGATTATCTTACAATAATTATTTTTTTTAATTTCAACCAGAAATATAACATATTTTTATGATAATTTAATTACAATTGTTATGATTATTATGATTGGTTATAACCTGTTTATGCAACTAAATTTATATGTGATTGTTATGTGTGCACTCAAAATATATATGATAATTTTCCAAACATATTATATATGACAATATTTTAGTAGGTTTATAGCTAGGTTTTATAACTATTTTTGTTTGACTTTTGTGAAGTTATATTTAATAGGAAATATAAAATATGATTAATATTTTTTAGTATGTTGAATATCGATAGTTAGGGATGCAACTAGGTTTAAAAAAAGGTATCACAAGTAGTGGTCTGGGAAGCAAATTACATATGACCTTTTTTTCTGAACCTTTTTTATTCGGAAGCTACTTACTTAGGTATATCTAGTGATTACAATTTCGGGCGCAAATAGTATGCATTGCCGATTATGTATATAATATTCATAAAAAAAGCTACTGCCATTTTCTCCGAATTTTATCGCATTGTAATCCCGTGTCCCACGCCACCGTAGGTACTATAGGTAGGTCCCTAAGTATACTTCGGTTTGGAATGAATATTTTGAAAAGGTAAATGACGTGGAATTGAATGTATATACATAGACTGCGCATATATCGGCGTACTGACGATGTCGTAAAAATCAATGTTTACAATATGCTATATGGTTCGGTTTATTTTTTCGTTTTTCTCGCGAAATAAATTCAATTCCACAAATGTCAGTGTATTTACGTTTCGTGTCCATTAAATTCTCAACCATATAAGCGAGCTCCAGCCGTACACAAATCACATGGCCAACATTTTCACAAAATATATTACATATTATATAATATACATATATTCACATTTAACACTATACACTACACACACACACACACACAAAGTAAATAAATTTTTTGATCTTTTTTTTGTGGGAGTACCTATATATTATAATATGTGGTGCTTTTAAATATTCAATTACTTCATAATTCACTACCATCGTCCATCATACAATCTTATTGCTCGGGGTTTATATATGTATACATCCATTATTATTGCTTAGATTAATCACTTTAATTACGCGTTGCTCGCAGTATTGTTTTATTGGGATATATTGTTCTTCACACGACACACACAAAACGAAGTTTTTCATCAATTACTGTGTGCAATGTTTTAAAACAATGAATAACAATAAATTATCTAATTCATTAAGCATTGTAGGATAGACGTATCCAAAATAACTATTCCAGATTTATACTATTTATATTATTACGTACAGGATATTATCCATAGGGTTTTTGATATGGTAACAATATTTAAAATTCAAAATATGTAGGATTTTGTATTACTATTTATCGTACTCTTGTTTATAAAACACAACTATTTTTATTCTTTTGACCTACCGGGATTTGTGTAGGTACCTATAAGTGCTTGTTAAATATTTAAATAAAGGTTATTTAATTTACGTATTTAAGTAATATATTAATTATTTTTTTAAACTTTACTTTTATTAATAACATTAATATCTATATGAGATGATTTCAACGAATGATTTGTTGTACTTATGTAGCATAATCTGCAGTAAACACACACACATAATATATATTATATATTATATTATGTACGGTTTACCTAGTATTTGACAATTTTTACACTAAAACTACATTAAATGTCATACCTACTGAATACTCACTGTATACACGGATCTCAGCTCTTTTAAAAATTATCCAAACAGGATTTTATAGTACACGGTGATTAATGACCATTTTCCAGTTTTTTTCCCCCCAAAGGATTTGGGTGATAGATATACAGTGATGATATAAAATTGTACCGGCTCTTGATTGAAATAAGTAAAAACAAATAAAAATAAATATAAAACCATATCGATTTATGCCAAGGTGTTTTTTTATTAAATGATCTTAATTTCGGACACGTTGCTCGTAAAAAAATTATATTTGTCTGTAAAACAAAATTTAATTTAAAGAAATATTAATACGAAATAATATTATACGACGCCTGGACACGGGCTCACATTATATATGCGTATACATTATTGGCTTGCGGATATTATAATACAGGTACACTCGGTGCCGTTCGTTATATATTATATGTATTATGAAACATTTCCTCAGTGTGTTTCAGTTATAAAATGTATACACGTACGCCGTACGTCCTATAGTCGTAAATATGCCCTTTTGTGGCGGATAGCGTTTTGTTGTTTTTTTAAACGTATAAACAAAACAAAAAAAAACTCGTACAATTTACGCCCATCGTATTATATAGGTTTAGGGTTTTCGTTTTACGAATTGAAATACGTCTATAAAAATCTCGACGTTTTCGCTTTGTTTATCACCTGTATAATATGATCTTCGCGCATTCGCGATCTAAACTTTTTTCAAAACTATATAATATACTACACGGGCACATATTTATCATGCACGCCTTATAAATTATAATGTACCTACATAAATAAGCAACGTTGTAACATTTTGAACTATGATATACCTAACAGCTCTTATCTCGCTGACTCACTATACTTATAACCACCCCTTCGCATACCACATATATGTACGTACGATTCGAATGTCGAACCACTGCACAGCTGTCGAATCAATATCCACGGCGTGTACCCGAGTTAAATTTCGTTCGCTGCCGAAATAATTGGGCCGTCAAACAATATTCAAAGCGACTTGATGTAACTAAACAAAGGTTCGTAGGTATTTGCACAGGCTATTCGTATTCCACCTCTTCCGTATAGTATAGCAACAGCGTTTCGAGTCGAATTATAATAACAATGTATGATGTTCGGCGTTCGCGATATCGTAAAGGCTCACGTTATGTATATTATTATACAGAAAGCCTCGGATCGTGTATAATAGTGCTATTATAGGGAATAGCTACTACTTGTGGCGAGTTTGGAACAAATCCAAGAGACGAAACAATCGTTTATTATAACATGTACAACGTATATATGAACAACGTTCTTCACGCGTTCGCGGTCGTATTATAAATAATATTACTGAAGGTATCTGGTGGTAATTGGTATAATACTATAATATATATATATATTTATCATGTATGGTATGAGCGTCAGTATATTATACCCTTTGTATAATACTATATTTAATAAATAATATTATAATATGTATTAGTGTTAGGCAAATAAATCTCTATTATTAACCGATATTAAAGCTCATTGCTTATACAGATTACATCTACCTATATAATATTGATAGATTTCAATAAAACATGTACACTCGTTGAATTTGTCAGTACAAAATAATTATTATAATGTATACTGATGTAAATATAAATAAAATTTAACTATGAAAAAATACTAGTTGGTGAAATTAATCATATTTCGTAATTAAAAATGCAATCGTCGTCCATAATTCATTTTATTTAGCTATATTTACTATCAATTATAAAATACATTTCAAACTGTTATTATATTATTTACATTGACTCATAAAGGAATTGAAAAATTCAATGAATGCATATTTATTGAAGTTAATCAATTTTAAATATCATTAAATTTTATTAGTTGTATATTATAGATACAATAAACTTTAATTATAGAGTCTTTATAGTATTTGGTGTAACACTATTACGCAGGTATCAGTCGATATTATATACAGGATTTTTATCATCATGTATTTCAGTTGTCACAAGCTTCTGAGTTGAAACGTGGAAGACTATATTACAGTCATATTAAAATTATAGCTAATAATTATTAGCATATTAAAATACTTTACCTATAATACTGATTTCCAATCTTAAATTTTGAAGGAACACTAAAACCATCCATTTATTTTTTTTTTAAATTTTGAAATTAGCAAAACATAAAAATTCTTTGAATGTTTATGATTTTGAAAAATCGAGTTTCAAAACTATATTCTTGGAACATAGTTTTGCCAGAGACAAACATAGGGTGATATTAAGCTACAAATATATTTATAGGTTAAGCATATATATATATAGGTAGAATTCAAAAGATCACACATAATATAACGATATGCGATGTTACTGCGACATAATATCTCTATAGACTATACCACGAAGTGATCGTTCTTTTAATGGAATAAACGCTTTTTTTTAGTTTATTTTTGTGTTTTTGAGAGTAAAAAATGTTTTTAAATTAGTTGAAGTAGTAGGTACTTGTAACTTATAACTCATAAGTATACTTAAAGAAAAACACAAGCATTTATTATCACTCTGTATAGTATATATATTTATATATTGCAAAGCGAGAAGTTTATATAAATCTTAGGCATTAATAATAGTTATAGGTATAGTCATTTATTCTGTTTCTTTCGGACGTGATATCTTAAAAAAAAAAATTAAATGAATCAAATAAAGCTCTGTGCAGATATACCAAATAAGTATATAGGTAGATATTAAATAAATAATAAATACGTTCCAAAAGCGTTTTGTGGAAACTTGTGGCAACGATTTATTGACAAATTAATTACACACAAAATGTCTTAACACGAGTAAGAATATGCCGTTATATGTAGAAGATTAATTATGTATACAATAAATAGTTATTTCGTCAGATACAATATATTATTCGTTTAAGTACGAAACACAAAAATAGTTGGATTTTGTTATCTTTGTCTTTCACACATCACACATGTATTGCAAAACTTCAGGCTAAAAATACCAACTAACGCTGAAATAGGTCATAAATGATTGAAAATTAAAGAAAATAACATTTTTACGTTCTAATTCTAGTATAATTTTTTTTTTTTTTATTAAGGTTAAGTATTAAATTTAGCAACATTCAGTTCAAATTATAAATTAATTTAAGTTTAATATATTTACCAGTAACTTAACAATAATATACAATTAATATTATTAGTGAATATTAAAAAAAAAAAACCAATACACTCACGGGCCACGGTATGATTTATCAACGAAGATATTGTATTCTTTGACTTTTATTACAGATGTTTTAGTTTTTTACTAATTTATGATTGAACTGCTTGAACGCTAAGCTCTTTAGAGGACACAACACTTGTATTTTTCCCAAGTAGTTAAACTATTCATTATTCAAATACTCATATCACCTAAACTATTTAAAAGGAAGAAAATTAAAAGTAAAAGATCGACCCTGGGAAACAACACTAAGCTTTCATCGTTTTTAACGATATAAAATGGTGTAAGTAAAATCAAATATTATTATTAAACACTAGACTAGTTTTAATACTATATATAGGTAATTGCTTTAATAGTGATTACTGGTGATGCATATTGCTCATTTTGATAATTTTTTTATAGGTAGGTACCTATTTTTCTGCAAGTATCCAAGTAAAATATCGGTCGTTTCATATTCAGAATATTTATTCAAATAAAGACTACCTATTTTAAAGGAGAATAATAACATTTTTTAAATATTATGATCAATATGATCAATAATTTTAATTGCCTCATCCATGGCCTCGTGTATCTTATAATTTTGTTGAATATCAAAAATATCATATTAAAAAATAAAGTGTTTTCTTTATTATACACTTATTAGTTATTACTATTATTATGATAACGTTAGAATAAAATAAAATAACATTAATGTAGTGATATACTATTCAAAACATATTTATATTTAATTTTTAATTTAAGATAACAACGTTTTAAATACTTATAAAGTTTTGTTTAGCCCTTGAATATACAAAACAAAATTTTAAGTGACGTATTATTTTTAGAATATTGGATTATTAATTTATTATCTATGGTAAGATATAAGTATTTTTCAAATGAATACAAAATACAAAAACATATTCAAAATACATATTTGAATACTTCATCTTAAACGTATTCATATACAAAAGAGACCAAAGAACTTATATTCGAAAAGTAAATACTATTAACAAGTCTGAAAATATAACTAACTGCATAGGTTTGTATTTGAGTCTTATTTTTTTGGTCGATGGATATATTCTATTTGTAAAGATATATATCATTGTGCAGCGTATGAAGATTAGTTTATATTTTGTGTTTTCTTTAAAACATTAAAATGTTATTGCAATAATAAATCGAACGCTTGACATGCGTCGCTGTAGACTTGATTATTTTACTATGTACATAACATTAATACTTTGAAAAAGTTATGTCCACGGTGTTTGGAGTTTTTAACGTAGGGAGCTATGGAAACTGAGATATTTTTTCATCGTATAAAAAGTACAAATATATAGAGACACACAGTTCGTTTTATACCAATATATATATTATATATATATATATAGATATAAAAACAAAGTTAAATATACTATTAAAATATATTTAGCTTATACAAATTATTGTACTAACCAAACGCATAAATCAAATTATAAAATGTAATGGTAGTGTATGATATACAGTTTCAAAACGCTCTTAATTAACTGCTATAATATTATATTGTTATAGCAGCAAGATAATAAACGTATTAATTTACGTCACTGTAATTGGAGTAAAACCAATACGATTAAATTTGAAACTCCGGCAATATATTTTATAACATTATGTAATTGATTTAAATATACAAATCCTCGTGTAATTATGAATAGTATAAATGAAAATAATTTTTAAATATAACAGCTATTAAGGTGTCACCTGAAATATATTTATAGGTACCAATATTATATCTTACCAAGTTTTAGATAAATTTGATATTATCATTATATATACTTATTAATTAGTATACATATACTGAAATAAATTGTGTAATGCCTATGAGGGTGCAGAGTTTTTGTAAACAATCAAAGATTAAACCATTATACAAGGTGATTCACTGAGCATGCCTACCCCCATTTTAGATTCTGAACAGAGCGATTGAATGTATTGATTTTACAATGATGTGTATGTGTGTGTGTGTTTTTTTTTATTTGTGTCTGTCACCGCGTTTTGGGGCAGAAAAATGCTCAAATTTTCTACTTCAACATCTTCTCTAAAAGAAATTTAATCTAGTTAGTATTTAGAAGGTAAAATTAAAAATCCTAATAGTTTTAAAAAGCGAAAAAACAAAAAAAAATTAAGGAAAAGCTGTATTGGTTTTTCCCATACACCAAATTTTTTTTTAAATATTAAGACTATTTTAGAACTATTTATATTTTATAGGTATAAAAAAATGTTGGCTTAAATTAGTTATTTTTATAATTATTGATAAAGAGTTTCTTTGTGTCGAGAAACTTGAAAATTGAATATAAAATTCTTCATAAGTTCTTGTTAGTGGAAATTTAAAAAAATGTATGGTGATACATAATAATTATTATCAGAGTCTGAAGTTAGTATTTTGACAAAATTCATCAAAGTCATGAAAATTTGCAAATTATTTTGAGTTGGAAATTCATAAAAATGTTGTATGATTGTTGAAAATTGAATACAATAAGATTCCTCATAAGTTATACTACATTTAACAAAAATAAATTTACGGGAAAGTCAAATGGATTTTCGTGAGTATTTGAAGTTAAACATTGGATATTCACCAGTAAATCCACAAATCTTCATGGAACGATTTCCCTATGTTCTTATAATTAAGAAACCATTAACAGTACTTAAACATTAAGTACTTGAAATTTTCATAAAATGTTTATTTTTATAATTTTCTTTACAAAATGTTCGAAAGATTATATTTATAAACTTTTAGACCGTTTTTTTTTCTACAAATGTCAGTTAATTTTTTTAACTTGGTCAATATGCTTGAAGGTTCACTGTAATTGGAACTAATAGCAGTTGAGAAATATTAAATATCCATATGCACGATTTTTTTTTATAAGTATTTTAAATTAAATTTAAATGTTGACAACATTTATTACAATCTTGAAAATTTTCAAATAGTTAAAGTTAATAGTTAAACAATATTAAATTTTACATTTTTATAGGTAAGGATTTAAAATTGAAAACATGGATTCTCATAAATATTTAACACTGTAACCAACAAATCTAAAACATATATTGACAAGGTTCTTTTTTACTGATATTTTAAGTTAAAATTTGGACGATATTACGTATTAAAACCAAGAATAATGGTTTTAATTATTTTGATGTAATTTTTCGTAGGTAGATGAATCTTTTAGAGTTAATTATTATTCTGCATTTATATGCACTTTTTTGCGAAATTTAATTTAACCTTCTATAGTACTAACACCTAATAAAATAGATTACTTTAATCACAACATGTCATAAAATATACTAATTAATATTATAGGCTGATGACCGTCTTGCTTCGAGCAGAATCATGTTTCGAAGGTATACAATGATTTTGTATAATTGAATTTAAATTTAACACATCCATTACACTATTACAGTATGACTCTCTAGATACTTAATGTACAGCAGAGAGCAGAGCATTACCCATTTACTTACTTTTTTCCTTCAATAATGAATTTATTCATATTCTGATTTTTAACACAAAGACTATTTTTTTCAAATACTTGAATTTTTTTGTAGTACTTAAGTAGAGTCCTGTGGCGTTATAAGCTCCTATTTTTTTAAAGAGAACCCCTTTTTTTACTGTAAATTATTTAGTGGGTAATTATTTTGAACATTTTGATAATTCTAATTCAAAATGT